>VWZZ01007762.1:61587-94989 GCA_013399095.1 Psophia crepitans | reverse complement strand
TGCCCCGCCCGGCGCGGCCCGCTCCCCTCAGCGGCCGCCGCAGGTCTCCGGAAGCGAGCGGAGCGGAGCCTACCGGCCGCGCACCCAGCCTGGGGCGCGCCGCGCCCTCACACCGCTGCCCCTGAGCCGGGACCCCGGCGGGCGACGAGCCAGCCGTGACCCTACCCTACCGTGACCCTACCTCTGCCCGGCTGGCTCTCGGCTGGGCGGGCGCCCAGGACAGAAGCGGTGTCAGCTACCCCCCCGCGTTAGCCGCCACAGGAACCCAGCGCGGGGACGTCGGTTACCGCCGGTACCGCGGCTCGGACGGCATGTCACCCGCCCCATCGAAGGCGCCAGGAGCGCGGTTGTGGGTCCTTGCTGGCGGCTGCTGGTAGCACCGTCATAGGGCAGTTGGTGGGTTGGCCCTGGCTGGAGGCCAGGTGCCCACTGAAGCCGTTCTGTCACTCCTCAGCTGCCCAGGGAGAAGAAAATATACCGACAGGCTCGTGGGTCGAGATAAGGACAGAGAGATCAACCACCAGTTACCATCACGGGCAGAACAGACTCGATTTGGGGAAATTAGTTAAAGTTATTACCCATCAGATCAGAATAGGATAATGAGAAATAAAACCAAATCTTAAAACACTTCCCCCACACCCCTCCCTTCTTCCTGCACTTCACTCCTGATTTATCTCCCTGCTCCACCTGCAGCAGCACAGGGGTATGGGCAATGGTGGTTGGGGTCAGTTCATCACATGTTGTCTCTGCTGCTCCTTCCTCCTCAGGGGGAGGACTTCTCAGACTCTTCCCTTGCTCCAGCATGGGGTCCCTCCCATGGGAGACAATCCTCCACAAACTTCTCCAGTGTAGGTCCTTCGTACAGGCTGCATTTCTTCACAAACTGCTCCAGCATTGATCCCTTCCACAGGGTGCAGACCTTCAGGAGCCAACTGCTCCAGCATAGGCTTCCCCACAGCATCACACCCTCCTTCAGGCACATCCACCTGCATGGGGTCCTCCACAGGCTGCAGGTGGATGTCTGCTCCACCATGGACCTCCATGGGCTGCAGGGGGACAGCCTGCCTCACCATGGTCCTCACCACAGGCTGCAGGGGAATCTTTGCTCCAGCACCTGGAGCATCTCCTCTCTTTCCCTCTTCACTGACCTAGATGCCCACAGAGTTGTTACTCCCACATCTTCACATTCCTCTCTCCAGCTGCAATTGCCATTGTGCAGCAGTTTTTTCCCTTCTTAACTCTGTTATCCCAGAGGCACTACTGCCGTGGCTGATGGCCTTGGCCTTGGCCAGTGGTGGGTCTGTCTTGGAGCCGGCTGGCATTGGCGCTATTGGACATGGGAGAAGCTTCTGGCAACTTCTCAGAGAAGCCACCCCTGGGCCTCCCTCCCCACCACCACCACCACCCCCATTACCAACACCTTGCCGCACAAACCCAATACAGTGCAAAACTGAACTTTTTAAAACACTGCTGAAACTATTTTCTGACCCAAGAGATGCAGCTGTTCCCTTGGGGGTCAGCAGAGCTGTGCGTGTTGATACCAACTGCTGAAACTGTTTATAGACCATTATTCTGGCAGTATGGCTGCCCCGTATTTCAAACAAAAAAAGAGGCACAAAGTAATCACTTCCGGCTGGAATTCAGTAGCTTCTGACAGGCTTTTGTAATACTTTAGCAGTACAGCACGCTGACTTGCTTTGTACCTCAAAACAAGAAACAGGCAGGCCATAGCCTGAAGAAAGGAGAAATGTATACTTTGGACAGTTCAGTCACAGGAAGTGCTTGTAACACCTGACTTAAATAATAACGCGTGTTTCGTCTTGTTGTACTATTTCAAGGGCCCAAGACCTCTTTTACTACATGTCACTGGAAAACAGGGAAAGGACAGCTTCTGTTACACTTCAGGTAACACAGTGAGGTACAGAACTATACCATAGCCGGGAGTTTATGGAACAATGACTCACCTCGCTAAGTTTAAACCAAGCGATTTTCTCTAGAAAGCAGAACTTTTTCTGGCTACAGGTCAATAAAAACTTCCTGAAGAGAACTTGGACTTCACATACCATGTGCGTGCCTACACGCCAGCTGACAGCAGACATGGTTTTGCTGTAGATCTGCCTGTGCGCCAGGTGTTTGACCCCTACACCGTCCGGCTCAGCAAGGCCATGTATACGCTAGCTGCACAGCAGCAATGCATCGGCAAACTGACTGATGTTCTGTAGATGTTCTGGAGATGTTCGCGGTCCTTCCGGCAGTGGCTGCAGCAAGCGGTTCAGCATATGACTGTACATTGCACCGATGACTTCGCTCCAGTTTTTCCCTCACCTGAAGTGTAACAGCAGCCCTGAGCCACGACGTCTGCACGTGAAGGAAGAGTGGAGGAGGCTGCTCTGCCCGCTCTAACGCGGGAAGATGGTGTATCCCAGGCCTCTTCACACAGGGTTAGCGGTCAGCTCAGCCCCCGGGCTGGGGCCGGGTCAAACTGCCCGCACCCAGGGCGCTGAGCTGCGCGGGGGAAGGCACTCCCATCTCTGAAACACCGGACAGCCGAGACCGCCCGGCCCGGCCCCGCACCGGGGCAGGGAGCACTGCGCATGTGCGCGGGCCAGCCTGGGCCGCCGGCAGCGGCTCCTGGGGGCGGGGCTATGCAAACAAGCACTCACGCTTCTTAAAGGCTCCCGCCGGCACCGCGCGACAGCGTCGGGTGTGTGCACGGGATACGTGTCTCGCACAGTGCAGCTATTGGCTCCCCACTGCCTTTCGGCGGCCGGAAGCGGAAGTGTGTGTCTGTGCGTTCATTTCCGGTGAGTGGGCGCGCGGCTTGATTCGTTCTGCCCGGGTGACTCGGCCGCCGCTCTTCGGAAATGGCGGGTAAGTCCCTGGGCCTGTTCCGCCCTGCGCTGCCTGCCTGCGTGCCGAGGGCCGGCAGGGCCCGCACCGCCACCTTCACCTCGGAGCGGGGCGAGGGCGGCGTGGCCCCTTGGGGGCTCCCGGGGTGCCGTGGGGGAGCAGGTCTGGGCGCTGGCGGCGCCTCTCCGTGAGGGGCAGTGGGGCCCGGAGGCGGCCGACACTGCGCCCCTCTGCTGGGCTGGTGCGGGCGCTGACAGGACCCCGGTGCCGCCCGTGCGTGGGAGCGCTGTGGCCGGGTCACGGGGCAGAGAAGCAGAACGCGAGCTCGGGGCGGCCGTGGCGGGACCAGCGGGCGGGGGTGCCGGCTGGTGGCGCTGAGCTCGAGGAATGGGACGTGCGAGTGGGGAGCGCGGCTGCCTACCCCCTCCCCGGTGTCACGGGCACGCCGCTGCTGGGCGGGCAGGCAGCGCCCGCGGGCTCGCGGTCCCACGCTGAGCAGTGGTGAGCCAGAGTACACCTCCGTGCCCGCCAGCTTCTGGGGTGGGGAACCTGAACCCCAAACTTGGGTTTGCTTAAAACCTACTGCCTGAATTTAGAGGGAGAACTTTGTGATGAGGCTTCTGGAATGAAGGCGGGAGGTGGGGACACTGGATTTGTAAAGCACTTGGAAAATACCATGATAAGTGACACTTGTCTTCTGCCCTGGATGACGCTTTGAAAAACAGGCAGGGTACAACTGGTTTGTTATTTCCTCCCGCATCCGCTCTGGGAGAGGAGTGGTGGCTCCATCAGTGCTGGTGGTATTCATGCCACTCTAGTTTGTGAGCGTAACTTAATACAAACACTTGAAATGCCCTGAAACATGTTACTTAATGTGTTCTTTAAAAGAAATACCTGTTAGACTGAATTCTTAATTTTTACTTACAGCTTTCAAATATGTTTAACTGGTAATAACTTAGGAGTTTAAATATTTTTATTGTGATAGAATAGAATAAAATAGAATCGTTAAGGTTGGAAGAGATCTCAAGGATCATCCAGTCCAACCGTCCCCCCTACCTATTAACCACTAAACCATGTCCTTCAGTACCGTGTCTAACCTTTCCTTAAATACCTGCAGGGATGGTGACTCCACCACCTCCCTGGGCAACCCGTTCCAATGCCCGATGCCCTTCATTCTCAGAAATTTGAAAGAGAGGTACCTGTGGTCTGTTTTCTAGTTCCAGAAAAGCGTTTGAGATAAATGTCAATATTTCTCTTGCACATTGTAGCATATTGTAACTTTTTTTACCTCCTTGTTCAATATTTTTGGTGGGTTTGTGTTGTGTGTGTGTTCTGGTTTTGAGAACCTTTTTCTAGATAGGCTCCTTGAATAACAGTGTCACATAGATTGCATGTATCTTAACTCTTAAAAAAAATCTTTTTCTTCAGGACTTACTGCTATGGAGAAGAAGCTGGCTGAATACAAGTGTAATACAAATGAAGCAATTCAGCTGAAACTAGGTAATGTCACTTTGTAAATATTGTGCATTTGATACTGGAATATTTGAGTACCTTCTTAAGAAACTTCCTCGTTACTTAAAATTACCCAGGTTTTAGTGTGTGTTTATTAATGTAGATGTACAAACACAAGAATAGGAGTACATAGTCTAGTTTTTCTGAGTCTATTACAAAGTACAGCTGTAGAAATTCAGTCCTGTCTCTGCCTAATAATGTAATTAGCAATTTATTAGCATGTTACCAGAGTGCATTGGAATTACATCTTATTTTAATATCTTTCTCTTTCTTCTTTCTTTGAGGAGAAAAAAAATAAAAGCAAGAAAGAAAACTGAAAAGTGTTGCATTGTTTTTTTTGTTGCCCTTCTCCCAACATCTGATTACAGAAGATGCTTTTAATGAAAATTGTTCAAAATCTAAATAGAAAAAAAATCACTCTCTTGAGAACTGATTGTGCTCCTTACAGCCAATTTGCTTACTAGGACACCCAGAATACAGACTGAATTACTGAATTCTTGCTGGACTTGCTTATATCTCAGACTTACATGCAGCAGTAATAACTTGAGGGACAACGCATATCTGTTTAATTTTTAATCTTTCCAGCCCTTCAGCAATTTGTTCCCTTGAGCAGTACAAATACCATAATTCATTAAGAAAACTAATGAACCTGTTAAGCACTTTTCAGAACTACTACTAGCAATCTGTTCTGTATAGTTCAGTAGCATTTTTAATAGTCACCTGTGGCTTGTGAGCCAAATTGTCATTATAATCAATATGCTTAAGTCTTTAAGCCACTATAGTTGTGAAGTATTTTTCTTCCACTTAAACTTTATTTTGAATAATGGCTTTATGACTAGGTTTAAAGTTGGGGTTTTTTAATCTCTTCCACTTTTCTAAAACCAGAGGAAAAATCAGAGATAATGATATCTGAGTGAATTTTGTCTAAAAATCTGAGGAGCTACTGTATCAGCTTCCAGGGACACTACTAGAAAGTTTTTCAATTAAGGTACCCATTGTCCATCTCAGCTAATATTTTTAGCTGCTTTTCTTATTTCAGAAAGTGTAGATATTCCACAAACAAATTATATTAAGAGAAAAAATGAGACGCTACGAAGTGGCACCACTAAAAAAACCCACATATTTCCCATGTGCACATAAGTCATACTAGCTTCTTCAGGGTCCTAGTTTCTTCCATTGTGACAATTTGGAATTGCTCTTTGTGTGGTTTTGTTTTTAACACTGCTCCTTTGGCTCAATTCTGTTTTCCGAATTAAACGCGAGAAGACAAGCGGCCATTCTTTTTTGCTTTTGAGAGGGTCAAACTTTTATCTTGTCACTAGAACAGTCCTCATTAGCATTTTTCTCTTTGAATAATTCTTTTCTAATTATCAGAAAAAAATTTCTCATGTCTGCTTTTACTGGAGTAAAGCAGCAATGAAGCTGTAGTTCAATACTCCACATGCTTTTAAAAAGCTTTAACTCTTACAGTGTTGTGTTAGCATGCAGTGTTGACTCGTTCAGCATTAAAAATGTGCGGCTCTTGTCTTGAGCTACCTGTGCCTCATTAATGTGGCTGAACTATCGCTTTAATGCTGAAGTTGAGTTACATCCCTTCTGATTTTGGGTCACTTTCTAAATTGCAAATATACAGAGGATGTTTGGGAATCAAGTATCTGTCTTCTAAATTTTTTCCTAGAAAAGAATCTACTTTAATCTCTAATTTCATCCACTAATCATAAATCATATATTTTATGATGGAAGAACTCCTGTCACACAACTGCTGTAACTCCATAAGCATGAATAAAATGCTTGTTCAGTAAGTTACTGAGGTTGAGTAGATGCCATCATAGAAAATTTTTCTACACTACCAGAAAACACCTTCTTTAATACTAGGCCTTGAGGAAGTGTCAGGAAAGAAAAATCACTAATTTTGGTACAAGTACCAGTATAGTATTGGTGCAGCTGTTTTGTGTGTATCCATGCTGATTCTCCAAAACCTTGACATGAACATAAATGCACATAAGTATTTAGAATCATAGAATCGCTAAGGTTGGAAAGGACTTCTGAGATCATCAAGTCCAACCGTTAACCTAACACCACCGTGCCAACTAGACCATGTCCTGGAGCGCCGCATCTATGCGTTTTTTGAAGATCTCCAGGGACGATGACTCAACCACCTCTCTGGGGAGCCTGTTCCAATGCCTCACTGCTCTTTCTGTGAAGAAGTTCTTCCTAATATCCAACCTGAATCTGCCCTGATGCAACTTGAGGCCATTCCCTCTCGTCCTGTCGCTAGCCACTTGGGAGAAGAGACCGACACCCTCCTCACTATAACCTGCTTTCACATAGGAGAATTAATTTCTTTCCATTAATTTCTTTTCATTAATCACTCCATAAAACCCCCTAGAGTGGAGTGTTCTCACCTGCATGTAGGAAAAGAATGGCAGAATGAGAAGGCAACATTGATTACATCATCAGTCTGGCTTACTGGGTAAATATCCAGCTGGGCAGTTTTGGCAGTGTCCTCAGTGTTCAAGGTAAAGTTAAAGGCAGTAACGTTCAGGAGATCTTGTTATATGTGTATGTCTGTGCCACTTTCTCAGTTTTGTTCTGCTTAATTTGATCTCTTCAGATTGGATAACATGCGTCTAAATTGCACAAGATATCTTTATTTCATTTGTATGCCAAGCTAATGTGGATAAGTTCATAAATAAAGTTGTCAAGACTCTGTAGTGAAAGAATGCGTGAACATCTAGCAGGGCATCTGTGGCTCAACCAACTGAAGCTGTCACGGCTCTTTTCTTTCCTTTCTCAGTTCGCTTCCCTGAGGATTTGGAGGATGACAACACAACATTTAATCCAGAGTATAGCCATCAAGTGTTTGGAGATGAGTAAGTTAAAGTATTCAGAATCAAATTAATAGGTCTGAAAGGGGGAAGTTGCTTCCAAACTGTTAGAAAACAAGAAACCTTGCTATACCAAGCTATTTTAAATAACACAGTAATGTTCCGTTTTATGACTGTATGGTTAAACAGTGGCCCTGGTGGCTAGCTCATAGAGTTTGAGCCTGTAGTCATTTTAACTGCTATTTTTAAAGTAGATTAGCAGAGAATGAAATACTCTATTTTGCAATCAGAATTACTTGTTTAAGTTGGTATTGTGTTTGTGGTATTTTTCTAAGATTAAGGAAGAATTATCAGTTCTTGCTGATAACTTTCACAGTAATGTGTACCAAAAAACCCAGTATCTAGCAACATTATATTAATTTATTTTTTACGCTTACATGAGATTTTTAGTGAATAAAACAGAGGTCAGATATTAATTTAAACTTACATCGTTGGCTGTTCTAGATCATCTAATGTTAACTGTATTGAATTCAGGAGTTTACTTTCTCTAACATGCACACTTCTAACCAGTTAGACTGCAGGAGATACAGAAACTGTAGACAAGTACGGGGGTTTGTTGGGGTTTTTTTCTAAGTACGTCGACTTTCATTAATATTGTAAGGAAGTTGATCATTCTGTTCCTAGTGCTCAAGTGTCATTTTACATTTTCAGTAGACAATCTGGCCATAGCTTTTAAAAAAAGCCAAAAAAAAAACCAAACCAAAACCAACCAAACAAAACACTAAGGAAAATCCACACGTAAATATCTGTGGATTTCCTGAAATAAAGTTTCTTAATTTCCAATTACTTTAGAAAGCATATTAAGTGTTCCAAGTAGGATGAACTACCTACATTAATTGTAACAAAACAAGTTATGCTATTACACTGCAGCTATTCCTGACAATAATTGTACTTTTAGTAATGGGAGAACTCTCCAATCTGTCAGTATAATTAACAAGAAAATTCTTGTTCTGGCACTTATACTTCAAATTTAAAACTATAAATGTGCTATCATAAAAGTAAAACCCCAGTAAAAAAACCCTATGCGTTAAAATAACAAAAAAGGAACCTATTTCTTTGTGACATTACCATTTTCTGCAGTTTCAATTTTTTTTTTGCCTGAAAATAAATTCTCTATTCTTCACAACAGTGTACTGTTTATGTTCAGGCAACTCATATTTTCAAAGTATAAAAAAAGATACTTGTATTCCATATCTTTTTCTGCATTTACTCAGTTCTAGGTAGATTGAAGAATGTTATAGAAACTGTCTATCAATCTCACTTATTGCTATGACTAGTTATCTATTCCATGTTTTACACTGTATAAATTGCAGTAGTGTATTCCAAAATACAATACTACACTGCAAAGTAAGTTTTAGCAAATGTTATTAATCAATTAATATAAATAAGTGTTAGGTTAAGATGTTGAAAAACATAAATGCAGTATTGGCTATTTCATGTATTCTGTCTTGAGCTGTCACAGTAGGTGCACAGACACTGCCTTGACAGAGTTCAGGAATGTGTTCTATTTCTCCACTAGAGGAGCAAAATAATTAGTAGAAATAGTGTAAGGCGCTATCTCTTTCTAGATAGTGCCCATCCAGTTTGATTCCCTTTTCCTGTTTGGAGATTTAGTATACCTCACTGGGAAAGACAATGCGAACTTCAAAGCATATTAAATGAAAGCTTTGTAATGTGAATGTTCTGCTGTGTAAAGAGTTCCTGATTGTTCTTTTCTCCTTCTTCAGTGAAGTTGCTTTTGGCTACAAGGGACTGAAGATCCTCTTGTACTACATCGCTGGTAACCTGTCAACACTCTTCCGCATCGAATATACATCTAAAGTTAATGAAAAGTTTGATTGTGTGGAGGTAAAGACAGAACCAGTCCTGCACTTAAAATATTATCAAGAAGGGTTAGATGGGATAGGGACAAGAATTCTAGGTTTAGTAATTGCCCATCCAAACATGATTTAAATTAAAAGCAAACACAGCTTCCTGTGTTGTTAAGCTGGAAAATAGCTTTTAACTGCATCTATAAATTTCCCTGTACCTCTTGACTACATTAACATCAAAGTTGTGTCAAACAGTACAGTCAAACATGAGATGCCAATACCAAAGCCAGTTCTTTCATAAACCACAACAACATAGCAAGTCTGTATTTTGTGTTAACTGTCTCCAGGAGGAGGACTAGCGTGGGTGTGTTTTATATTGAAAAGAGTTCAGTAAAAAGGAAGTTTCTGTAAATATTTCATGAGGTAGCACACTTGACTGTCTCTTTAAATGGTGGAGAACAAGTAAAGCAGAAATGAGATTAGAAATGTCTCTTTGGGTATCATGTGTGCTTTACATTATTACTTACAGGAAGACAAGAATACAATTATCTGCAGGATGTTTTGTTTGGTTTTGGGCTTTTTGGGTTTTTTGCTTTTTTCCTCTTTTTGCCTACAGCTTGTCCAAGCTTATAGAATACTTGTAGAAAAGCTTTTTTTTTCTTCTCCTTCTACCTATATGTTCTTGAGAATATTTTTGAGAGAACACCTCAGAAGCAAAGCTAATCAGTCTTTCAACCAACTGAAGAAAGGTATATGGAACTTATAAATAGGAATGAAATACCTTCTCAACAATGTTTTTAACTGTTAAATACTTGTATTTAGATTAGATTTAGAAAACTGTTTTTCAGAGTGGTCTCTGATACATTAAGAAAACTTAATATAATCTGAGTTTTTATTAATTATTTCTTTCTTAATTTTCTTAATAAGGAAGAAAAAATTGAGTTGATCTCTTTCCAAAAGACCTCAATATCGTTACGAAAGAATCTTCGTAATGCTCTCTGTGAAATAGCTGTATATTTGCACTGACTTCAAATTAATCTGCCTGATAAAAGCTTTTTTTAAAAAAATAAACATCTTCATGACTTCAAGCTGTATTTTAAGTTCCTAACTTCAAATTCATCAGAGTTTATTAAATATTTTCAAGGAAAGGCCTGTTGTAAAGGAAAAAAACCACATTGGAATGACTTTGTTAAATGAATTTTAAAGATTTGCCCTTCCTTGTTCTGAAGTTGTATTAGAATATACTTAGTTCAAGTGCCTGGACATATCGGAAATACTTTTGAGGCTAGGGCAATATGTCTTAGGAGTGAAAGTTTGTGCTTTTCAATCTTCAGAAGGTTTTTAAAAATAAGGAAAAAAGGAAAGCCTGTTGGCAAGTAGTAATTGTATTAAAATGAAACAGTCCAACCTCTCACCAATATAACTTCAGAATCATGTCTCAACAGGGACCCACACTGTAGCACCTTTTTACTCAAGTCTATCCATTTTCTGTACAAATGGCAAAGCCACTTTACTTTTCTGGAGGTAGGAGCAAGGTAAACAAGGTCTGTCTTGCCCTAAGCACACTCTGCAAATTTTTTGATTGCTCAGAATCCTTGCTTCCTTCATGCCCTGTTTCCTATACTGATTTTTTCCTCCAATTTGATAAGGGATTGAGATGAGTTGGGGGTGGATCTTTTTGAGCAAGGCGTCTATATGCTTTACAGATTATTTACAGGCTTTGACTGAATGGGAAGAATGTGGTAGCTTACCTTGTGCTTCCCTTGGTGTTACTAACAATGTACACCTAAACAAGTTGCTTGTATGGCTATATCTAAACCTAAGTGGGAAAAAAGATACGGTGGTCATCAATCTTGTTCTGCATTTGTATTTGTTGTTAGTTTAACGACCTTAAGATTTGAATGCATTTGCAGAGATTAAAACATACGCTGTCATTACAGCAGGGTGTTAATGTAAATATATATTAATGTTTACTTTTCTAAGTTAACTGTTTGGTTGCTGATCTTGGCTCATGCAGGATAATCATACTAAGATATGGACTATCTGCTATATGTGACAGGTGATATTTGTGTTGTGAATAGATGGGGTTAAGGAAAGGACAGCAGTTTCTGCCTTTAACATAATTGGTTACAGGTGAGAAGTTAGTTTTAAAGCTCTGCAAATTATTCACAGCTTAATATTTCATATCTAAATACCCACACAAGACCAGTCAAAAGCAGGTAGTTTTACTCTGATGTTAAATTTGGTTCCATTATTGCTAAAGCAGCTTGTACAATCTCTGCTAGGGACTGACAGGAGTATTCATCCCAATACTAGATAAGATCAGATCCTGAAATGTCAGGAGCAGGAACTCAGTCATATTTATGCATCTTAATATCATGTCCCTAAAGATGGATCTAAACAATGTTAGTGGGGAAGGCTCAGCAAAGTATGACTGCGTTTTGAACAGAAGTTGGTACTTCGTTTAATGGAAATAGACAGGTTTATCCTGTGGAATTGATTCTTTCAAACATCTGAAGAGAAGCTGCTTTCTTCTAGTGTAAATATTAATAGCGTTGACCTCTGAATTTCTTGCTGATTTGAGATTTGCAGCTGTTCAAATATCTTCCTTTTCATCTGTTTTATGATGGGGTGGGGAAAAGTATTTCACTAACCTCTGAAACAGTCTTTACGGTAAATGTATTTATCTTGCTTTGCAGCTCGTCTAATACATTTGCTTTACACAAGTTTCTGAAAATTTTTAATTTAAATATTGGGCATACTTTTTTCAAGTAATACTACTGGTTGTTCCATTTCTGCCCACTGGAATTAATACATGTAATTGTTTGAGAATTTCAGCTTTCAAATATGTTTCTATAATTATTTTAAATTAAATCACTTTGAAACGCCATCTATATGGTATACAAATGTTGTAACTGAGTACAAGAATATCTATATTAAGATTATCCAGGGTTGAATGCCATGTATGAAGAGACACTGCCCAATTAAGTAGTCCTATTACAAATCCAGTTTAGTTACAAGCCTGTACCAAATTCCCCATCATGCGAGGTGATGATACATCACAGGGAGTACTTCCATGAACTATAAGCTCAACAGCTCTTGGCTGGCTTCGTTCAGGTTTTTGCATACTTCATTGTATGTGGCTTGGCCTATGTTTAACACTGCCTCAGTAGTCGCTGAAAGTTGCATCATTTAAAGTTATGGCATCACTCAAATGAAGGATTCTGGGATTTCCTCTGTAAGAAAGGGAGATCCTCTTAACCCTAAAAGTAACTGAAGAATATTTTATTTTCTTAAATTGTGTCAGGCCCTATTTCAAGGGGAGAAAAACTTTAAGAAGCAGAAGGTGAAAATGTTGTAGTCAGATACAACTAAAAAGAATTATCTACTACTTTATTCTCTTAGTCTCTGTTCTTGTGACTTAATTCTTTCTATTTTATGGAAAACAAGATTTTTCTGTGGTGGCAGCCAGTGATGGATGCCTTCAGCTTCGCATGCTTTCAAGCAGATGAGTTTGTCGTCTTCACTAATGAAGAAACATACAAATGTGAGGGGAGCAAGATTACTTAAATGTTATTTATATGATAGTTCAAACTGCATATTCAGTCTTTTTAGTTATCTTCCACATAGTCTGAATTATTGAACTAATGCTTGGAAACATTGTTTTAATTCTAGATTATCTTTACATGCCTTTTTCAGATACATAAACTGAAAGTCACTACAGATTCTTAGTTGTGGTTTCCTACAGCATTGTTGGCAATGCAGACTTAAGATCTATGTAAACAATGCACTTGAGCAGTTTTTTTAAAAAAGGCATTTCTGAAATGTGTTCCATACAAATACTTTTTCTTATGTAATTCACTGATTCTGAAAAAAATTACTGATTTTGTGTAATGCAGTTAAGTCAGTAATGTAAAGCAATATTAGTTAAATATTTTCTTTAAGAAGAATAGCAAAGGTTCCAGTAAATGCATCTCCTTTGTTTTGAGAATGAAATGGATGTACAGATTGTATGCATTTTAACTGGGTTCTTACACCAGGTATTGTGGAGCTGTATTTTAACAACTTAATAGCTCTCTCTACAAATATAAATATAAATGTTGGTAGTACCAAACCATTAAGAATAAAACTTGTTTGTGCTGAACTACATCCATCTTTCTCTACACTAAAAATGTAACTGAATGATAAAGTGCTATTCATTTGCAGGTGCATTGCTTCTACTTAAGGGACTATGGTTGAAAGGACAGGAATTAGTAGCATGTTGTATTAGCCTTTTGTAGTGTATTTTGTTCTAAGCATCTTAATTTCCCTGTTTTGAATGCTAAGTAGCAAGGGTCTTGGTTTTGAACTAATACCCATCATGCATGTAAACGGTGTGAAAGAGCTGCTTAGTAAGTTAACACAAAGTGTTCTTGTGTCAGTCCTTGTGGAAATAGATACAATACAAACATTACAGCTGAACTCACGGCAAACTCCATTAAGTAAAAACCTGGATTCATTGTCCAGAAGAAAGTTTGAATTGAATGTAAGCTCATTTTGTTGAATGTAATGTCAGGCTTTTAGAGGTTGTATTGAGGAGTACGGTTTTGTTAAGTTGAGACCAATTCATTAAGTTTTATTGCCTGGTGAGAAGCAGTAATACGTTATTGTGAAACTTCATCAAATATTCATGGTTAAAAAGAAGTAGTAAATGTATTCAATCAAGTGGTCTTTTTGGGGTCTGAAAAGGATTATGAAGTCTGCTCAGCTGATAGTCTCTAACTTTCACTTTGGATATCTGAAAAGAGTAATTTTTAATCTCTGAATTTAATTTCAGTGTTAGAATATTTTGTCTTCTCCAGTATGTAGACTACAGGTCAGACTTGCTGACAGTATCCTTAAATTATATTTTTATTTATTTTTTTGTCAAATTTTGTTATTATGTCAAACTTTATTTTCAAAACGTTCTTTGATTAGAACGTGGGATGTTGTCTTCTGAGTTTGTAATGTATTTTGTAGCTGATCCTATAGGCAAGGCATTTGAAGCAGGCAGACTTAAGAATGCGAGAGTGTGCTAGCTGTTACTTTGCTGTTTGTGAGCTACCATTTTTTAGTCTTTGTCCCTTTTCTTCCACTTAGTTCTGCACCACCTAATACCTGTAAGCTGCTTGTTTGGGAACCTGAGTTCCACAAGGCCGTGGAGCATAGTCTTCTGGAATGGCTGGCTGGAAAGTCTTGGCTTCTCAGTGTGCTCTACTTTCAGAATAGCTATCAACACTCTTGGGTTTTACTTGGACAAATGTAACAATCTCTAAGCATAAAAATATTCATGAACTGTGAAAGCAGTAACTGAGCTTTTTGATGCTTACAGTGGCTGGATTGTGACCTTTCTGGAACTTGTCAGTGCAGCTGCTTTTCCTGCTGGAAGGTCACTACCGAACAACGGGAATGCTAGCTTTTTCTTTTCCTTTTTTATTACTTTACACCATAACATCTCTCTCCTTCACTTCTTATAGCACAGTAGTGACACCAACGCTGTCTCTTTCTAATCGTCCACTGATACCGCCCTCTTTTGTAATCTCCAGGCAGACGATGTTGAAAGTAAAATTAGAGAAATCATTCCTCCCGGTTTTTGCACAAATACAGATGACTTTGTGTCTCTGCTGGAGAAGGAAGTCAACTTCAAGCCCTTTGGAATGCTGCTACACACTTATTCTGTCCATAATGAGGACGCTGGTGAAGATATAACATATCAGATATACAAGGTATGAAAACCAAGTTAAACTTCTGCTTTTGAGAAACCAAATTAGATTTCATTTTGCAGTGATGCACTTCCACTAATGTTTCAACTATAATATATAAATTCTATAATTTCACCAGTTTATTAATAACTATAAACATGCTCTTTCATATTGGAGAATTTAATTAGGTTTTACATATATCTTCCCCTCTGACATCTGTGATAGGTTTCACCTGACTTCTCTTGGCTTTTTCCCTAGGCCGACATGACATGTCCAGGCTTTCGAGAATATCATGAAAGGCTTCAGACGTTCTTGATGTGGTTTATTGAAACTGCTAGCTTTATTGATGTAGATGATGAAAGATGGAACTACTTTCTAGTGTAAGTACAGTTCTAAAGCAACAGTGGACCTTATTACCTCCACAAAGCCTGCATTTTAATTGTGGCTGGCCAATTATTGGAGCAGTATAATGATATTTTTCCCAGGAAAGAAAAACCATTGTTTATGAGGCTCGAGTTTTCCTCCATTATGCTTTGGGAAAGCTTGAGAATAGAGCTGAATTAAATGCTGTTGTCCGTTAGAGCCCTGAATGTAGGCTTAAACAGTAAAATGAGCTTTGCCTGTGTTTTCTTTTACTTGCCACCTATTCATCTTTATAATAGGCAAGTGCACTGAAGTGCTGTAAAGAGGCCTGATTTATCCAAGTTGCTGCACACCAATTAAGTGAATTGTACATTCAGAACATAGCAGGTGTACCCATTGGGCCCTCACAGAGTAGCTTGCTGACACTGAAAATTCAGTTGGAGAATGGAAAAGAAAATGGACACTGCATGGGAGCGCGACTGTAATTGACCTGCTTGGCTTTCTGTTTTATCTGCAGATTTGAGAAGTATAATAAGGATGGAGCTACGCTCTTTGCGACCGTAGGCTACATGACAGTCTATAATTACTATGTGTACCCAGACAAAACCCGGCCACGTGTAAGGTAATTGGCGGCGTAACTCGTGCCTTGCCTTTTATTTCAGAAGAGGGAACTGCTGAAGTTCCTAATACTTGTTTATAATGGTGTTGATTTGTTTAAAAAAATCCCCATTATTAGCTAGCTATGCACTGATTTATTTCATTGTTCCCTTCTTGAAGCGAAGGGAATATCAAACAAGTTTTGACTATTTAGCTATTTCAAGACTGTTAAAAATCATATTTTAACATGAAGATTGCTATATGTACTTTAATCTCAAATGAAATACCGTTTCATTTTTAAACCTTTGCATTATAATGTTTGCAAATGCATGCATTTGAACTGAAAATACATTCCTTTGTTTGCAGCCAGATGCTGATCTTGCCCCCATTCCAAGGAGAAGGCCATGGTGCTCAGCTGCTTGAAACAGTTCATAAATACTACATGTCTTCTCCTATGGTACTTGATATAACAGGTTTGTGTTAAATTTTTAACTTAGTTCACGTGTTTAGTAAGCAACTTGTAGCATTCATGGGTTGTTAGCCTGCAAACTAACTTTCTTGTTCATTTGTCAGAATTAAATGGCCTTTTGAAGATTCAGCTTCAGCTGAGTTCAGGATTAATAGTAGCCTAGTTTACAGAAGCACTGTATATAATGTAGCTCCTTAAATCCTTTACTTAAGAGAACAGCGCACCAGGAAAATTCAATCCCTAGCATGAACGGATTACCAGCTAATTAGCCATTTTATTGTGAGATACACAGCTGAGTTTGCCAAGAGATCAAGCTTTGTCGAATTCCTTGTTCAACTTACTCCTATTAGCCAAAACTTAAAATTGGCTGGGGGGGGAGGGAGGGGCAGGACATGACACACCAAACTAAAATGGCATATTAATATTAAATGTGCAAGCCAAAAATTTAGACAGTAAAAATCTGTAGAGAACCTGTACTTCAGGAGCATGTATTGCTGGCTGAAGGCTCCCATGATATTATAGATATGCGCACAGACATCTAAAAAGAAAAAAAAAATTGATGAAATGGCAGAGGGGGGAAAGGGTGTATGTACATTAAAAAATATAACATAAAAAATGGCTACAAACATGACATCTGTCCTGTGGTTTAAGTCTAACGTAGGAAGAAACGCCTTTCAAATGTGTCACTTAACGATTCAATTTCAGGTGCTCTCAGACCTTGTCTTGGTTAGAAATAACTCCCCCATTCTAATTAAAATACAATAGTGTGATTGCTTTCATAATGTATTGCTGCAGGATAATTCTGACAGAATAATCCACCTCATAATTTTAATTCTGTTCCTAGGAACCTAAGGAAGTATGACTTTGTTTATGCAACAGGAAATCACGTGCATCATGCATTGCTTTTTTCTTTTAATAGTACAAAGCTCTACATAGCTTTTATAGCTGAGGATTAACAAAGTCTTAACATGGTACTTATCTAAATCATATGATGTGTTTATGGCGCAGTACCTCAAACGCAGGGTTGTAATAAACAACAAGTATGCACTAAAATAAGTTTTAATTTCTTTATGGAATAAAGCAGGAGAAAGCTTGCAATATTCTGCATGAGACTCAAGTTACAGAAATAAAGGCTTTTACAGAATTATTTATTGCCTCTTGAGGGGAAAATCAGACTGGACAATCTTGATATTGCCATGATAGGTAGTTACATAACATCTAAAATTGTGAAGTAAAGCCTTTCTCTCTCTAAAAAGAGAGAATGAAGATCTATTTAACCTCTGTGAAAGAGCTAATGCTTTTTAGTTTAAAAAAACAAACTTTGAAGTGTTCCATTTACAAGTACTTTGTTCTGCTTGTCATCCTGACACCAGTGAAATGTGTGCTGATTGTGCTTATTCTACAGAAACTGCCTCGTCCTTCTTTTAACTAACCTGAGCAAAGAGGAATGGAATCAAATAACTTCAGTACAGCTTCTCCAATTTCTTTTGCAGAATAGGTGCCATAAGACTTGCCATACAAGATTAGGCCACTTGTGCACAAAACACTTTAGCTGATACAATTTTAAGCATTCTCCAACCCGAAAAAAAGCTACTTGTGCAGCGCTGCATATACACAGCAAAAACTTCTATCCTGATCCTTCTTAATAATTTCATAGCTTTTGATCACCCTTAAATTGCAAATTTCAACTATTTACAGTGGTCCTCAAAGCTGAAGAAAAGCATAGCTGGGGTATAAGTTGTTAGCAATGAATTCCACAATGCTAGTCCACAGAAAAATGAGTGTTGGGAGGTAGATGTGACCCTGCTACTTGTTTAATCAGGCTTACTGTAAATAAGTAACGAAGAAATATATTCATACTGTTGTGAGCATTTTGCTTCTGCATAGTTCACCAGTTGTAACGAAGCTGCACGTGGGATCATGTTGATGTTCCCTGAAGCTAGTTCTCAATTCAGGTGGTTTTTCTAAAGCAACAGTTTTGAGTTATGCTCCCATTTTAAGCAAAATGGAAGCAACTTGAAATTTGTGATCAGCTTTTGCTTAGGCCTTTTCAGCCTTTTAATTTCAGGTAAGCTTGTCCTTTGGGTCCTTGTACCTCTTCCTATCTTCCTTGCTAACAAAAACTATAACTTGCGGTCAACATGTCTTCAGCTAGTTTAGATGTATACAGTATAATACTTTCACCAGTCTCTTTCCACAGTTTGTCTTCTAGTAGTTCTGTCAAGTATAGAATAGATGGAACATAGAAGAAAGTGTTTACGCATAGAGTAATTGTCTTTTCCCAAGGAGTTAAATTGCATTAAACATATTTATTATTAGTCTCTTAAGTGTGTGTATAGTATTATACAGTAGACAAAATATTAGTTTTTCTTTCTGCAAGTTCTTTAATGTCTACTGTCAAACATCTAAAACTTTTCTAGCAGTACTTATGATTAAGCACAGTTGTTTATATGCTGATGAATACTTTTCCATAGTTCTCTGTAATTATGTATCAGACATGAGGAAACAGATAATGCTGATATTAACTACATGCTTTTCTTTATTCTTTCTAGCTGAAGATCCTTCTGAAAACTATGTGAAGCTAAGAGACTTTGTTCTTGTAAAGCTCTGTCAAGATTTGCTTTGCTTTTCCCCAGGGAAGTTAATGCAAGGTTTCAGTCAAGAAATGGTGATGGAAGCTCAACAAAAACTGAAAATAAATAAGGTATTAAATCAGAGCAGTCATAGTTGAGCATATTCTCATCAAACTAGTAGAATAACACTTTAAACATAGAGGTGGAGACTTGGAGTTCACACACACTGGCTTATTTCAACACATTTTTTTAGGATGTATCTGGGAGGGAGATACCTAGCTCTGGTTTTAGCTAAGTGCTTTTTTACCTCCTAATTCTGTTTATGTAATAGAATTTGACATGGTTTCTGTTTCTCTCAAGTATATACAAAAAAAAGGTAGCGTTTTGGGATTGCAGAACACTAAAGTAGCAAACAGCTGCTACTAAGGCAGCTCTAAATGCTTGGAGAACTAAACAGATTGTTAGACTGAACAATTAAATTTGCTGGTAAATCTCCTCAGTAAGTGATTAAACTCTTTAGTGAGTATGGTGGTAAAAAAAATTAAAGTATTTCAGTGCAGTTTAATGAAAACTTTGAGGCTTGAGGGATGGCAGTGTGAAGCCGTATTCAAATGTGTCCATATAGCTTGTGTAAGGAAACTACATCTGCAGTGTTCTATATCTGATATCTTAAACTTGAAAGGATAAATAACTTGCGTTTAGGTTTTTTAACAGTATCTAGATATGTGCTAGTGTGGCAAACAATCTGATTTGTGTCCTGTTGCTCAGAAAAGAATACTTGGTCTTAAGTTCTGTTTTTGTACAGATGCAACAGCTAATAATATAGTAGCAACATGATCTTTTTCTTCCCAGATGTGATACTAGCTGATCTGGGTTTCAAAAGCATTTCAGTTTTTCCATTTACTAATTCTTTCATTTTCTTCCCTAGTAAACAGAAAACTTTAAATATTGTTGTTTCGTCCTCATATTTAGGACTTCCAGGGAGCCTTGTGAAGGGCAGTAGGTATTTGGAGATTATTAAAATTAGCAAAGTAGATATTGTTTAGTAAAATATTGCTTAATGCCACTCTGGTTGCAATCCTTCAGTTCTTTGGAGACCTTGTTGCCCTCCACAACTACCTGAAAGGGAGTTGTGGTGAGCTGGGGGTCGGCCTCTTCTCGCAGATAACTAGTGACAGGACTAGGGGGAACGGCTGCAAGTTGTGCCAGGGGAGGTTCAGGTTGGAGATGAGGAGAAATTTCTTCTCGGAAAGGGCGGTCGGGCATTGGAACAGGTTGCCCAGGGAGGTGGTGGAGTCACCGTCCCTGCGGGTGTTTAAGGAAAGGTTAGACGCAGTACTGAAGGACATGGTTTAGTGGTTAATAGGTGGGGGGGGGGACGGTTGGACTGGATGATCCTTGAGGTCTCTTCCAACCTTAATGATTCTATTCTATTCTATTCTTTGAAGTATTTTTGGACTCTGGATTCTGGACTTTATGCTGCTTGTTTATAGCAGGTTCTTGAAGCACTTCTACAGCTGGTGCAACGCTCTGAGAGATCAGAGACTGGCTGCCTGGAAGAAAATGTTTTGAAGAAAAACCAAGAATGTTTATTCATTTAATCCACCAGATAGGTAGATAGATTTGACAGAGGCTTTGTCCACGCCTCTGACTGCCGATAGGCTGAGGAACTACTAATATTTCAGTATTTCTCCACTTTGAGTTCTGTTGAGTGACCTCCTTATTCAGACATGGTTTTTACTCTCCTTTCTGTTCATTAGCAACACACAAGGCGAGTTTATGAAATTCTCCGATTGCGTGCAACAGATATGGGTGATGCAGAACAGTCCAGAAGCTATCGGTTGGACGTTAAAAGAAGACTGATTGGCCCCTATAAGGTGTATATCACTTAAGTATCATTTAATACTTATTTCAAGGCTAATTATACTTGATTTTACTTTCATTTCCATAAATGTAGTTGATGCCAATTATGTTGCCAGTCAACTACTATTAGTTATGCAGTGTTCAACTGACACATATACAGATGCAGAGAACATTCATACATAGCAGTGCTGAAGATCCTGTGCTTGGCTCCTAACTGTTTCCTGCCCAACACCAGTGGGAAGTTACTACTAACCTTACGTTATCTAGCTACAAGTGGCATTATGTCCAGGTAAGCTTCAGGGAAATAAATGTCAATTTCTCAAAAAGCTTAAAAATATTGGACAAGCCAAAAATTTGAAGAGGTAAATGCTGTAATAAGTTTACACTGCAGACTAGGTATGGTTTAGATTACTGTTCTACTTGTTAGTTAGGTCTTTGCTTCCAGCAAGCTGTTTTGTTATTGTGCCATGTCCACATAGAATTCTGTGCAGATGGAATATAAATTAATTTCAGCAGTAAAGTTCGAGCAAGTACTGAACTTAGTGCAAAGTAATTTTCTTAGTTCCTATGAAGTATGCTTCTCAGGATCTTCAGTATAGTTGGTCCATGTTCCATAAACTGACCCTCTGAGATACAGATTAAAACCACATACATCCTAGTTGCTAATGGTATCTTTGTGTTAAAAAGACCACAATAAATCTACGTTTACTGCTGTAACTAGCATGATAGCTACTCTCTTCAATTAAGTACTCGCTAAGCAACCCAAAACCCTCTTGGGAAAGCTTCACAAAGTATTAAGTACCTTGATTAGTTTGCCAGTCTTCCTAAAGCAGTGCTTACCCTGTTATACCAAAATAGGAGAACTTTGTACTCATGTTGGACTTAAGGGAGAGGGCTGTTAGCAGAAATGAGAACCCAGCACTGTATTAAATACTTGCCTGATCTGGAGATAATGCCATGTCATGCTGAGCGGCAGGACCTTAATCAAAACACTTCCTAGTCTCTTTCATGAGTGTCTTGTCTCATTTGCTAAATTTCACTCAGTGTCCGCTACAAATAAGGCCATGTTTTTCAGCTGACAGAGAACTCTTACATGGCTTCACTTCATTCACTCAGCACTGAAGTCCTGTGGGGGAAATCCAAAACTGCATAAGCAGCTTCAATTCTAGTGCTTCTAGCAGTTATTTCTGATTCAGTCTTTGCATGCAATAAATGAGAGTTGGGCTTCTTCAGCCTGGAGAAGGCTCTGGGGAGACCTAATTGTGGCCTTCCAGTACCGAAAGGGACCCACAGGAAAGCTGGAGAGGGGCTGTTTATCAGGGAGTGTAGTGATAGGACAAGGGGGAATGGGTTTAAACTAAAAGAGGGGAGATTTAGATTAGATGTTAGGAAGAAATTGTTCACTGTGAGGGTGGTCAACCAGTGGAACAGGTTGCCCAGAGAAGCTGTGGATGCCCCCCTCCCTGGAGGTGTTGAAGGCCAGGTTGGATGGGGCTTTGGGCAACCTGGTTTAGTGGAGGGTGTCCCTGCCCATGGCAGGGGGGTTGGAACTAGATGATCTTTGAGGTCCCTTCCATTCTGTGATCCTATTAATGAGTGGATTTTGTATTGCTAGATATGCAATATTGCTGCTTCAGAATATTGCATTTTTTTTTGTTATTTCAATGAAGATTCAAAAGAATCCTTAAAGCAGCCAACACCCTTTTGCTGATTAATTTTCATGTTCTGAAGTCTTGTTTATGGTAATTCTACCTAGTAAACAGCTTACCTCTGCACTAGTTTTAAAGAATATTTCCAATAAATTTTAGTTATGGTACTGTTTAGAGACTGGTCAGAGCTGCAGTTAAACTAGCAATTTATATATATATAGTAATGTGGAGAGAGGGAGAAGCAAATTTTAATAAAGAATCAGGGATATTAGTGCATACTCAAATGCTAGTATCATTTTTTATATAAAGCAGTTGATAGCTTCATTTGAACAGTGCTGTGCAGATGTAGAATAATTCTAAGTTGTCATTACCTTAATTTAGTAAAAAGGGTATTGCATCTTACAGCTATTTCCTGGCTAACTGTAGCAGAAATAAAACTATATTCAGAAACTCCAGATGAAGAGAAACTAATAGATCTATTTCCCTTGAAGTCTTCAGTCACAAGGAGGCTGTTGCTAAAAATACTGAGATTTTTTATGTAAATTGTGGCAGTAGATTGGAATGACTGATACAGCCAACTATGTTGCTTTCACAGGAAGGAAAAGATTTGGTATCCTAGTGCACAGGGCATCACTCTAAGGTATTTCAGACAGTAAGCAGCTTGTGAAATTTCAATTCTGAGGAACTCTGCTTTTTATGCTCAGTGTACTGTGCTGGTAAACATGTCTCCTTGATCGTGTCATTGTTCATGTCATTCCTTTTGGGAGTAAATACCTCTGCTGTGCTGCTTTTCTTAATCAGGGTACTTTGTTTGCTACTTGAGCAGAATATACTTTTCTGCCCGGTCCCAAAGAATCATCTTGAAACTGCCCAGGTAAAATGTCACTGATTGTAGGTTTCAGAATCTTGTGTACCTGTATATGCTGGTAATACATTTGGAGGGAAATGGATATTGAAACAACTGGTTATCTGACACATGTGGACGGAGTTTACTTTTTACCTGGCACTTAGAGACGGCCTAATGCTACAGTATCAGTCATGGGCATTTAAAAGCTGACACCTTTTTTCAGAGCTAATATTTGTAATCTTAACAGATATTCCTGTTAATTAAGCAGACTTTGTATTAATTCTAGAATAAAGAGATTTTAGTTCTTCTACTGACAGAACCTTACCTAAAAGGTACTCATCTCTCTTCTTATTTGGGCAACTCATCGCATGTTTTGAGTATCTTACTTGTTTTGCCTAGATAGAGCTAACGTGAATCTAAAACGTGAACAGCTATGCTGCTTTTGACATCTTTTCTACAAGGAAATGTTTCTTAATTATTGGCCAGAAATGTCCCTGGATGCCTCCTCAGGACTCTGATATAGGACTTCGTTTTCTGAACGGAAGTTTGTCTGTGGGAGATTATAAGTATCTTTCTGATCTTACTCATTGACTGACCTTACTCATTTACAGTTTACTGTGGTCTCCATTACCTCCTCCTGACCCTCAGCATCAGTCATAGAAAGAAAACAAATTTTCCTTTGGGAGATAAGCGTAAAATTAAATACAGTATGGAAGGGCTTTAATTTTGAGATTAATGGTAGAAGTAGAGTAGTTTGGGGGAGGAAATTTTGTTTATACAAACTGATCCCATTGGCATTGCAAAGATTTATTAATAAGATGCCAAGCATACATAATGCATATATTTTTAATGAAATGTTGAATGACATTCTGCTTTTACAAAGTGAGGGAAGACTGAAGAATAGAAAGTAACAGGAACTGAGCAGTTCAGGAAAGGATATAAGCTGTATAAAAGTATCTGGGGAAAGGATCACCTCAAAATACTTTTGTATTTAAGAAACGGGTAAAAATACCACATATGTGACACAGCAAGGGGAAATCCTCATCTCCATGCTGTACAAATATGTTTATGCTTGTAAATAATCTTGTTGCATTTCAAAGCTCTTACTGCTGATACTTGGTAACTTTTAAATAACTTGTAACAATTTGAAGTTTTCAGGGTATTAGAGCCTTAAAATTAATATTTGGTAGTCAATTATGGGGAAATCAGTTGGCTGAAGAGCCACATAATGGGACACCAGTGTAATTAATGTCAGCATAGAACTAAATATCTTGTTCCATTTTCTACAGTCTAGTTTTTTTGTGCCGTACATCTTCAGTAGTAGAAGTACCATTAGACCTGATCTGTTTGGTTAAGGGAGAACTTTTAAACAGTTTTCACTTCACTGGTTTATTGGTAATACGGAAAACGGAGCTTTAACAGAAGAGATGTCCTAGTCAAATGCTGTTATTGTTTTTCTTAGGATTGGGGACATCTTAAAGAAGTAGGTACCGAAACTGAATATATGTATTGTGTTCAAACTACTTTTTGTTTGATTGTGTAGAAAAAGCAGAGAGAACTTGCCAAGATGAGAAGGTGTCTAAGACCAGAGGAACTGACGAACCAGTTGAACCAAATAGACCTAAACATGCAACATGAACAGTTAGAAGAGAGCTTCCAACAACTGGTTTCAGATTACCGAAGAGTCCTGGAACGACTTGCACAAGTGTGAGGATCCTGTCTGTACAGGAAACTTGCAGATTTCTATACAGTGTTGTAAAGCACATCCTTAATTGCTACTTAACTGCAAGAAAATCTCATGTGACGTTTTAATCACATTAAAGGTGACTTGTGTTTCTGTGCATTTTGAATATTTTCTATTTTTGTGTTGTAGATTTTTAAATGTTGTACTTCAGGTTTGGGGGCACTTATTGCTGAAATAAACAATGTAGATTCTCAGATATAGTATCACTTCAATTGTATGAATTTTCTTTTACCCTTCTGTTTTGCCTCAAGACTCCACAGATGCCTGAATAGTAAGTTAATACATGACTTTAAGCAATATAAATATTAATATGTAATTTAAGGCCAGGTTGGATGGGGCCTGGTCAACCTGATCTAGTGGCTGGCATCCCTGCCCACGGCAGGGGGGTTTGGAACCAGATGATCTTTAAGGTGCCTTCCAACCCAAGCCATTCTATGATTCTATGAAATATTGCATCTCTTAAGTTTCTCCTAACTTGATCTCCCTCGGACTGTTCTACTTGGATCCTATTGTACTATGTAGGGCCTGTGCACTCTGGTTTAATGTCATATGAGCAGGTTACGAGACTGGCTCTGTGGTCTTGCTGGCATGCTTTCTGGGCACAGGCTTTCTGCTGTCTCTTAAATGTGGATCCTGTTCCCATAAGCTATCAGACCCATTCTACTTAAGTTTCTAAAGGGCCTTGAGCATGTTTTTCAAGCTCCCAAGTCTTTGGATTCATTATTTCAGGAAAATACTTTGTAGCTGGGTAGACAGGTAAGACTCTAAGGACTCTAAAAGCACTTCTACTAGTTTAAGAAACAGATCTGTAGGAAGCAAGTGCCTTTATATAGTCCTAGACTATTCTGCTGTTACTTTGCAGGCTTGAGGTTAGTTCTTATAGTGTTTGCTGTCACCTCAGGTTCTATGGGTGTCCCAAAAGGGCTGAGAAGTGTCATGAAGTGTAGGCTAGATGCTAGAGGTAGTGAAGGTTGCTGTATTCAATTGATGGTGCAGGATGAATATGAAAGAAGCTACTGAGCTTTCATTAGACAAACAGTGAAATTTCTCACATGGTGATTAGGACAGATTAATCTTTTTATAACCTATCACTTTTTTTAATGTTGACAGTGTTGAAAGGTGAACTAGTGCCTTTAGTTCCTGTAGTGGTGAAGATGCAGTCTTGGGCTAAGCATGGTTTCCCATTCCAGTATGAGCTGGGAATGTTCTAAGCTGTTGGACGGCAAACTTATGACCCGTTTACAGGAACTAGCTTGTTACTAATTCTTGGCACCAAAGCTATGAATAAACAGACACTGGAGCAGGTTGACCAGAGAGGTTGTGGATGCCCTCACCCTGGCAGTGTTCAAGGCCAGACTGGATGGGGCTTTGGGCAACCTGGTCTACTGTAGGGTGTCCCTGCCCATGGCGGGGGGGGGGGGAACTAGATGATCTTTGAGGTCCCTTCCAACCCAAACCATTCTGTGATTCTTAGAGATACAGGCACTGAATCCTGCTGTCCTACAGCAGATTACAGCTCCTGCAGAACTGCTGCCAGGAAAGACTATGTGAGTACTCCCTAATCCATTACAGTTAATTAAGCCAATTATCTGAAACAACCTTCATCAGCAAATTAAACTAGCCCTGCTGACTTTGCCTGAAATGGTCTAAGTGTCTGGACTATCCCTTGGCAGAAGAAAAGAGACAATGATCTCTTCTATAACAGCTAGAGAACAGTGTAGTTCTACTGACACAACTCCTTGGGGAGCATTTGCCTGTTCAGTTGGCTTTTGGGGTGAGTCTGTTTGCCGTAACATTTTAGGTGCTAAGCATTAAAGGTAAACCTCACTAAATGCTCAGGTTTCAGGGGATGCTACTAGGCAAACTACTAACTTTCTGACTTGCCAGTCTAGATATTTTGTTCTGTGGTTTTCAACAGGATAACAGGTTTTGCCTACAAGTGAGCTGCAGGATTCTAGTCTCTGTAGGATTCTGTACAGCAGCAACTCCAGCTGTTCAGTCATATTTATGAAATGAAAAAGTATAATACTGTTTTATAAAAGTTTCTGTGTAAATCCTGTTTATATACGTGTATTGATATAATTAAGAATGGGGACCTCCTACTATATTTAAAGAAATACTTCTCAGTGTAGTATAGAAAACAGCATGGCTATCACTAGTGTTGTCTGATTTCTGCATGCTGAGAGAGGACCTGTGAACTAATATCAGCTGCTATGTAGAATTGCAATTAGGTACTGGGAGGGATCTCATTTTGTGGATTTGTCAGGTGACAAATGAACATGGAGCCTTAGTGGCAACGCTTCATCTCTAGATGTTAGGAGTGCAGGAATTAGATAGCTGCAGCTGAATGCTAGTAGAGCCCTCTGCTATTCTGGGCACAATAGGACACTAAAGTAATCCTGGATAAAAATTGTTTTTGTTCAAACATATAATCTTATCCGAGGTTTCTTATCTTAAGCTGCTATTGTTCTTCTTTTGAGTTATTACATACTAACAGGAACTTAAAGCAAATGCTAATAATAGGTTTATGTGATTTAATTTACTTTTTTCTGTATTTTGATTAAATCTAGATTCTTCAGTCCCTTCACTTAAATATCAAGTGAAACTTTGCACAATGTACTGATGCAGCATTTAAAAGTTTTGTGCATTTGAATGTTCTTCAGCCCAAACCACTCTATGATTCTATAAGATGTGTAAGTATATTTAAAATTTTTCATTGTAGAGGCTGCTGGCATCAGGCTGCTGGTTTGCCCTTCCATCACTTACAAATCCAGTCACAGCAACAGTGAATCTGCTTTAAGGAAATTCAGTGGAGTATCTAAAATGGTCAATTTAGTTTGACTGGTAGAGACAAAGCTACTGTGAATGGTGCAAATCCAAAATTTTTCCCGAGAGTTAAATCAAGCTCTGAAAAACGTGTATGTTTAGAAACTTGGGTCGAATTGTTCCCTCTTACGTATTTTTGAACCATAAGTTACCTACTGCAGATACTAGGAAACAACTAGCTCAACAACTAATAACTTGAAGAAATACAACAGAATATCTGTAGTTTGAGAAGTGAGAAAGCAAGCTACCTTGAAGCTGCAGGATTTGAAGGACACTTTAACTGCTGTAGTAGGGAGAATAAAGGTCTGTGCAGCTGAAGCAGCAAATGTCCGTGCCTCCTATGAACAAACACACAAAGCTGCTATGTGGCAGTTTAGGCAATTCAAGACTGACCTATTGTTTCTCTCAGCAATTTCAGCGGGAGGGTAAGCAGCGCATAATGTCTATATGAAGGATTTACGTCTGCTTATATAGATCACTTTTTCAATTCCTTTTTGTCTCTCACTGAGACTTTGTTGCTCCTTATGCTTTTCCTTTATCATATTGTATGACTGTCAGACACTAGAAGGCTTGAAAATCTTAGGTTGCATATTTTGCCATTCTACCTTTTTCTCCCAGTGTCAGTTCTGACCTGATTTCATCAGTATCAAACTGTTAGAGCTAGAAATACCTGTTATATTTGTAGGCCTATCGGCAAAAAGCTTGGAATCTCAGCTTTCAAATTGAAAATTATTATTCTCTAATGCTACTGCTTTGTGAAACATTGCTTGCTAGGGTAATTTGGACTTGAAGTTGACAAAAAAGACAGCATGGTAAAATACTAAAATCTGTATCTCATAGGCAAGTATCTGTTGCAGGTATTTGTTTTCTCAAAAAAAAAATCAGTCACGGGGAACATTTTTTCCCCATGCCATCAGCATTTCCAGTCATTTTACACTGCTAGTTCTTTCTCCAGTGATCAGAAAGATTTCAATTGAACCCTGAGTTCTATCTATTAAAATGTTTTATTTACAAAAAGCTATTAGCCACACCAGTGGTTGTATTTGGAATTGTGAGGCTAAACATTTAGTGCAACCAGTAAAAAAGGAAGGCCATTACACAAAGCGATACAAACAGATGCAAGCTCTGCTCAGGCAGGGCATGCTATCTGCCATCATACTGGCTTCTATCTGTGGAGCAAAAATTGTAGGAATGGGCTTGCCTCCCTATCACTCAAATCTTTTTTACATGTAAAAAGAAAAATTATGCAAATACTAGTTTCAAAACTACTCGGGTTCTTTGAAGGCTTTAGTGCAAGGAACAGTAACAGGCATTGCAAGAAACAAGACTACAGACTCTGTATCTCAGCTTCCTTTTAGACCTGTAACAGTACAAGCAAGTGTAGAAAGGACCATTAAACTAACAATTTCCAGATTTCCATTTTCAAAACATTTTTAATTCTCCAGACTAGAGAAGCAAAGAGAAAAGGAAAAAAAAAATTCCTCCTTCTGCTGTTCAAAGCTCATTTGGGACATAAGGCTCCCACCCACATTGAAGGAATCTCAGGTAACAACACGATGAAGACAAAGCCTTGAGAAGAATGTTGCAGAATTTGCTCTTTGCTGTTGCAAAAAAATCTAGATAGCAGCAGCAGTAGTGTGCTGTGTTTTTTCCAAAGAGTAGCACTAGCTGCTTTCTTTAGTAAATAAAGAGCATGTAATGCTGTAAACATTCCTCATATAGGAGGGTAGGAGCTCCACTGACAGTTGTTGCACAGTTTGAGCTGAAGAGAGAAAATGTAAAGGAAATCTAGATCAATGGGAAGAGCTTGACATCCGCTTTTTTGTTTCTAAATGCTACGGCAATAAGGGATGTGTTCCATGTTCAATAGCTGCTATTTTTAGAGGCTTGTCAGTTTTCCAGATAAGCTTTCCTCAGAACTGTATGGAATGTTCATATTTTTATAACTTCCGTAGTTTAATGGAAAAGATAAAATCATTACCTGGAGGGAGTTCGATATGATAGGGACATGATTTTTTGCTTTCCCAAGAGCTGTGATTGACAGTTGGTGTAGCTTTGCCTGATTATATATATTCTGTATCACTGACGTAGGAGGGTTTTGGTTTTTTGCAAGTTCAGGACTCCAAACTATCTCACCGTGGATCAGACGAACATCAGTGCTGAAAAAACGACACCTATTTGTGATTAGAGTGGGACACAAATAGCACCAGCCTCATCAGCAAAAACTGCTGTGGAACTAAAACATCTTTTAAGACAACCTTAGGTAAGAAAGTCGAAGCAGTCTAAGCCTAATTCCAGAAATATCCAGCTGCTATACTAAACTAGAAGCGTATTTCTATATTGCTTTATATAAGATTTCCTGTATACATAAGGCATTTTATAGACTGTTACAGACTACTTTCAAACTTGCATTTTAAAGCCTAGCTTTATGTCTTCCTTCACACTTTTGCTTATTTTAATATCAGTCTGTGCAACATCTTGGGAGGAAATAAAGTTGAGATTGGACATTTAGAACCTGCTGACTCTGACAGCACAGAGCCAATCTATGTGAGATGGGATGTGTGAGACTCTTTGAAGAATGTAACTCTCAGATGTGTTAAAAAAAGAAACTGATTTTTCCAAAGCTGCCTCTTAACCTGAAGCTCAGGACAGCTTGAGACATCGCTGTCCATCTTAAACATTTCAGAGGATTTGCCAAACGTCAACAAAAGACAATTATATACGTAAGGAAAAAGTGACATATGTTCCTTTGGTGACAGAACCTGAATGCGGCAGAGTGTGATTTTTCAGGTTTGCTGTGTTAGGCTATGGTGTATCTCTCCTTTTCTGAGATATTCATCCATATTTTACGGATATAAAGCTCCTAATAAACCTGAATCTGTTACCTGTATTTCTTAGTAAAAGGAGAAAACCTGCCTCTAAGCATAAATTAAAGACTGCTCCATAATGACTGTTGTTAGGCTTATGATTCATCCAGAGACTGCAAAAATTACACAGTTGTTCTCTTGGAAGGTAATCTATTGTAATTCAGCTGACCCCCTCTTGGTTTCCGATATGCAAAAGGAATCAGTCCAGTTTAACCGCTAGCACACACCTACAAGTACTTGTGAAAGAGCCTGACACTTAAGGACAAGGTGATTACAGACGTAGTAGCAGCATAACTAGTTCCTGCATTTTGTTATGCCATCAGCCAGCTTTCAGGCTCTTACAGTATGGAGGTTTGGTCTTACGGCTACAGACAAAAGCCAAACGTTCACTTTATTTTCTGCAACAGTGGCCTCATTCCACTGAGTGGGAAATACTGACTCATCTAAGAAAGGTGAGACGAGGCTACCTTAGAGCAGTTTGCTTCTCTCCTTTAGTGACAGTGCAGGAGAATTGCTCGTCATACATGGCTACTTTCATGGGAACTGTGCTGTTCTCTTTGGGCACGCACAAGCACGCCCACTCCAGCACACTAAGCAGCAATACCATGCGCTTGCTTTACGCTAGACATTGTTGTCATAGAGCCAGCGGTCAGGTGCCTGCCTTGCCAAGAGAGAAAGACAGACAAAATGGTGCCTGATGAGATTCAAACTCCTGAAAGGCCATGCTATGTTGTAGCATTAGGAACGAGGGAAAGACGAGTGCATTTCTGCCCTGCAGATGAAACGTTTACGTGCCTCACCAGTGAGCAGCGGGTAATGATGCTCACAAGGTGTAACTGGGCAGCTCAGCCGTGTTATTTTCTTAATTTATTTCTAGCTCAACTTTTCTTCTGTTAAAACCCTATCATTCTGCCCTCACTGAATGACGATGATGAAACATGTCCGTTGGTGCAGAATGTGGCTGTAAGAAGTGGATTGTTTTATTTTTGAGGCAGTTCAAGGTATTGTATTGATCTTTAAACTACTATGTGGTCTGGATATAAGTTACATGATAGGCTGCCTATGGCGCTGTGGCAGCTAACTGATGCACTTTTGCTAGCCATGTCTGTACAGGGCCACTGAGAGGATCACAGCACTTTTTGTTTTGTTTTGATCAGAGAACTCTTGGAATTTGCTCCTTAAAGACAGAAATACTCACAGTGTAACTTTTAAGTTCATATATTTTTCAGGTTTTTCCCAGAGTACAAGGAGGTAAACAGGGTCAGCATTCCCAATCTGATCCCAATTCAATCCTGGGGCTTTGAGTCTCTTGTTAACTAAACTATAAAATTCATAGATGTGAAGTTAAAAACTGCTAACAGCAATACCAGGAGATACATGAATCTGGAGATAAAACACTCAGCCTCTGTTCTCATTTGAAAATTTGCTTACTTATCCCACAGGTTACCAGTGTGTGTGTGTACACACGTGCATAAGGGTGCAAAGGTCATCACATGTGTGTGAGGATATAAGAAAGGATACTTGTATTACTTCTACACTTTGGTTTCTTCCCTCTACTCTTGCAACCACTACCCTAATGCTTTCCATTTGTTCTTTCAGTTGGCGATCTGATTCCTTTAAGTTTACTATTTGCCTGCCAGCTGTTGGCTTTATGTCCTCTAACAGTATTTCTCAAACCCTGACTAGCCATAAGAACATAATTTCAAAATGTTTTTAATTCTTTATACAGGGAAGCCAAATGCAGGCAAAGAAACAGAATGGTGGAAAACGATAAATGGACACTGGAAGTTTTGTTTGATTTCTATTTGACTGCAAACAAAACCTGCCACACCAATACTGTGTAAGATAGTGGTATTTCTTTGAAGTACAGTGATACCTATACCACAAAAAGGTTGGAAAGATGCTGCTCTACTGAAAAGTTTGCTCTTTTACATCTTTTTTAAATGCATTAAGTTTGGCTGTGCAGATGAAACGAGTTTAGCTGGAAAACCTAGTGCACTGGTGAGGCTGTACCCTGTGTTCAGTTTTGGCTCCCAAACTGCATGGACATTGAGGAGCTGGAGCGTGTCCAAAGAAGGGCAACTAAGCTGGTGAAGGCTGTAGTGATGAGGAGCGGCTGAGGGAAAGATCCTGGTGAAAAGGAGGCTTGGGGGAGACCTTGTTGCTCCCTTCAACTACCTGAAAGGAGGTTGCAGTGAGGTGGGTGTTGGTCTCCTCTTCCAGGTAACAAGAGATAGGACAAGAGGAAATGGCCTCAAGTTGCACCAGGGGAGGTTTAGATTGGATGTTAGGATGAATTTCTTCACCAAAAGAGTTGTCAGGCTTTGGAACAGGCTGCCCAGGGAAGTGGTTGAGTCACTGTCCCTCGAGGTATTTAAAAGACAGCAGATGCGGTGCTTAGGGACATGGTTTAAACTATTAAATCTTTTTATTCATAAAAGCACAAAAAAGGTTGGTCATTGGTCAGTCTGTTTTTAAAGAGGGAAAATGATGAGGTAGCCCCAGCATTTATGGAACAGTATGGCTGCAGCTCCCCTGGGACTGAGTCCCACTCTTCAGGAAGCACCGTCTCTCTGCCAGGTCTCTGCTGGAGAGGCCCCAGGCCTGCCAGGCACACACTCTACAGGCCTGAGCAGGACGGAGGCTACATAGGAGGGCACTTCAGCAGAACCGCAGGGCAACCACAGAAGACCGTTCAACCCCCCGCCGTAGGACAGGCCGAGGCCTCCACTAACGGCAGCGCGGACCAGCACGGACACTTGAAAGCTGTGACCTGCGAACCCCGTCCCGCTGGGCCCGCGGCAGAGCCCGCCGTGCCCCACC
>VWZZ01007762.1:16834-61411 GCA_013399095.1 Psophia crepitans | reverse complement strand
TCCCGCTGCCACGTGATCCCGCCTCACACAGGCAAGATGGCGGCGCCCAGAGCTGTCAACGTGCTGCGGAGCGGAGGTGAGTGCGCGCCGCCGCCGCGGGGCAGCGGGAGGCGCGGGCCCGGCGCGGCGCTTTGCCCTCCTTCCGTCCTTCCCACCGGTCGCCGCGGCTGAGTTAGGGCTTCCTTTGAAATGGAGGAGCAAAAGGTCCTGCCGCCGCCCTGGCGGGGATACTGCCGCGCCTGCCGGGGGTGGTGAGAGACCCTCCACCAGTCAGAGCGCCCGAGGCGCGGGAAGGCGTCCCGAGCCGGGAGGGGGGTGTCGGCGGGTCCTGAGGAGCCGCAGCGGGCTCCCAAGTCTTGGCTTTTCTCAGTGCGCGTTGCCGGGGCGCTGTGCCGGGGCGCGGGGCGGCCTGGCCTTTCCCCTGACCCGCCCTCCTCACCTGCCCGGCGCCGCCAGAGCAGGGCAGCACCGCTGTCCTGGGAGTGCCGGGTGCGGGCAGGCCGCAGGAGTGTTGTGCCCGAGTTTTACTGGGATGATTTTTTGCTGTTACAACGTGTTTGACGGAAAAGTAACCTGACAGGAGGATAGGCGTTTCTTCTGCCAAGCCGTTCAACCGCAGGACTTCCACACGCGGGCGCTTCGCTGCGTGTGGTGGCTTGTGGGTCCCGTCCTGCCGCAGGCTGCGGGCCCTCCTGAAAGTGCCTGTTCTGCCCCGTACCCTGTCACAGTGAACCGCTCCCGCGTGCCTTACTGGTTTGTTAGTGCGTAAGAGCGATGGTGCGAGATGCTGTACGTGGCTGAAAGATGCGGTATCTTCCTGGTGCACTGTTATTGGCCTCGCGTTCCTTCGCCCCGGTGTTTTATTGTCTCGTGTTGACTGACGCTGGAAGCTCTCTGGGGCATCCCAGTCTGTGAGTGTGTATTTTTAGCTCCTGTTGTAAAATCCTGAATGTGTGAACACAAGGAAATATTTCACAATGGTCTTGGTGAAAGACTTGTATGATTTATTTTTTTAAGACAGTGGAGTAATAGGGGATAGAATGTTCACAAATTAATTTTAACTTAAATGTTAAGCCGAATGCTGTGTGCTTTCAGCTAAAGCATAATACTGCAATACTTTGCAGCTTGCACAACAAAATTTCAATCCCTTTTCTCCTGTTACTGATCCTGATTTTCTACTGTACTTTTGTTTTTCATTCTATCCAACAGTCTTGAAACACTGCAACATGTAAAGGCCTTTTCGTCGTAGTTAGTCCTGAATTTTGCAGGGCGGAAGTGCCACATCTTTTTTTTTTTTTCAGTGGTGAAGCCTCATATCAATAAGGAAATTTTGGTTTGACTGGTGTCTTGGAATCTGAGCATCATCTGAACTCTGGGAAGAGCTGCAACACTTGGCCTTCAGCGTCTTGTTTTATTTCTAACACCTGTCAAACCTTCACTCTTTCACACGTGCAGTGGAATTACAGTTTTTTAGTATGTAATACCATGCAAGCAATGGTTTCTTGGTTTGAATATCAAACTAATTGAAATTTAGGGTGCAGCTTCATACTATTCTTGATTATTTGCTTCAGCAGTTCTGTGTCTGCAACCTTTTTGTTCTGGATATTGTTTTGGTGATATGTTCATGCCTTACCACTGCCTCCAGCCTCCTCCACACCTAGAAACTCAGTGTCTGCCATCTAGTGAAAAGACCCAAACCATTTAAATTTGTTAAGCCTTCATACCTTCCCTTCAGGCATCAAACTTTGTTCAGCTGGCCCTAGTGGATATGCATTTCCAGAAGTTGAAAAAGCAAAACTGTCATAGTTCAGACAAGACTGATTAAACTAAATCCAATTTTCTCTGAATTGGACAGTTCAGTATAATTTAATTTGCAAATACTCAAAGACAGAAGTAATTTAAATTGGATTTCTGTTCACCTAAGGGAATCTATTCTACCTAAATTGAATGAAAGTTATTTTTTTATAGACTCTCTTGTGATATTTTGTCTTATTTCTTATGTTTTTGTAAATGATGAAAAGAAAGTTCTATTTATTATGGAACTGTTTCTAGATAAGTGCATTTGAACAGCAGAGCTCTTGGAAGTTTTTATACTGGTTAAATACTTCCTGCACATATCAGAAAGACTTCAGCTAGCCTAAAAAAATCTTCATTGCATTTGAAAAAAGAAAGTGAATGAAAAATTGTAGGAAGTTAAAAAGACAGTTTATGCCTTTTCGGTAGGCATACAGGGAATTTGTTTGAATAGTCTCTGCCTTGCTGTCTCAGAATTGCAACACTGTCAGCCCAAGGAGAAGGTACACAACTTTGTAAGAGTGTGAGCGGCTTGCACAAGCCTTTGTGAAATTCTGTATGCTTAAACACTGCATTTCAGAGTGGCCCTACAGTGGGTTGAACTGCATTTTAGCTGCCAGCCTTTGTTGAAGAGTATTTGAAAAGACTTTTACAAGTGGTGCATAGAAGTGCGAATTGTGTTTACCATTTTGTAAAAGAAAACTGAGAAACATCCAGAACATGGACACATCGAATCAGTGTGTCATGTCACGGTTTGTACTTACGAACAGTACAGATTATGTGGTGATTCAGTGGCTTGTGGATGGTCTCATTACATATTACTAGTTTCAGGTATTACATTAATTGCATCTTTGGTACTTCATTGGTAATAAAATAAAGTAGAAGACAAGAAGACATCAAAGAACTGCATGTCTACAAATACAGCTTAGATGGGTTAAGGCATAGTAGTCTCTTACTGATTTATTCATTTTAGGCAAGTAAATTACTGTAGAGTAGAAGCCCCTAATTTCTTGTAATGAAGTTTCAGGACTTTGAGCCACAGGAAAATAATCAATGAGAAGACATGCCTTGTAAAATGAGTTAGTTACTCTGTTAAATACTGGTGTAACTGAGTTCTGATCTTGCTTCCCTGTCTCTAACATAAGTATTCTGTAATAATCTATGTGGCATATTATTGGCCAGACTTTCAGAGGTAAGTCACTGTAGACTGACTGTGTGTGATGCACCTCTTGGATATGTAGTCTGTGTTCTGAGGCTGCTACACTACCTTGTTAAGCCCCTTGTGGAACTGGGAATTTGTATGCAGGCTCCTAAATAGGTGCTGATAAACCTGGAAACTGCTCTCAGGAAGACGCTGTAGCTGTCTACACCACCGCAGTGTGTGAGATGTTGTGAGATACTTTTCTTCTGTGGATGCAGAGTCTTTTAGAAATTATTGTTTTCCAATTTTTTTTTGTGAGGAGATACATTAATGTAATTTTAACCTCTTTTTAAAAGAGCAGGGGGACATAGCTGGAATTTTGTTACAATACATCTTCAAAGCCTTGCACTTTCAAGTTTGCCTGGAAGTGCTAAGTCTCCTTAGAAATCAGTCATCTTTTTCTTTTTTTTAAATATTACAGAGCATTCTTATTTGGGCCATAGAAATCACAAGTTTAGTTCATGGGTCTTGTCAGTAATGTGTGCTTGAGTATTGTCTATACTTCAGTTAGTCTAGGCAAAAAATGAGTATTTCAAAGGAATAATGTACTCTTCTCCAGCAGGGTGTTTGTATGAAAATCACCAAACTATTCTGAAGCATTACAGAAGTTAGAAATACTAGTTCAGACCCTGCAGAGAGTGGCCTAATAGAAGAAGATGTAGCAAGTGACTGAAGCAATACTGAAGTAATTTGGTTTACATCCTTTAGATAGATAGAGTGCATATATATATATAATTTTACATAGTGTTTTTCTTTGTGGGGTCAGACATGGCTTTGCCGTTTAGGATGGTTAGACTGATAGTCAACTTTTAAACGACCATTATATGTTGAATTCTGCATGTCAGTGTAGAGAAGCATGCTATGGAGTCTCCAGCTGGGAGGCGGTTGAACAAGTAAGTAAAGTGCCTGCTGTAAATCTCTTTAAATCCATGGCTTTTTGATTTCCAGAAACATGGTCAAGAACAAATCAGTTACCTTACTGAATAATATTTATCCAAAACTGTTGCAGTTTCCACCATCTGCAGGAGAGGGGAATGTCTTCACTCTCTGGGAGTATTTTTTGCAGCAGTTTCTGATATCCTATTGCCATTGCTAACCACTTCTGTAGGTGGGAACCAGGACTTGCGGGCATATTGCCTCCTCACCCACCCAGCCTGCCACAGAGAATCTAACATCTTTCTGAATAGTTAGCAGAATCAGTATCACAACTGAGTTGGGGCATCCTGCCCCCAGTGTGCTTAGTTTCCTTGCCTTTTATATTTCTTTTACCTTTATTCATCAAATATTTATTCATTATCCAGAATTCATCAAACACCTGTGGTCAGCTTTGTTTCATGAATGCAGCTGAGGGTGCCTACTGGTACTTGTGGCAGCAGGAGACACCCCTGTGAAAAACAAGGTACCAAACTGTATTTCAGGGCCATTTAATTTTAATTACCTTAACCTTAATTTGGAGTTGATCTTTTGTCATTATTGATATTTAGCCAGTTTGTGCATACTGTCCAGATTAGAACCTGTTTTTTTCACTCCTTCATTGGAATTGGAATTGACAGAAAGTGTACAACCAAACTTAAGAAATTGAGTGAATTTCGATTAGATAGTGCATTAATAACTGTCTAATACAAGAACCCTGTGTCTCCAGCTATCTGTAAAAACTTCACTGAATCTTTTACTAAGCCATATTTCTGATTCACACAGTCCATATCTTGCAGTTTGTTAGTCTGCAGCCCTTGATAATGCTTGTGGTCTCGTGAAATACAAATTTTTCAATATTTTTAAGGGGAAGTGAAAGAAAGGCTCAAAATAAGGCAATTTTCTTTTTTGCCGAAATCAAAGCATGCATGCCAGATTTTTTGACTGCCATGTGCTCCTGAATCAATCTGTTTCCATCTTTTCAATGATGCGTTTTGAAATGGGGGTTACATTTATCTTTTCAAAAATTGTTGTAGCTTGTCCTTTGATAAGTGTGTTTAACCATGAACTTCAACATAGATGAGATTATTCTCATATTAAGAATGAATCATAAAAATCTTCTTAGCACTGTTAATATTCAAATGCTAAAAGTATTTTTTCATCCATATCATCACCACCATTAAAAAGAAACTTTGAAATTTACAACTCAAAAAATTGATCCTTGCCTATGGTAACTTTCAATACTTTCAAGCTAATGCTTTTTAAAAAGCGTATACAGATAACAGTTTTGGGGAGACTTGACTAAATGTTTCCTGTTATTCCAGACCGATAATGAAATATGTCCTGTAATTCTGAGGGGTTTTGGCAGATGAGAAAAAGTGATTGAAAACTTTAGCTGTAGAGTTTTCAAAATCAAATTATGCTTGGCTGCACTGTGCAATGTATGAGCTGGGCAATTAGCTGGAGGAAAGTATTAATTCACATTTTCCATTAATTTGTAGACAGACTCATGTCTCCAGAATTTAACATTAGCATTATCAGCTGTAAATGATGCACAGTGGAAGTTCAAACCATTTGATTGTAGTACACTTTTAACATTTTTCAAATGATCCTAAGGTAGTTTCATCCCTGTCTTGAAAATAATCAGACAGACGAGGAATTATTCCCATTTCAACAGTGCAGCAATGAGTAACTCTGGGGGAGACATGCACTTTCATGGTTTGATGCACAAGAGAAAAAATATTCCCCTTTCAATAAAGTGTTTAATTGTTCTCTTCTTTCAGTTGAGAGGTAATGTATTGTTGGCAGCACATAGTGCCTTTGTTCTGACAAGATCTATCACTTCTGGCTGTGGGTGGATTTGTAGGGTGTGGTTTCTCCATGAGCTGAGGTTTCTCAGTCAGCCTAAGCTAAGATTGCCTTTAATCAGAGGAAGGTCGTTAGCACATGTCCAGCCATGGTGTGAATTCAATAAACTTGTTGATCCACCTGAAAACCAGCTGCTGTGGTGGCAACTGTGTTCAAGTCTGCAGCTCCCCGGTCCAGTTTGATGCAGGAAGGAGGACAGCTTACAAAGCAGCAGCATTTTCATGTGCGGTTACATTTAAGTCATCTGTAGAAGTGACATTAGGCATTACCTGAGTGTTTTTAATTATTGGCTAGCTGCTGAACCTCAACATCTTCTGCCACATCAATAGCTTTACTGACCCACGCCTACTCATGTAGCCATTCATTCCAGTAGTCTTTTCTTCTTTGTATGAAGGTGCCCTCTGACCTGGTGCTGGAGCATCATTGTTGCAGTTACAACTAAAATCCACATAGAGACAAAATTCACAAGAAGTTTCTGAAGAGTGCTTAGTTTCAGCCTTTGGTGAATGCTTTGTCAGCTCTACGTGCCTTATATCTTGGGTAACCAGCTCCCAGGCAGTGTCCTGCATCTGCCAGTACTTAGTCTGATAGATATATTGGACAGGTACATTTTTAGATACCAGAAGCTAAGTGAGGTAAGCCTAGCTGTAATCCTTCAGGCAAAATTGAACTTCTTTGGAAATGTATTTTACATGTATCAGGTTTTTTCATTTTGCAGTTTTCCTTAAAGCTCACCTGGACCTTTCCCTAAGCAGAAAGGAGCTGCTTTCTCTTTCCAGTCCCATTGCAGACCTCTGAAACTTTTCTGTGATCTACAGCAGCTCACTGCCCTGGTGTGGTGATTCACTGTAAAGGCTGGTGTCCAGCTGTGTCTGTAGGCTACTGACCCTGAAGGAAAATACCAGGAAGCTCTGGGAAAGCCTCTACCAAGAAACAGGGGTGCCCCATCCCAGGGACTTGGCTTGCTGCCATGTTTCCAACATTGATTTTACAGTGCTCTCTCAGTCTTTAGAGCTAGACATGGGGATGTCCATGAGTGAGGAGCACTCCCTGTTTGCCTGCACAGCTTCTGTGTAACCTGCTGGAGGCTGTTGTCCTTGTCTGGTGTTTCCTTACCTGGCTTCAGGTATAGAAGCAAAGTTTCAACATAATACCGTGTAATAGGGTGGAAAGTCTGAAATGGAAAGTCCTGTCTGTGACTTGTATTCCAGGTGCACAGTTCAGTGCTGGCTTTAGGCAGCACAAAGGACAAACTTTGAAGACCTACCCCTTCAGTAAGAGACAGGCTCACAAATGCCGTGTTAACCAACACACAAATCTTAGTGTTGCTCTGCAAAGAACCAAGTGACTGATTTAAGCTCCTTTATATTCATACAGCAGATCAATGAAATACAGGATACCACTTCACAATCTCTAGGGATTACATTAAAAAAAAGTAAAAAAATATAGGCTCTTAAAATCTACACCAGATGACCCTGCTGAGCCTATGTACAGGATCGAACTGCAAGTGAAGTCTCTGGCTTCTTGGTCCTTGCATATTCTGTTACTTAAAACATCAGGAATAACAGTAGAGTGTCTGACAGGTCTCTGGTGGACTCTGAGCTTGTTTGCTGTAATATACAGCATTTGAAAAGAAAGAATGAAGGACTGAATCATTCTTAAAGAAATTCTGGAGCTCAAATTGTGAATTATATTTTATTTTAGGCAAACAGCTCCCCTATCCAAAATCACAGCATCAAATGCCCTGTGAGCATACAGTATAACATTTTTTTGTCTCCGGGAGCTCGCAGCATAGGTAGCTACAGCAGACAAAAGGAACTGAAATCGTGAGCTCTAGCTGATGGATGGAGAAACTGTAGCGCCAAGTGAGTGATTTGTGGAGGGGCTTGTGGCAGCATGGCATCAGCAAGATGAAACGGGGCCTGAGGCTGCCCTTGTACTCACTGCTCCTAAGCTACCAGGCTAACACGCAGTTTAACAGTGGACATATGTGAAGCAGCTTTCTAGATTTAGGTAACACATTCCTTTTACTCAAATTTTTGCACAGAATTACCCTACCTAGACCAAAAGCTGTATTTAAGGTGTACGTAAAAACAACATACCATGTGTCTGTAAAGTTTGGGAGTTGCGTGCTGTGAGTGTTCTCTAGCTATGCAGGGGAAACCAAACTGAGCCAGTCTGGCATGCTTCCCCTCATTTCTTGCATGGTTTTCTATGTATAGCTAGGGTTGGAGTGTAAGGTTGAGGCTACAAAAAAAAATATTCCTATAGTGTCACTGTATTTTCTTTTTTTATTCTGAAGACTTGGATTTCTGCTGAAGTCACATTGAAGACAGGCTACTCCTGGGTTTGAGCCTGTTCTGGTGCTGAAGCTGCAGCAGAGGTCTGTGTTGTGACATCTGAGCTGGTTTTCCTTTCCATGATATTCAGACATACTAGACATGATGTTCTGGTTGTGACAGTTGTCAGTCATGAGGAAATTTAAGCAAAAGCTTAGGAGTTTTTGAGCAGTCTTCAGTGACAGTTCTGCTGATCCACTGCAAACTATGATTTCAAAACAGTGCTTGATTTTATATGCTGTCAGATCCTTAGTTACAATGATCTTCTCGATTCAGGACTGTATAATTCCTTATCTTTTTTTGTTTGTTTGTTTTGGGTTTTTGTTCCTCCTTCCTTCTCCCCTGCTCCCAACCAACCACATTCCTACAGCACTGGTAAACGCACCTCTGCTGAGACAGACTCGCTGCCTCTTCTTCTCTTTGACAGTTTGACGTGGTGATGTGCCAAGCCTGGATGGCTTGCAGTGATTCTAGACACTACATCCCAGTGCTGTTGATCTAGCAATATTTACTAGCATTAAAATTTAATATGGAAATATTTTGAAGTAATGAAGTGGGAGGGGCAGTTACAGGGCAATTGCTGGGGTTTGGGGGGGGTTGGTGGTGTTTGGTTGGTTTTTTTCATGCTGTGCCTGTTCAAGCTGCGTGCATTTGTCACAGTGGTTTCTTTCCTAATTATTTCTATTTAAAATCAGAGTTTGTTAAAATACATTTGTATGCCTAACTTATTACATATGTGAAAAAGCAAGAGAAAGTATAAAGGAGCAGTCAGCAGGTTGTGTGCTCTCTGCCCCGCAGTTATTGCATCCTGTAGAAAGAGGGTGTTTGGCTACAGCAGTGTTTTAATGTCATTTTTTAGTTTTTAGTTACACATTTCTGGAGTCTCCTTGACCACTACTGTTACCTGATGGCGCCGATATTTCATCAAGTTTAGACAAGCAGTCTACCTGGATTTAGGCCCAGAGGAGCTGCTGTAAGTGATGAACATGATCCCCTCTGCTCAGGAATCTAAGACCTGTAGTACCAGGATTCCCAAGGGAACTGAAAGAAAGTTGTGTTCAAGCCTCACCTCCTGCTTTTATTATTTTCCATGTTGTTTTTAGGTAGTATCGCCTTGTACTGATGAGTAATGTACCTCTTCACCATTGAAATCTGGTTTTAGTTTGTTGGTAATTAGGAGAAAAGATTCTTTTTAACTTAGACTGAAAACAGAAGCAAGGAAGAGCATGATTACTGCTAACAAATAAAGTTACAAGTTACTTAACAAAATAACAAAGTTGTTGCAGCACTAGTGTTATCACATTGGGATTTGGGGTTTTTTACTACATTATCACTTTCATGCTTCCAGTATTTAGTGGATGCAATTGCATACTTTGGTTTTGTTCTTGCGTGTTTCTCTTTATTCTGTTTCATTCTGTTAGAAAAGCTGCATTATGTAAACATTGTATATTATTTTAGCTGCAGAATATTATCATGGTGGATTTTTTTTAATTTAGAAAATGTTTTTAGAATTTTGTTGTGATTGCTGGGTGTGTGTTAGTGTTTAATCTAAGTAAATTTAATTGCATGTCCTATATGTTTCATTCTTAGTTTGCTCTTTTATGCCTTTATTTTCATCAGGAATTGTAAATTTGTCTTTTTTAAAAAAACTCATGGAGTTAGCAGTCAGACACAAGCCCACTTTAAAGCAATGAAATAATTATCTTAAAATTCTTCCAAATATGGAGAACATGTAGTTTTCTGCTTAATGGTCAAGAGCAGTTTCTTCATGTTCTTTTGGATTGTGTGACCTTGTTAGTTTTGTTTTTTTCTTTTGTAAGTTTAAGAAATTAAGATGGAGAAGAATAATTAAAAGGTGCTTCTTCCTCCTATTCTAGCTGTTATGTGCAGGTCAGCTGGACAGGCAGGCAGAATGTGTTAATTACTCTTTTAGCTACATACATTTTTACCATTGTTCACATATCTTTTACTGCTCATGCTTACCTAACTAACATGTTATACCGCTACTTGTAGAGAGATTTTTTTCCTTGATATCTTAAGAAAAGGAGTAGGGAAAATTTGCCTTCAACTATTTTTTTTTGTTTTTCTTTTATTGTAACAGTTTGTCTGACTGACTTATTTTTCTAAACATGAGCTATTTACCCTGGGAGGAACTACAGTGGCTGGAGAACTTGGTAAGTTCTGGGGTCACAAATGTGAAGACTTATATAAGTAAATCTAAAAATCCTTATCTGATCAATCTAGTGACTAAAAACATCTGAAATAAAGATGTCATTACCAAAAAGGCATTATTCTTTTTTGCTGGGTAAAGGGAATATAAGGTCTGCTGTAGTACAGTGCAGGTATTATGTTACAGTTCACATCTTGTCAAGTTTGACATTTCTGGTAGTTCTGGGGTTTAAAAAAAAAAAAAAGAAAAAGATCCTATCAGGTCTTTTTAAACCACAAAAAGGTAAAAGTACAATCATGTGGTATAATCACATGAAGATTTTTTTTTTCCAGTCACCAGCAAGGGAGAGAGTTACTGTTCTTGCTAGACAAAGTTCTTTCTAAGGTTTTGGTAGTTAGAGAACACCTGAGGAGTGAAGCTGAAGTTGTTTTCTTGCATCATGGCTGCACTCAGAGACCACAGGCTTCAGGTTTCTGCTGTTTGAGTTGTGGGAATCTCCTGCCCCAGACACCATGCAGCAGTTTTCAAAATAAATGAGGGAGCGTGGCAGAGACTTTTGCCAACACAGAGGCTTTCTCAGCTCACTGCTTGGTGGCAGATCAGCTTGAGAACCTATGTCATGAGTCTCCCTGTGATGTCTCATGGACTTCCCACTTCCTGGGGCCGATGGTTTTGGTGGGAGCTAGTGATCGTTGGGAGATTGCCCACTTTGGAAACTGGAGGCTCTCCTGGTACTCTGCCACTGCCCTTCTCGCAGTAAGGCAAATTCTACAGCTGTGCAGCTGAAGAGAAGGCATGATCTCAACACAGGATGGGCTTCAAGTTCTTCATGGTACTAGGAGCCAGGGATTTTGGGGCTGGTGATGTGCATGGACTTGGATAAGCCATTGAACTTTCTGTGTCTTTCTACACCTATAATGCAGATATTTATCTACCTTGCAGGTGCGTTGGTTGAGATTAATGAGTTGTTTGTAAAGCACTCTGAAGATGAAAAGCACTATAAAAATGCTAAGTATTATTATGTATGAGCTCTTGAGTGCATAATGGCTGTTTGCCTGCCAGTATTTAAAGCAATTTGTTGCACACTAAGTACGGAAGGCACTGTATAAAGTCAAATTCTAGCTTCCATTTAAGAAAAGTCACTTGTATTTTGTGTTGCAGTGGTTGAGGTCACACCGTTGGTCTTTGGTGTTGTCCAGAGTGAAAACTAACCATAGAAGACTTTTTTTAAGAGGAACCATTTCAAAACTTTCAAAGCTAGGTTATTATATAGTAAGAGTCTGTTTTTAACCGGTCATTTCTTACCCTATCTGCATGTCTTGGGTTTTATTTGCCAAATTCCCAGCTTCTGTCTGACCTGCCTGCTGTAACTTTTCTCTCCCTGACCTTTCTGTCCATCTCCACAGTTGTCACTGAAGCTCCTGTTCTTTGCACCACTTCTGCTCAGTGACTCTTGCCATGTTGCACAGGTTTCCTCAGCCCTTCATGTACCCATCCCTCACTTTGGTCATTCCTGCACCCATGCTTCCCCTATGCTCCTGCCCTGAGGAGTCCCCCCTTCCAGGCACTCACTGCCACCCAGTGCTGCATGGTATATTGCTCTTCTTCAGGATGCTTCTCCTATAAATGTCAGAGTGAACTGCTTGTCGGACAGGCAGAAACATCCATGGAAGAGGCAATGTTGTTCTGTGTTTGAGAGCAGACCTACCTGTCTGCGACCTGTTGGTTCAGTGACCTTCAAGCTTTTTGAGCATGGGATTTTCTACACATCCTCCAGTGGTGATGTGGACTCCTACATAGGGAGCTGAAACAAAGTGATAATGAACTTGCTTTACAAAAAAAGTCTTTTCACAGTCTTTGAATGTGGCTGTCAAATTCCTTGAAGCACAAGTTAAGAACTGCATCTTGTTTATTAAATATCAGCACCATATAGTCTGTTCAGCTTGGATAATAAAATACTGACTTTGGCCCCAATCTTGGTTTACTGCATCGGGTTAGAGATGTGAAAGAAAAAAATGTCCCATCTTAAAAAGATTCACACTCATATATAATTACTTAAGTGCAGTGGCCTTTGCTTTGTAAGGTGTGTCACATAACCAGAGTAGTGCGTGTTTTAATAGTAGGAGTAAAATGTGAGAGAGTAAGCATGAAAACTTGTATACTGTAGAGTAAGGTCCTGTAGTTTGTTGAATGCAATTCAGGCAGGAAAATACACTATGTGGTTATGTTCTATAATAAGAAGTGACAGAGTTCTCTATTTTGCCTTAGTTATTGCATTATCTTGCTATATTTTTAAAAGGATCTAGAAGAAATCACTTAAGGTGATATTTACAAGCTGCACTGTTTCATCTGAATGATAACTGGCTGTTCTTTGGAGATAGTTACTACTACCTGTTCCTGGATGGGGCAAGTTTGAGAGGGTTTTTTTACTTTTTTTTTTATTATTATTCTTTTAAGGTAGTTCGCATTAAAAGCGTTATTTGAAAGGAAAAGAATGGAAATTTTTTATGACATAGAAACAAGGCATGGAAAGTTTGTTCGGTTAAATGCCCGATTCCCTGGGGAGTTCTCCTTTTAGAGCTGTTGTCCTTTCCAAATGAGTAGATATCTTTCCCTTTACTTCTTAATTTCTAAACAAAGAGGAAAATGTTGGAAACCAAGTGTTTGACAAACCGCCCTGCTGCATGGAAGCCTTAGAAAAGGGGAATAAAGAGCTCTTCAGAGCTCCTCAGAAGTCTTTTGGCAAGCGTACTCTGTAACGTGCAGCCTGAGAAAACTTTCATGAGTGTTTTTGAAAGTCGCACTGTTCTCTTTCTGGTTAGATGATAAATAACCAGCCACTCTAACCAGCTGTATAAAGTCTCCAACTTTCAAATTTGAAGAGGTTTACTTTCAGGCATTTATGGTTAAAATGGAAACATAGCTTTAAACAGCATTTTAGATCAAGCTAATTTTGAACCATGAAGGACTATTGCAGTAATGAACACTATCTAGATTTATACATTAATACTTATGGCATATCAGATGTTCTCTAAAGGAACACGTACACTTCTCAGATTATCTGTTTCAGGTTTAGTTGTGCATAAACTTAAATTAGGTTCTGCCATATATATTTTTTAAATTATGAAAGTCAACAGACATGGCATAACATTGAAAGAAAATGGCAAGGATTGTTTGTTTCCCACATCAGTTTCAACTGTTCAGTCTCAGATTTTCTGATAGACACAGGTGAAGATGGAGTTGGAAAAAAGTAACAGTGAGCTCCTAACCTTCTTCCACAAGCCATAAAAATGAGGCGCAATCACTGCAGATTTGCTTGTATGCTGCTTGGGTTTGTAGCTCTTGAATGTGCTTGTAAACTCACCTAGAGTTGTTGAGTTGAGGTCCTCCCCTGGACAAAGTGGATAGTCATCTTGCAAAGACATCCTGGTTTGACACTGAGATGAGGTGTTGCCCACAGTTGTTCATGCAGGTCTGAGAATCGAGTCACACTCTTGCATCATGGATGAAATGGTAGGTGGTGATGTTTTTGCTGTTGTTGGGCGATGCTTACACATAGCCAAGGACTTTTCGGCTTCTCGCACCACCCCGCCGACGGGATGGCAGGGGATGCACAAGGAGTTGGAAGGGGACAGACAGGGCACCTGACCCAAACTGACCAAAGGGATATTCCGTACCATACGATGTCATGCTTGGTTTATAAGGGCTTGGGAGGAAGAAGAAGGGGGGGGCAGCGGCATTCGAAGTGATGGTGTTTGTCTTCCCAAGTAACCGTTACGCGTGATGGAGCCCTGCTGTCCTGGGGATGGCTGAACACCTGCCTTCCATGGGGAGTGGGGAATGAATTCCTTGTTTTGCTTTGCTTGTGCACACGGCTTTTGCTTCACTTATTAAACTCTTGTACCTGAACCCACGAGTTTTCTCACTTTCGCTCTTCCGATTTTCTCCCCCTTTTCCGATGCGGGGGACTGAGCGCGTGTTTATGTGGTGCCCAGCCAACGGCTGGAGTAAAACCACGACATGGTTATTGTTTAATTTACTGTTAAGTCAGCCCCCAGGTCAGTGCCCACGGATGCCTTAGCTCTTTGCAGTGAACAGTTACTGCATCTGGTTAAGGTGTCTGCTGTGCCCGGCTGCTTATTAGGTACTGGTGAAACACTTGTCCAGGGCATGAGCATTGCAAATGAAATCTTGTGAGGTCAGAATCGTTGGAAACCTCCTACTTTGCGATAAGTCAATTAGTTTACTTTAAAAACTGAAGCTCAGTTCCTACTCCCCTGCTTTACAACCATGGAATGGAAGTCAGTCCCCAAGCTGTTTTTTTTTTGTTTTGTATCTCAAAGTCAGAAATTTTTGATTGTGTTGGCCAGTATAGCGTCTGGAGAAGAGATGTTATGTGTGCTGTATCACTGATGCCTCTTGAGCAAATAACAGCTGCTTTCAACAGTAGCCAAAGCCAAAGTTTCAGGGATTCCAAGTTTTTGTTACTAGAAAATAAACTGGATATTGATGGCCACGCTGATATCAGCATGTCTAAATAGGGATGGATGCGGAGAGTGGTCGCTGGTAAAGCCACTGTTCAGCAGCGGTAAGGGAGGAGGTAAGGAGTCCCACTGCCCGCCTGCCTGGGGCATTGCAGCCCCACATCACATCTCTGAGAAGCTCAGACATCCCCTGCGTTGTCCAGCAGGATCTGCCCTGTGGTATTGGCAGAGTGGGGTTTCCCAGGCAAGCTCTGCCAGCCCTTTTACACTGTGGTATAATCAAACATGTCATCTCTGCCTTTATGGAGATTTTGTGCCATGTCAGTACTTTGTGTTTGAGGGAATCTTGATCGGTTCTTTTTTTTTTTTAATCCTAATTTTGTATTCATTGAATAAATTAGTGTGAATGTTTGGCACTTGATCCTCCCATTACTTTCTGTCTGTTTTGTACTTAGTTCTTTGCCTTTAACATTTATTGGAGCAGCTCCCCTTGCCACAGAAGCGCTATGTTATTTATAAATTACCGTTTTATTTGCAATCTGCTGTATATGAAATGGGCCAGAGATGATGGTTACGTGGCTTGAGAATAGAGCCCTTAATTTTGACGTGTTTTACAAACAATTGGCAATAAATGGCCTGATCCTGTGTCCTTTGACTTTAGTGGGAGTTTTCCGACAAGTGTATTCACGCAAGAACAGCCCGGCTGCCAGCGCAGCATCAGCGGGCAGCACGCCTTTGCATTCAGCGCAGTTGCACATCCCCGTGCCAAGAACGAATTTTGCCGATTCAAATTTGCTCAGTTTGTCAACACACAAGCTCCTATTGAACTTGGCGGGATGAGAATCATTCTTGGCGCGGGGCCGCGGGCAGCCCGGGGAGCGCTGCCCACTGCCGGCACCGGCTGCGGCGGGAGCTGTGCACCAGCAAGAGGAGCAGCGCCCAGCCTTGGCTCCCCTGTTTACGAGGCTCCCATCTCCTGTAGCGTGTGTTTGCTATCATTTGACTAGTGGAAAGAATCGGCGATAAAAAGAGGTTTCCTAGGTTAGTTTTCAAGGCCGTGTTTTTTTGGTTTTTTTGGTCGCTGTCTGGATGATTAATGTGAGTAGGAAAATACTGTTGACCCATTTAAATCATGTTAGATGACATCCATTGCTCATCTGCATAATGAAATACACACTGAACATTACAGCTTAAGTATAAGAGCCAGTGAACTACAAAAAATAATATTTTACTCATTTAGATTATGAAGTAAAATATAGGACATTAGTACTAATCATAGTATTAAATTTTAAGCCATGCAAATTGTAATTGTCAGTGAAAAAGAACTATAAGTTGAGAAGGCTATTAGCATTTCAGCTTTATCAGTTAATTTGAGTAGGTTGTTTTTGGTTTTGCTAGTGTGCAACTTAGAAAAGTCTGTATGCAAAACATTTAATAGTAAGTGCAGGAGTCTTTGTTTTATATCATTATTTCATTTCAGTTGTTAAAGAAATGTTACAAATATTAATTTTCCGTATTAAGATGTATTGACATTTTATATTACAAAGAGTAAACTGTAATCTTTATTTGGATAAAACCAAATCTAAAAGGCAAATTATAACTGAGAGATGAAATAAATGTAAGCATTTGTTTAAGTACCAAAGCAAAACCTGAAGCCTTTTAAAATATGGATTTTGTCGAATAGAAACATCATTTTCAGCATTTTAAACTAAATACAAATTTTAAGTACTGAATTTAGGCTGTCAGGTTTCTATGGTTACCTGCCTTTCCAGCAGTTTGGTGAGATGTGTAAATAGGCCTACGAGTCACTTGTAATTATTTGGTTTTTGTTTGTTATAGTTGTAATTCTGTGTTCAGTTTGAATCTAATATAGTTCACACCACATGCTTTGGTTTATGTATATTTTAGTGCATATGATTGACAGTGATTGAGCATTTCTTATGGAGTGCTTGTTTTTTTTGTCATAAGTGATGTATGTTGGTACTTCTGAAAAGGTAAACAACTTCTTCCTGTATCACTGTTTGATAAACAGGGACTTTCATGATAAGAAAGAGGTCTTTGTAAATGTTAAACGAGGAGATAAGTGGAAGGTATTTAAAAAAAAAAAATTAAAACAGCTCCCAAACATTATACTGTACTCTTCCAAATTCAGTCTATCATCCTATCATTATAATTCATTCAGTGGCCCAAATGTCACATATTTATGAATAAGCTTCCAAGTTATACATTAGTAGCACATACGAATGACTGACAGTTTTGAAAATAAATGTTTTAATAAGGATGCTGCAAGATATCTGCAGCAAGCTCTTGATTGGAACATCTTCCTTGTGCTGAGCATCATCTTGAAAAAAGATTAAGAGCTTGTTTCCACCGCCACTGCAGTAGTTCAGTAGAAACAGCTGTAAAATCTTACACCTCTCTGCTTGAAGTCGGGGTTACAGGACATAATTCCCCAACCTTACACTCTTCACTTCAGTGACAGAAACATACATGTTTTCTCAGTAAAGACTTGCTGTCCTAATGGAACTTGTGTCTTCATGTGCAAACAGGACAATACAAGTAGTTAATAACATTTAATACAAGGCAAGAAACACTGCTAGCTGTCATTTTTACCAAATGAATAGTCATGTAATCTTACTAAGGTAGTCATCCCAAAATTGCTAGCAGTGTACACTTTTAAAATTTCGAGGTCAGGCTGGCTTACAATTCAGGAATCATTTTGTATCCTTAGAGATTCAGCTGCAGGTGCACTCAAAATAATTCTTGCGATGGGTCTTATATTTTGTGTGGGGAAAAGGCTCCTGACTGCCTGTTCTCTTCCCATGTCTCAAGTTATGCAGAAAATCCTGTCATGATGTTCAGGAGCACTCCTAAATTTTCTCCGCAAAGATTACTTTTATTTTAGCAGCCTTGCTTACCCACGGAAAGGGTTTCTGTGAGAAATGTTTTTTGTGGTGATTCAGGCATATTTTTTCCATTTCAGGTGGAGATTTAAGACGTTAAAGTAGGATTTATTTTTAGTATTTAATACTGTATCAGACGCGTACATAGGACATAAACATGCCGGCTGAAAAATGGTTGTTTCACAGAGCACCTGAAAAGATTTTATCCCAGTAGGGTTCAATGAATGTTAAAGCTGTGGGTGGGTGCATATTAACAAGACGACTCGGTATTGTGCGTGTGTGTAAGGACTATTTGAGTAGCTTATTATTTTGGTCTGAAACAACTGCTATTTTTTTTTAAACCGAGTAACTTGTTCCAACAGTTGTTACTTCCCTACAAAATAAAAATAATAAATACAATAACCAATCTTTCAAGCAAAAGTAATTCCTCTGATCTTTTAAAAAACCTATAGATAGATAGAAAGTGATTGAAAGACGTATTTAGATATGCAAACCTGAGCGGATATGTTTCTCATTCTAATTTATTCACTTTATCATAAATTAATTTACTCAATACAGGAATGCAGTAACATAAGAGGAGTGTTTCTTCTGCTAGTCACAGAAGTTGAAACTTGCCAGATGCTGTGATCTGGAGCCTGAATTCCCCTGATATTAACTGTGTGTGAAACTCTTAATATTGCTTTGTCCAGCTTTTGTACCTGACTTCTTTCATTTTGCTGTGATACTGCTTTAGGCAATGCTTTCTTTTTATTTTCTACTCATATTGTTCTCTCAGAGAGAAAACATGGTAGAAGTAATGTTAAGATGGAAGGCTCTATTGCAGAACTACAATGCTCTGTTCCCAAAGTTAAGCCTGTACAGTCCAGTCCCATTTTCTGTAATAGACAATTAATTTCCTTTGGTATCTGAATGAATATCATTCAGATACAGTTAGATTGTACTCTGTATTTTTTAAATCCTGTAGTAAAATGGGAAAGTGCTGTTTAATAGATGCCAGAATTTTGCTCAGTCAGTGATTTTATTCCGTATACGGGCTTGGTGTGACTCTGTGTGTATATACATATACAACTGCTCAGTCGGTCAGAGGGGTTTTTAAGGATAGAAAATTAATTTTTCCTTTTCATCTTGTTTGTTAAAGTTGCACTTTTGGTTGCTGCTGATAAAAGGTGGCACTGAGCCAGCTTCCTGGAGGAGCTATGGGGAGGGTCATGGCTTGTCGTGACCTGGGCACCATTACTTGAATGTTGTTATTATTGGGATGAAGTACCCTTAGGCTGTCATCCTTCCTGTAAGTAGAAGAGGTTCTGATTCTCTGTGGTTTCCCGGTTTACCAACTTGTAGAACAGCTATTTTGTTGGCCCTGAGTTTGACTGAATAGTGAATTAGAATAACGGCACTATTCCAGAAGGCACTGATTCATAATTTTAGTGTGCTGGCCTAGACTAAGTCATAATTAAGTAAAGCCAAACAAGAATGTATTTCTATGTAGTTTATAAATTTACACCAAATTTAAAAAAATCCTTTGTATTAGCATATAGCAAACAAATTGCCTGGTTCCATCCTTCTGCCCTTACTTCAGTAAGGGCCAAATTTTAATTAACAGGGAGCATAACTGGTCCTGAGGACCAAACTTGACTTTTTTCAGTGTCACTGAGGAGTCCCAGCGCTGTTGGCAGAGGGGCTGACTCTGCTCCCCTGGAGTCGGTTGGCGTTTGGCCATTGCCTTGCTTTATTGGCTCTTACGAGAGTAATGAGAACAGTGATTCTGTTAATGCCTTTATTAACTAAACAACTTCTGTCATTAATTTCAATAATTAAATAAAACAATGCCAATTAGAATATAGTGTTTGCAAGATACTGGCCTGTGTTTTGGTTTATCAGGGTACGGCCATAAGCATGCTGTTGTCGAGGGTTTCACCAGTGTGTTGCTGTTGTAACTGAAGTCACGTCTATCCTGATGAATATTTCATTTCCCCAATCATGCTATTAAAACCAGAGTGTTTTTACCCTTTCATTTCTGTTTTCTCTTTTCCAGTACCATCATGACAGCTGTGGCTGCGTCCTGTTTACAAATTGCTGCTAGTCACATTTTCAGTAGTCCTTGTGGGTTTTGCTTTCCCCTAATATGGGCAATTAGGAGGAAATATTTCTCACGAGCATGGACTTGCTGTTCTTTTAATGACACAGTCCTGCAATCCAGGAAACAGTGCTGCATGGTGTCCATGTCCACGATTTCCTGATGTGGGAAAAAAGTGTGGAAAGCATCTGGAGAGGAGGAGACCCCCTTTACCAGCTTGTTTCCTGTAAGCGAAATTGGAAGACCTTGTCTGTGCAAATAGATTTCAAAATAGAGTCTGCCCTTTGACTGTCTCCATAATTACACAGCGCTCTCTGTATTTTATTTGGCTGCCAGAGCAGTTAACCCCTGGAAGTAAGGGGCTGATGATGGCGTGACCAGCACGGGTATGCAGACATGACCATGTGAATACACTCTTGTTTGGAGAAGCCTGTCCTTAAGACCTCGTTACAATATACTTTTACCAAATTGAAAAATTATTACGTGTTGGGTTATCTTGATTAAGATATGTTATATCCTTAATGTACAGAAAACGTGGAAGTATTAGTTACAAAAAAGGCGGAAAAAAGAAACAGAAAAAAGTTATTTTGTGACTTTGATGTAATCAACATCTGTCAACAGAATGAATTTGCTTTTGTTTAATTTCAAGGGCTCTTGTCCTTCTACTTTGCCCAATCAGTTTCAACTTCTGCCTCAGGCATTTCCCTATGTTGTTCTTTTTTTTTTTTTTTCCTCCCTTTTTTTTCCTTAGCAAATGCACAGGTTATTGCTTGTGAAATGTGAGCTGCTCTTCTGCTACACAGGTTACACAGAGTTGGAAAGACTCTTTAATCTTTCCCATCCTATTTCTGAAGCCTGGACGTACCTTTGCAACATTCGGATTACAAAGTCAGTGTTCTACCAAGACAGAATTACAATTACAAGTAAAGATCTTGCAAACAACAGCCCTTACATTGTATTGAAAATTTGGAACATTTGGTAATTAACAGTAAAAAGCTGTGTATTCTTACCTAGTTGCATGGGTTGGATTTCACATATTATTACTCATGGTGATTTTTAATACCTCACTTTCAACTTTATTCCTCTGAAGTTTCAGAAAAATTAATATGTGAACAAGAAGCAAAATTATGATATGGTATTAAAATGACCTGACAAGCCAAATTAAAAAATCTCTAGTGTTTCACCCTCAAGTGCATATATACTAAGAAAATCTCCAGTCATTCTTTTTATAAGTTTAAAAAATATTTATAAAATCACATATTTAAAAATGAGTTATCTGAACAATGCTTTTGATGTTTTTAATCGTTCATATATGTTAAGTAACATTTACTTTATCAAGAGCAAGTTCATTTTATTTCCTAAATCAGTTGGATGTTAATTCTTGTAATCCTAAATAATTTTGGCACTGTCCTTCTGTTGATATATGACTGTAAATTACTCTAAATAGATTAAATTTATTTCTTGGCTCTTTCAAGATGTACCCTTGTATTTAGAACTTAGGACTGTCATGAAGTTTATCCTTTGATAACATTTTTGCTAACTGATTGGGAATTTGAAATCTTTTGTAAATAGAAACCAAAAAAATGATTGCTAACAGTCACATTTGATGAATCATGTAGATGAGTAGTTTTTTGCATGGCTACCCAACACAGCTCATTCATTGAAAACATAGTGATAGATTGCTGCAACTGTTAGAGGAGCATTAGAAAAAGGCTTATGTGAGAGTTCATTTCCAACATACCCCTTTAAAAATACTTCTTGACCAGAGGAAAATCACATTTAAATTACTAAAATCAACTTAATTAAGGGTCATTAATAGAGATACACATAAAAAACTCTCTACTCTGTGAGTGAAATGGGAGCATTTCATTATATAGTGTAGCATGCATGAACAGATAACAATTAAAATAGACCTAGAGTAAAAGGCTAATAAATATAGGGCACATTGTGCTGCAAAATCAGTCACTTAAAATGCTCCCACCCATCATCATACTTGAATTCTGTATTTAGCCCCTCTGGCTGACTCGTTTAAAAGAAAAGGAAAATGTAATTTCCACTCTAGATAAATTCATCTGGTAATTCATCAAAGCTCACAGTGCATATTTATATTTTTAATTCAAATTAAGCTGTGGAAGGTACGCTGAGGAATCCAGCAACTCCGGCAGGACATGTGTGCATACAGATTGCACAGTGTGATTCACTGTCGAGTCAGAGGAGCAGTTGTCTGCTGATGTGATTCAGTAACGGTGGTAATAATTCTCCTTATTGCAGCTGATAGTAAATATTCTGTTATTTGTGGCAAGTGATGCCGCCTTACTGTTGGCGGAGAGAAGAAACACGTAAAGGGTCAACTTTGCATCCTCGCTGTACTGGTGTGTTTTAAGGCTTCAAACTCTGGGCTCCCTCCGATGGCTGCCACTTCCACTGGAAGCTGCAAAAATACCACATTTATGAGCTATCTTGTGGTAATTAATATACACAGAAAGCTTAACAAAAAGGATGTGCTTGATCACCAGTGTTGCAGAAGTAAATAAGGCGCTGCAAAAAGCTTTGATAGGTGTAAGGGATGGGGAGGAGGGAATATCTGAGCCAGACTTGGAGAATACAGCCAGTTGTTCCTGTCTCCGGTGATTGATGATGTTGCTATATCGAATTAGCTGTGAATATGGGAGCTTAAAAAATAAAAGGAGCTGTGGAGACATTAGGAAGGCCTTCTTAAGGAAGGAAGTGTGTGGATGGAGTCCAGATTTTCATTATAAAACAGTAATTTCATTATATTTTAATGCCACTTTATTTCATTTTATTTTTACTTTGTAGGAGAATATTTTCTGATGTAATTTTTTTGTATTTCAAATAAAGGTTTAGTTGTCCTGTGTTTATAATTCTTACAATGTATTTTAGGAGTTGTATTATACTATGGTGATATTTATTTGGTTGTCGCATTTCACCTGTTCAAGTAGTAGATATTTTTATATGCGTCTGGTTTATAATGAGTAGTTAGTAGAATAACAACAGACTACAGTACCTTATTATCCTGTTATCTTGTGACAACACTTACACTGTATCTTTGGGAGAATAGAGGTAAAAATTCTATTCCAAATAAAAAGGTATCCCTCCTGAATGTGGGATAGTTGATAGGCATGCACCCTTGAATATACACTGGTTTAATGTATTTAAGAGTGTATATTTGGGACTTCTATTGTTGAATAATTGAGAAGCACACTTGGACCGTTTCTTCCCCAATTCAATTTTTACAGAGTAGACAAGGTGCCCGGGCAGCATGCCATGCTTCAAGGCGAGCATTTGAAATACTCATTCACACGGACTGTTGCTGACCACATCAGTGAGCGTGGGTTTTCAGTATAGTTAGAACACCTTCAGCTGTGCTAAAAGCAAGGTACTTCCACTGCACTCTGTAAAAGAGCTACCTTAGCTTACACTGGCAGACTGATCGCTACTTACAGAACAACCAGAAGTTGCTGCCTCAGCAGATTCTGCGCTTCCAGGAGCGGGTGCAAACCAGCCAGGGGGGTTGTAGGATGCTTGGGGCTCTTTGGATGCACTTGGTACATTGTGCAGGTTAATGGCCTGGATTATTTTTTTTTTAATTTTTTCTTGTGAAGGAGACCGTAGGAAAGCAGTAGATGATGAGGTCGTTGACTAAATTGTAATTAAAACACCACCAAGCCTATCCAATCCTCTGTTAACTGGGCAGCTCCACTTCCATGTAAACGCTCTCTTCCCTTTTGAAGCAGACAACTTCCATGGGGATTCCTAGGTTACACTGAGAACTTGATCTGAGCCTCACTCTCCAACTCTGCCTTGTTACTTACCAACACCTTAAAAAAAAAAAAAAAAAAACCAAAACAGTAAAAAAATTGCTTGCATTAAGTAAAAATCTCTACTGCCTTTCAGGTATTGGTAACTAAACATAGCACTAAAGAGACAATGGGGAACACATCTAAAGCAAACCACATGCAGCTATTTCATTCATTTTGGGGCTCCAAAAAAGGTGTGTAACTTGAATCTCCAGTATATTGTGGAATGCTGTAAAAGGGCTGTCTATGAAGCCAAGTGTGCTTGTGAAAGGATAATTTCTGCATCTGGACATGATAAATGCATCTAAAAGAAAGGAAGAAAGGGACAGTAAAATAAAAACATACTGATCTGGAAGAAAAGCTGCTTCTAAAAAAAAGATATCACCTACATAGTTACAAAATATGCAATAGTTTAATTTCTTAATTTCTGTGATATAAAAATGTTTAGTTAGTTCTCTTTAAACAAAAACATTTCCTTTTTACTAAAGAGTATTTATTCATAATACAGGTTACTTGCCACAAAAGATTGCTCTTGTGTTTGTATACATATGACATTTTTCAGAAGCAGATCAACTATTATGTGAAACTTACATTTCAAAAGACCCCTCTGTTTAGATTGTAGAATGTTTGAGTAATGGAAATACGCACTACATGTAATTGTAGTTTAATTGGGCAGTGTCAATAATCCTTTAGAGTTTAGTGTATTTCCTGATTTTGATGCTAGCATTGTCTTTTGTGATGCATTACTTTGGTTTTGATGTCTCTGACAACCTTTGGGCCTCAATGGCTTTACCACCACCCCCTTTTTTTTCTTTTTTATTTTGTTTTTGAGAGGGGGAAAAGCTATCATTGCCCAACAACTAAGTTTGAGCAATGAATACTGTGATGAACTGTCATCCTGAATTCCCATGTGAATTAAATGGAAAATGAAAATCTGATTTGAATATTCCAATTCAATTACAATTGTAATCCCTTCAGTTGTTTTTGGCCAAGATTAAAAATATCCCTTGAAGTTTATTCTGTTGCCCAGCTAGGCAGGACAGATTGAACCCCATTCCTTGTGTCTTTGCGCAAATGACCAGAGCGACATTAACTTGGTTATGCTTAAATCTGTGATCAGTTCTGCAGAAATACAGAAAATATTGTCTGAAATCAACATTAAATCTTATTTTTCTCTCTTATGTTCTAGCTATTGTCCCTTATTTGCTGTTTCCCCAAGCCTTGAACAGTGCGGCTTATAGCCGTACAAATTGCTCTGAGCAGGAGCCAGTAGGAGCATCACTCCTGGCTGTAAGCTATGGGGACTTTCCTCACGCTACTTGTTAATGCATCGAACTAAAACAGATCTGGTGTTTTATAGAACTTTGAAGTATTGTTTGAGAAGGTTTTTTTGTTCTCATTGCTTCTCTCTGTTAATGCTCCTTCTTTAATTGTACAAGTTTGAAGAATTTTAACTACCTTTGGCTACCACGTCAGTTGTGTGGTTTGTTTTACATAATGCCCTTCTTTTTGCGTACTTTCCATTTTGTGATGTGGTAGTAGGATAAAAATGTTAACTGTTTTTAACTTGTCTGCTAACAGGTTCTATGACTGGCCATGTAATCTTTCCTTCATGCAGTCGTATCTACCTGCACCGGCAGTCGAGCAATCAACAGCGAAGATGCCTCTTTTTTCAAGGACAAAGAAACACTGCTTACAGTATAGTTTGGCCAGCCACCATTTCTCCAGCTCACCCAGTTCCTAAGGTACTGCAATTTCTATTATCTAATCTGTTCTTCAGTCAATATGGAGTTCAACTGCAGGCACCATCAAGTATATTTGTTGTCCGACGGTTGGGGGTTTGGGTCACCGTCCTGTTGCTTGGTCTGGTAGTTGAAATAGGAGCACTGGGGAGAGAAGTTTTCAGCTGCCTACCACGCTAAACACAGTGGCATATCTAGTTATTAAGGAGTTTAAACCTAGGGCTTGTTCAGTTATGGTAGTATAAACATGGAATATTGTAATCATCTGTCAACACTTAACGTTTCTGGGTCCAGATTCCCATTTTGGACAATTATAGATGGTCCTACCAAAAGTCAGTAGGAATCATTGATGATCATCTGAGTCCTTTTCTGTATAAATCTTTAGCGAGCTAATTATAAAAAAGTTTATATTTTGCTGAAGGCTTTCTTAATTGGTTATGTCAGATTTAGGAAGAGAATGTACCATACCTGCTGGTAGCTGCCTCACAACCCCGCTGTGCGTTCTAAGCTTGTCTTTACTATGCCTGAGTGGGGGGTTTTTTTGCAACATATACTCTTATTTTTATTTACTTTAGAGCCAAAAGGAATTTTTTCATGCAATTTTAGCATGTGTTCCACTTCTGGTTTCCTTTTTTTTTCTTTTTTTTTTTCCTCGTTTAATTACAGCATACAGATTAACTGTTTAGTGTCTTTCCTTTAGCCAAAAGGAAACCAAACTACCATTTCTAAACAGTGCTTTTCAGCATATGTATTAGTACTTTTTTAAATTTTACATTTCATTTTACTATAGATTTCTTATGTAAAATATAGAGTATTTCCATGAGCCAGAAATACTAAAAAGTTGTTAGATAGGAAAGCAGATAAGGATGCTGAGTGTAGAGCTCTTACACCTCAGAGGCTGTGGAAGCTCTGTGTGCAGGAAGAATGCAGGAAGGTTTGCATGCTTTATATATTTTCAAACATTTAAAAAATTGTAGAACTTGGAAACTTTTTTTTTTTCCTGTATTTGGATGCTGCTTTTAGGATAGAGGGAGAAATATATTGTCACGCTGACAAGTTGTCTTCACAGATCAGAGTTCTCAGACTGTCTAAAAATCAGTCCAATTCTTCAGCTCTGAAAACTTGAGGGCAAAGTTATCACTTTATACAGAGTATGCCAGAAATTACATTGAAATAACATGGGTTTTTTTCAAGATGTTAGTGTGAAACTGTGTATATAGACTTGTATGTTCACTGCTTTGGGCTTCTCCCTTAACAGATCATGCAGGTCAGCAGGGTCAGGTCTCAGCAATTACTAGATAAGTGCCCTCCAAGAAGAAAGCAAGGGTGCTGCTGTGTATGGAGTTGCAGTTTGGGTTTTTTCTTCTAAATTAAGTCCCAATTTACTGCAATAGGATGTTGCTAGGGTTGATATACCATTAATTTGAACGAAATGTAAATTTGAAATTCTTTTGACTTGAATCCACTAAAGATAGTTTCACTTGTTATCAGAGTAGAAATTAAATACTTACAGGAGTAACAATAGTCTTCCTATTCAAAGTCCCACTAGAGCTAATTGGTTGCACCGCTCTTCTTTACTCCTACACCCTGATGTTGTACGGTCTTGCTGCGTACAGCCCAAGTGCCTGCCTTGTTTTTTGCCTGCCAGCTTGGTTCTGTATTTCGTGAAGTCGGTGCAAAACTTGTCCCGTGGCCAACACGGCAAAGAGTGAGCCTGGCAGTGGTGGGCGAAGGGATTCTTCCCCAGCCAGTGAAACAGCCCATGATCCTCCAAGAGAAAGCGTGTTTCCGTCTATGTGCAAGATGTTAACCATTATTATTAGGTTGTTGTTTTCAAACACTTGTCAATAAATTATTGTGGGTTTAAAAACATCAGAAGTGAAATTTCACCTCTGTATGAGGGCTGAAACTTTCTGTGGTGAAAAAAAAAAGAAAAAAGTTTATTACACTTTCTGTGACGCAGTGAATTGGGATACCCATGCGTAGTATTGTAGATGGGCAGTATATGAACTAGGTTAATAATTAAAAACTCTACATTAACGTAAGTTAAATCCTACAGTTCTTAGTCAAAAAACAATCACATGGAATTTAACAGGAGTTTTGTCTGAGTGAGAAACTAAGGATTTGATCAGTTCTATATTTGAGCCTAATTCTGTATGTTTCTCCTGTCAGCTCCAGTGTTTAGATGCCTTTTGTAGAAAATGTGCCTCTTTGCAAAAGAAAATAAAGAGTTTTTAAGTCTCTTTCTCACGGTTTTAAAACTTGGGACTGTCTGTGCTGGAAGTCGGCTGCAGTATCTGGGGTTTCAGCACTGGAAGGTTAACAGACTGTATAAGTCAGTAGTAACAGGCAACGTTAAGTTCAAAAGGGCAGTGGAAGAAATACTGAGGCAGCCTTGAGGGTTTGCCCTGATGGCTTAGGAAGGTCGATACTACGACAGAAAGGGCAAGCTGCCATGAAGCAGGAGGCAGTATCTGAGAAAATGATCCCATTGTCATGCTCAGTTTTCTGATCTTCATTTTCAATCCTTTTTCTCCAAGCACATAAAGAAGCCAGACTATGTGACGACAGGCATTATACCAGACTGGGGAGACGACATAGAAATTAAGAATGAAGATCAGATTCAAGGACTTCGTCAAGCTTGTCAATTGGCCCGTCATGTCCTGCTTCTGGCTGGAAAGGGCTTAAAGGTAACAATTACAGAAGTCCCATAACAGCTTGGATCTCTTTTGTGGTTTTACTTATTTGGGGTTTTTTTCCTACTTTCCCTTAATGTGCATCCAACTTTAAGTTAGATCCTGGAAAAAAGAAGGATTTGTTAACTTTTGATTCAGTCCATGATATGGCTGTTTAATTATTTCTGTATTTTGGAGCTATGTGCTACTTAGAGTGTGTTGCTGGCTCAGGCGTAATGTCTCTCCTCCTGTAATCTTCCTCTGTTCAGATTGTGCCAGATCCACGTGAGTTTCTCATAAGGTCCACCCTACATTTTTTCCTTTCATTTCATGGCCCATCTGCCTTGTGCATCCCGCTTTCCAGCTCTGCATGTGTGCAGGTCCAAAGGGCTGGGCTGCCTTCTCCATTCCCATCTGTCCTTCAGCCCTTTGCTGTCCCACGGGGTCCGGCACAACACGAGTCGTAGAGCTGCTGTTGGGGATAAAACAGCTGCCAAATTCCACACAATTTTCCAGAGTGCATTGATAATAAAGCCTCATGGTTTCCAGTAATGTTTCTACAGTATGCTTTTTGGGATACCTCCCAAGTTAAAATGTACTGGGAGGAGCCTTCTACCAGGTTTTTGCAGATGAAGGAGTGCTTTTGTAGCCTTGCCTTGGTATTTCATGTAATAGCATACTGGATAGGGTAAAATGAGTTGAGTAGCTATGAGATGTAGAGATAGATGGAGACTGTAGGTCAATGCCATTGGCTTAAAAGGGGAAAAAATTATTGGTGTACCATGCATTTTTCTTTCAGCTATCATCACGCTTTCCCAGAGGTTTAATTCTGGAACTGGGGTGCACGTTCAAGCTCTTCATGTGTAATTATTTCTCAGTACAGTAGAACTTACTTGTGTAAAGTTAAAAGCATATACATGTTTTTGAAGGATCAGGGTGCAGTGTGGGTTATGAATGAGAGCAGTTTTTTACTAATAATCTTTGGTGGTTGTTACATGCAAAACACATGTATGCAGCATGGTGTAGCTTATGATGCAGTTCATAGTATTTGCTAAGTCATACATAATAGCAAAATGCTACATATATGTAATGAACATTTTTGAGAAAAGTGTAGAAAGTAAGAATTACATGACCAGGAGCTGTGGGACTGGGAAGGAGGTAGCACTTGGAGTTGCAGTGCCGAGACTACTGCCCTGGTCAGTTGCAGACAAGGGGTGAGCTCCCTTTTTGCACCAGTAAGTGTTTGGCCAAGACTGGGGGGACACTCCAAAACCTTCCCTCGTTGACCAGGAGCATCTTCTGCTTTCCAGCCTGATACTGCACGTGGCCAGTTTATATCCATTTGTTCTTGTGCCAGCACCGCTCTTTAATTTAAACAGCTTCCTGCCTTTCCTTGAGTCTGTCCCCTTCACACATACAGTAATAGAGCTATTACAACTTTCAGTGCGCCAGACTAAACAGACCAAGCTCTCTTAGGCTGCTCTCATAAGGTAGACTCTGCATTCCTATTTTATCTGAAGAGCCCAATCCCTCCACCTATTCCTGTTCTCTTGCTGAACCCACCTTGCATGCAGCCTTCTAAACCAGCTCTCGCCTGTGCTTTCGCTATTAGTGGTAACTATCCCCCAGTATAACAAAGGTGCGTTATGATACGTGGATGCAGAGGGACAAAGTTTGGGGTCAGCATGGTTTTGATATTCCCATTTACTGCCTGTGGGACGTAAAAATACAATATGGTATTATATATGATAGCATTTCCTGGGTTTGAGCTTAAAGATTTGGAAATAAAACAGCAAATTCTATGACATGGGAGAATTTTGTAAGATACCATCAGATTGCCCCATCCCAAATAACGGATGGGGTGCACAGTAGGTGCCCAGCTAGCAAAAGCTCTTTTAAAAAGTAAAGCAGATAGTAATTTACTGAAAGGAGAACTTTTCGGTGTGTGAGTCTGCCACGTGGAGAGCACAGACCTGTCTGCCGAGTGTCCAACAGCCACATCGAATTCCTTGAGCAGAGCGGCAGCAGACAGCACCCAGTCTGGTGCAGAGCGGTTCGGATTGTCTGTGGGCTGAAGATGATAGATGGGTGAGTGGATCAGATCCAATACAGACAGCGCACAGGGGCCGCAATGGCTACTGCAAAGCGGCGGAGGGGCGGTGCACAGTAACCCCAAATCCTGGTCTTGAGTCAGTTCATCACTCCTCATCTGCCCAACCACGTTTTCATGCTGAACAAGGTGCAAGCTGAGCAAATAAGACCTGGTTTTATCCTCAGCATAGTACAGAAGTGCACTCTGCTGTATTCACTGTGCATGATCATTGAATATTTCAATATATGGATAAGTATGCCTCCTGCACCACAGCCTGCCTATATTCCACGCGTTACTAAAAAGTCCTCCAAAATCATAGCTGCTGTAGTGTATGTGTACGAAGTATGATTTTCAAAGGCTCAAAACTCATTCAAATCAAAATCAATTTGCAGAGGAACCCTCAAAGGCACTTCTTCTCAATGAGGGAGGTTTCCCTACCAAATTTCAAATTTCAGCTCTAACCATTCCAGGCACAGAGTTGATCCAAAAGAAAAGCAAGAAGAATGTTATTTTAAGCGTGTGCATTTTCCACTCCATGGATACTCAGAAATGGCTGAATGATTTATGAGAGGGATTTTTTAATATGTAAAATCATGAGAAAAAGATTAATCTAGAAAATGTCAAGCATAAAAATGAAGATATCTAAAAATGATGGATAAGCGCTTGTAGATTCACTGTGATTGTCCAGGCTATGGCAACTTTAAGTAAAATATCCTCAAGATACGAAGTCAAATATTTAAATGTTTTATAAAATTAAAGAACACTTGGAAAACTGTTTCATAAAATGCACAAGTACATTATGATAAATGTACTGGGAAGTTACAAGAATTAAGTTCCTTTCTTTTACAAATAAAAAGGGAAAGTAATGTTGTGTTTTGAAGGACTGAAAGCATCAAAACCAGACATTTCTGTAGGAGCCACTGAAACAAAATGCCATGGAAAATTGGTGTCTCTGAGAAAGCAAATGTGGAAAAAAGAACGGAAAGGAAGTAGGCAGTATTTTAGGTTTTCTAGGAACCTTTGAGTGCTGGTTTCTACTGCAAGCTTTATTCAAAACCTTTTTCTATTTAAAATAAAGGTCCAATATATCAATAAAGTGTATCAGACAGTTTAGTGTTTTGTATCAAAACAGTGTATTTGAAACATCCAAGATTTTATGGAAACGCTTGGCTGCAATCACATTCAGTAAGTATGAGAAACTATCTTTGCTTTTCTAACAGGATGTTATGTTTGATATTTTAGGTTGGCATGACAACTGAAGAAATAGATTCCATTGTTCATCATGAAATAATCAGAGAGAATGCCTATCCTTCACCTCTGGGCTATGGAGGTTTTCCAAAATCTGTTTGTACTTCTGTAAACAACGTGGTATGTCATGGTATTCCTGACAGGTATTTCCCCAATAATATACATTTTACCACCAGGAATGAAAATGTTAAACTGAAATTAATAAATTGTGTTTAATATTGAACATACTTCAGCTTAACTAAATGTCATATGTAAACCTATTGCAGATGCATATCATGTTACCACATGGTGCTGATAGATGTTATAGAAATGTATGTGTGAAGTAAAAAAAAAAATATTGTCCTGTTTGTACAGATACTTTAAAAAAAAGCATAATGCCTTTAGAGTTTAGTGTATGGAGAAAAAAAAAATCAGTACAGTCTGGTTGTTTGTTTTTTTTTTTCTCCCTCTGGCAAAATAAGTATAGGGTAAGGAGGAAATAGATTTGAATTTAGGTGAGGTTTTTTTTGTTATTTGCAAGACATTCAGCTACTCACAAAGTAAAGTATGAACCCTAGTGAGAGAAAAAGAATAAATATAATGGTAGATTTTTCAGGTGCTGACATGTTTTTCTGGTAGTTGTTTCTCATTTTATATTCAGCTACCCTTGTTCTCTAAGTAGTGAGAGCTGAACATTAAAAATGGTTATTCTGTTTGCCTGTGCCTTCCTCCATCACCAAATATCTGCCCCCTGACTTTTTTTATGTATGTGTTATTAGGTGTTTATTCTTATATTCCCTTTGTTGGGAACTGTCTGTCACCATTTTTTTTTTCTGTTTATGTTTCAGTCGACCTCTTCAGGATGGAGATATTATCAACATTGATGTCACGGTAAGTAATTCATATAAAAAATAGTCTTTGATCAACTTTAGAATCACTAGTAGCAACAGGAAGAATAGTGGATTGGAGACGGGGGATGCACAGATGGATGTACTGTTTACTTCTGAGCCAAGGCACAAGCAGCTGGTTTCCTTTTTTGTTTTTAACTGTGTGTTTATTCCAGCTAGACCCAGGCCTGACTTGAATTTAGGACTGGAATCAGATGCACTGAGATCAATGTTGGCCTAAGTGAAATGTCAACCCAATCCTGCTATGTGTCATGTTTTTGAGAAGGTGTAATTGTTATTGATCCACTGTGTAGTTAATGCAGAGCACCACAGTACTGGGCAGCAGCTGAAGATAGATATGTATGAGATGAGCTAACATGAAGAAAGCCAGCATTTTTCCTTCACTCTGCCAAGATTGATCTTCCTCTTCCTGCTGATTTTGAGTGGGGCCTGTCATTATCTTACTCTGTCATTAGAGGCTACATTGGCCTGTGTATGTCAGTCTATTTGGACAGCAACTCTTTTGCTAGCAGTGTTCCCTACATTTATTAAAATCCCCGAAGGTAGTGTTGTGTTCCATTTCTGGTATAAAAGCCCTGAACCTTTTGCGCAGAAACAGAAATAGTGTGATATAACCACGACTTAATATTTCCAGAGAATGGTCAATTATAGCTATTTAAATAAACACTGACTGGATTTTCTTAGGAGCAAGAAAGTGCAGAAACTGGAAACCTAATTTGCATTTCATTTATGAAAAAAAAAAATTATTCATCTCTTGCAGAAGCTTTTTTCTTTTTACTGTGCATGTTTTTATTTTCCCAAAGGCAGTTTATTTCTAATACGAACACAGATGTCTTTTGAATCCCACCATTATTTTGCAATAGTATGTCACACACAAGGCAGTAACATCTCCTAAGAAAATGCTTTTTTAATCATTAAAGAAACTCTTGGTAACTTGATACTGTTTTCCATGGACCCAAATTTTATACTGGCAGAAGCAAAGAAATCTCCAGCAGACCTACCTCGGAGCATGATGTTCAAGCTTCCTAAAATATTTTTTCTATTAAAATTAGGGTCAGTGACCTTTTTCCCATGGTATACTCATGTGTGATCCAGAACTGGATTTGTTGGATTTTTCCCAATCTTACTCCATATTTTCCAGTGTAGAATTCTGACTATCAGGTTTACACCGTGTGACGTATCACCTTTAAGGTGTATTTCTGACCTAAATTTTTACTGTGGTGAGGTGGTGTAGCTTTGCTCATTTTATTTGACTAAACCTGTTTGCAACAGCAAAGGATTTAACATCTGGTTTCTTTGTATTTTACTTTTGTTTGTTTGTTTTATCTGTCAGGATAATAACGACTCCTTAGACTAAAAAAAAGTGTAGGTTCATATCACAGATACTTTCTGTGATAAACTAAGCTGAACATTTTTATATTAATATGGTGTGCATATTTTGTCCACTCTGCTTTTGCAAACAATGTCTGACTAAATGCTAGTGGTCTTTATCAAGATATATTTTCCGTTTACTCTCATAAAATAAAATAAATCTTGACGTTTCTGTGAACGTGAAGATTCCTGCAAGGACAGGAATTGTATATTATCTTTGTAAAGATATTTTTATAATTTAAAACGGAACTGTGCTGTGTTTGATAGTTGCTCAGTTCCAAAATATCTGAGGACAAAATATTGCTTTGGAGCGTTGCTAATTATATCTTAGCTTATCTTTCATGAGTAGAACTGGGGTGTTTCACAGGTGGACAAAATAAAAATAAAAGTAAATATTTCACAACAAATTGTTTCTAATTGTGTGCAGGTTTCTATAAAATTATTAAACAATATTCTGGTTATTTAAATGTAAACACGCTATGTACAAATTATTTGAAGAAAAAAATTTGCACAATTAAGATGGTAGAATTTCATAGATGAAATACAAATTTTATTGGTCTGAATCATGTAGCCTTTAAAATGTATTTCAATGTAGAAACAAAAGCATTATCCATCACTGAATCCTCAGCATAGTGCAATTTTCAGCCTGCCATTACCAGGTTAACATTTCTTACAACTTGGTTCTTTCATTGACTTTTAAGAAATTAGTGTGTTATAGTTGCTGTGGTTGTAGCTTATTAACGTCAAAAATATGTAATTCCAGTTGATGGGCTGCAGTAAATATTATTATTTTTAAGCTCTCCTATGTTTTAAATCTGTATTTGCTTTTCCAGGATGATGATGTTTAATGCTGGGATTTTGTGTTGTACTTACTAGAGCTAAAAATGAAGTAGTTCAGTTTAAATATATACTAGCTAGATTAAAACCTGCCCAACATGCATTAAATTATACAAAAATAGATTTAGTGGCAGCCTGGACCAGCAGAAGGGGCTGTAGAGCCGGGGATCGCAGCCGCTCTCCACTGGAGCGGTAGCAACATGGTTGGGCCCTTGCTGGCACTCACCTTTTTTTGAAACACCCCTCACTTCTAACTGCCTGCATTTTCTTCACATCTTGGCCCGAACACAAACCTGGCCTTGGGATAAACTGGCTGTAGACAGGTTTGCATTTGGTTTGGGTTTTGGTTGGCTTTTTTTTTTAGTTTGTAATCGACCAAAAGGAATGTGAGTCTGTCTTTCACAAATGGCTTGCCAGTGGCAAAAGTTCAGGGCTTCGAGCTTGGTGAGTTATTAGCCCTAGAAGGATAGTTACCCACTGTTCAGGAGGGGAAAAAAAATGTTTTAGAAGATCAAAACTGTGCACCATTATAATTTGTCTTTCTGTAGGGAAATTTGGCTTGGTCTTACAATTATGTGCCTGTCTGCCATACTGCAGAGCTGCAAATCCCATTTTAAGGGGTCGTTGCAGAGCTCCGTAGTGCAGAGCCAGGGTTTCCTGTGCCCGGTAGAGAATTTCTAGAGAACTGAGATCTAAAACCTATGAAATGTCAAAAAAAAAAAAAGTAGTACATAATTAATTCAACATGGTGCCACGTTTTCAGCACATTAAACTTTGCAGTGCCATAAAGGTATGTTTATTCTCTTTCAAAATCCATTTCTGGAAATCAGAAATAAAATCCAACATTAATGCCCCACTGCAGTTTAAAAGTGAGATTAAACAAAACGTGCAGCAGCAGGTGGTGTATCTGGCCCATGCTTTCCGTGGGGCTCCCCCTGGGTGTTGGCAGCAGGGTATGCCTCCCGGCCAGCTCTGCACAGCATCTCCTCAAAACCCTGCCGGCTGCGGAGGTACAGGTCTCCCTGCCAGCCACCGTCGGGTCTCCCAGCCCCTACCACTCTGGGGTGTGAGCAGGTCCCAGGCCCCAGGGGTGGGCAGCCAGGGCAGGTGGGCACCCAAGGGCCCCTTCAGCCCACACACAGCCCCAACTCCTCTCGCATGCAGCCCAGTTTGCCTCATGTCCTGTAGCTGAGCTATGTCACCATCTGGTGCACTGCTGGGCAGAGATGCACAACTTTTGCATTTCTTGAATTTTTAATTGGAAAGCCTTGTACACTTTGCAGTCTTTCACGCTTCTTTTTTTCCCTCTGTGCAATGTTTTGCTTTTCCAGTATCATTCTTGCAAATACAGCTTACCTGTGGTCTGTCAGTTGCAAAATGTAGCTCATTCCTAGAAAGAATGGATTTAATTAAGGAGACGATCTGTTTCTGGATGCAAAACGAGAAAATGTCTTTACATTTCTGCATATGTTTAGGTGTATTACAATGGCTACCATGGTGACACTTCTGAAACCTTTTTGGTGGGCAATGTGGATAAATCTGGTCAAAAGTTAGTGGAGGTTGCCAGGAAATGTAGAGATGAAGCAATTGCAGCTTGCAGACCAGGGGCTCCCTTCTCTGTAATTGGAAACACAATCAGGTAAGCCTTATATTGACAAGTAAAGGGAGGGCTGGCAAGTGGGACAAAGGTTATTGGTGGTTTGGTATAAAGCTGATGACATGTTTTATGATTCAAAACCATCATTTCAGTCTGATATCAGTATGTGAACTGCCAAGCTATAATGTTGTTCCTTGGGTAAGAGAGATTTTTTTAAAGTGAATTGCACTAGGGTCAGCAGAGATATCTGTAGAAAGAGTCAAAGATATTAATAAGGCAGATTTAAATTAACAGACGTAATTTGTGGTGGGCTTATGTTTATTTTTTATTTGCGTGTGAAACTACACATCTGTCTGAGGATGTAAGGAGGTTAGAAACGATGCTTTTCATTGTATAGCAATAACGAATGTTACAAAGGAATTAGTCAACATAAATAAGTCTCTGTTTAAAAAATACAAAAATATTTAACTCAAGAGCTTCTGATCTTACAAAGAGCAGTGCATGCTAACGTCACAGGGAAAAAAGAGCTCACATTCAGAGATTTTTCCCTATTTTGCATCTCTTCTAGCCTTTACGTAAACACAGTCCTGACTCTTCTGCTGCTGCTGATTTTGAATAAAAATACGGCTTAGGTTTTTGAAGGTACCTATGGATTATTTTAAAATGTTTGCCAAGAATAAAATAGAAATATATCGTATACATTTCATTAAGCAATACTTCTCTGGACTATTAATGGTCCCAACATGCTACTGAATACATTCTGATTACTTAAAAGCTGCGAGGCTTAGTCACCTTGAAAGGATGCTGCTTTTTTTTTTTTCTTTGTAAATCTTCACATACTTTAAGGAAAACGAAGAACGGCAAAATATCAGTTAGATGTATTTATAGCTTTAAAAATATTGTAACAGAGTCTGAATCAAACTTTAGTAAAACCTCTTTGGGTTATATCTGAGAAGCTTTTATTGAAGACTTTGTATAAAATTGTGTTTTTGACAGTTTTAAATTATAGGCTAACTAGCCTGGAGAAAAAGGATAGTGTCTTTCTGTTCTTTCATAGGAAATGTTGAATCAGACCCCTACTGGGAAAAGAAATTTAATGCATATCTCACTATCTTACTGTCCATGAATATAATAGAAGTGAATTCAAAATGTAGTTTTATTTTTGCAAATGGGATGAGTCGATAGATGCACCTCATATTTTTGAACACCTAGGGTTCAACAAATTTACTGGTGGTGCTCTTGCATTTTAACAAAATTTATTCTTGAGTAGAAGGGGGCACAGAACACTGGATTCTTATTCAAGCATTCTATCGAGCTCTGCATTCATGGCTGTGTCTAAAGGGCATGTCAGCCTTTGATTCTCTCTGAGAGGTAATTATCCTTTTCCTGTCACGGAACAACAAATGATAGCTAACTACAGAGGCACATTTGCAGTAGTCACATTCATCAACTGCAGAAAAAAAATTCAATTTAATTGTGCAACACAGCTGCACATAGGCTTTTTGAGCATTTCTGTTGTTCTCCCTGTCTTGCTATTCCTCCCTCCAGATCTATTTTTTAAACTTTTTTTCTGGTTATTTTTTTCCCCCTTTTTGTCTCTTCTTCCATTTTTACTCTCTGTACTTTCTTGTTAAAGTAATTTTCCTTTGTGGCTCTCATTCTTTTTTCCCCATTGAAGGCTATGAATGTAGAAAATTATCACAATTACTCATATAATTGAGCCTCTTTGTAGCAAGTGCAACTCCAGTAGCCTTTCTCCATCATGAAAATGGTTTCATTATAGGGTTTTTCATATTCTCTGACACCATCTACACAGAGGAACAGGCGTGCAGATGAGATGTACTAGGAACAGGGTAGATCAGTAAGGTCACAGTAGGAATAATTAGCTCTGCTATGGAAAGAGCATCTAGGCCTTTTACTGCTACATAAATGTACTGTCCGTGGCTTTTAGTCACAAAAAAACTTACTAACAAATGGAGCTCCCGCCTACTACTTTGAAAAAAAGATTTGTATCAACACTACAATTTTCCATCATTAAGACTAATAACACAGAGCCTAGTATACATCAAGGGGAATAAAAAGAAAAATCTCACATTCAAGTGGCGGCTGGGTGCTGACCTTTGTTCCCTTTTTTTGTGTTCAACTTAACTCTTTACAAAAAAGAGCCACACGCCACACCAACATGCAGGTGAACTCCAGCTAGTGCTAGCAAAGCATGGCATTCAGTTGGAAAATCTGATAAATCTCCATGCAGGATAATGCATTTCATTACAGATTCACTACATTAATTCTAGCTNTATGATATTATTAAAGTACCATTGCATGTGTCGGGGGGGGGGGGAAGGAAAACCAGAATTGAATGTGACATTGGATTTTTGCTGTGTTGGTACGGAGGTCAGTTTACTTGCAAAGTGTAAATATATAGTCAGCGCCCCCTTTGAAAAGCAGATTAATCAAAGCTAGTAACTGTTCAAAACTACATATGAAATAGCAGGTCATTAACTTTATTTCTAAAGATTTTTTTGTATAGACAATTTAAATGTGCTGATTTGTTTAGAACTATTTTAAGACTGCCTCTGCTGAAAGATCTCCTTGGTTTGGCGAAGCTGTGTGGTTTGGGTTCTTCATCATTTGACATTTACATGCAGACAGACATATATAATGCATATATTGAAATCTTAAGTTTCGGGAGAGAACTTACTTAACTGAGAACAAGCACCTGCAAGCTGAAAACATTTAGGCCTATCGGAATGGAAATGTGTCTAGGCTTCTTTCATCAGTATTTCTATAAAGCTGCTCAAATGATATGCAGAATGTATCTTAGGCACAAATAATAAGAGTATTTCCCTTCTGTAGTAGGTTTGGGAATAATTATATCGCAGAGGTAAGTTTGCATTCAATATTCTAACAGAGTCTTTGTTGTGGAAGCTCGATAGCTGACACTGAGTTATTTTGTGGATAGCGGTTCCTTCTGCCATCAGCTACAAGTTGCAAATAAAAGATTCCATGAATTCATGAGTTACTTTGCTTAGAAAAATTTGAATCTTTGCTAACCTGTTCTTATTGAAGGTGGTAGCAAAACTGTCGGTCAGCCCCAGTGGAAACAGAATTGGGCCCTACGCTCAGTTTTCTTCTAGCATTTCTGACATTTTTCTTTCAGGCAGAAACAAATCTAGTTTAAAATCTACTTTTTAGACAGTGAGTTTAGGTACATGGAAGTGTTGTGAATGTAGAGAGCTAAAAAGCATAAACGTGATATTGTTAAACAAATTTCCAACTCCTAGGAAAAAATAGTAGTGATGAAAGTATTAATAAATGGTTTAAAATATTTTACTCATAAGTATATGTTTTGATATTAATTTAGAACAATATAAAGGAGATTTAAAAAAAAAATCTGTTTCTATCAGATTATGCACATTTAAACAATAAGTGGCTCAGGCAAAATAAGTCATTTTAATGTCATCTGTGATAGATTTTCCTTGACAGCTAGTGTAAATTACAATTACACTGCTTCTCTCTGCACTTGAAAGTAAGCATTGCAATAAATTATCTTTTATTTCAATCCATCATGTCTGCTTTCAGAAACAGAGAACCTCAAATAAAAGTTCAGCACTATTGTAAGAAAAATACAGTAATTTGTGTTCTGGTTTGAAACTAAAATGTACCTTTCTTTCAAAAAACAGTTGTTGGCTTTCAAAAATATTACTAATTATACCTCAACATTTATTGTCATTATAGGGAATCCCTGAACTCGTGCATTCCCTCAGTCTAGGATTACTACTTAAAAGAAAGATACTTTAATATTTTTCCAGTAGAATTTTGTAATTTCTTAAGTTAGATAATATGATACTCCTCAAAAATAATATTTTTATCATGAGCAAATCTGGTTTAGGCTGATACCATTTTCAAAAAAAAAAAGGCAAACATGCCATTCAGTGGTCATTTTGCTAACAGTGTATCTAAGAAAAACATGATTACTTCTAATTCAAAATAAAAAAAGATGCATTCATACAGATCCCTAAGTAAGAAAACAGTTATCATAGGTCTATTACTGCTCTCAGTGATTCCCAAACGTGCTCACTGCCCAGAAGTGTAAGACAGATTTGTTTAGCAACTTCAGCCATGTCCTGCTGCTCTGCAAGACCACTACTGGTAAAGTTTCATCCCTGGGGAGAGAACCTGGCACCGCAGGGGAAGCCTCATCCCTAGCTGGGAAGCAGTTTGCCAGGATGTTCAGCCTGGGGAGCGAAGCAGTCTGTGCCATCTTGTCTGATCAGCACATTCTTCTTTTGTGCCACCAAGAGCACAGAGAGGCAGTTGCTGTCAGTGCTGAAAATGGGGTTTCACTTTGTTTCTTTGCTGAGGGCTTAGAATACTGGACTGGACGCGGCTTGAGCAAAAAGTGACATTTGGTAAAAAAATGAAAATGCAGATTTTGCAGTGCTTTGTTTTGAGTTTGGTTTTTTTCCTTCAAAAAAAATATTGGGACTTCCAGTCCTAAGATTGAACAGAATTTTTTTTCTCTGGAGCTGGGATGCCTGTTAGTCTCTAGGAGCGGCTACGGGTTATCTGCACTGGGCCAGCCCCCTAAAGGAAATTCTTTCAACCTGCTTCTCAGCTTCTTGGCAGGAGAGATTTATCCCATTCGCCTACGAACTCCTGTCAGGGGAGGGTCCAGAGTATCAGGGAGAGCTTTGTAGAGAGTCAGTCTGACCTGTTGCTGCTTTGTGGCAATTCCCCTGTTGGGCTGCTGGCAGGACAGCAATGCATGTCTCCACAGTCATCCCTCCTTTCGGAGAATTAGCTGTTGTCTGGCAACGTGGGAAGAGGATGTTCAGGAGGGAACTGACAGCCAACTCTCCTGTCTGTCCACTCTCAGAAACATACCACCGTACCAGAGGCTCTGCCTGTGGGTTTAGGTGGACAGCCTGGCCCTCAGCGATGGTCCTTCACCAACTCAGCTGCTGCCGGTCCATCTGGACACTATATGCTTTGCCTGACTTTGCCGTCAGCAAAACAGGAGCAACACTGCAGGTACTCTTGACTCCACAGCCACTGGACTGAAACACATGGCAGCAAAACATGAAATCAAGTATTGGGCTCTTTAGACAACGATGCTTTTAATCCTGCCCAGTTCACCTCTGCCCAGGCGTGCAGCATGGCTCAATGAATAAAATGTATAATGAGAAATGTTGTTAATGGATATTTTTAACAATTATTATTCTGATTAACTTTTCCCCCTCGTCCTTCGTGCTGTCAGTGCAGTGTGGCTCTGCTGCCCCAGCCTTTGCTCTGGAAGTGATGCGGCTGGGTCATGCCCCACGGCCGAGGGCAGCTGCCAGACTGGCGCATCCACCCAGCAGTGCTGCTCTCCTTTCCCATGGCGGGTGCCAGGCAGCCCAGCTCAGCCGTGCTGACTCCTGCCTCCCACCTTCACTGCTTTGCCACTCGCAATCAAGGCTCCTCTGGTTGCCTGATCTTACGCTGCCTGTCTGCAAGGAGCAGCGCATAGAGCTGGGCTGCAATCTTGTAAGGTTGCCTTCCGGGGAAGGCTGGAAAGAAAGGCCACCACTGACAGATCCTGAGCGGGGCAATGAAACGGTGAGACCAGAATGTTGAGCCGTTGTCAGCAGCAAATGGTAAACTTGGGCAAAAATGCTCTGCTCCATGACATCCTGATTTTTAACCAGATTCCACAGCCTGGGAGTCCTGGAGGCCAGAGAGGCTGACCAAGATCAACAGTTCAATTCACTCTTCTCAAAGTCCTCCTGCCAGCATTTACAGCCAACATGTACACGTACGTTTACAGGATTACCTTTGCAAGTTGTAGCTGGAGTTAGTAGCTTTGTTTTTTATGGAAGCGGGGTGTTTTAGCTACTAGTTGTGGCGAGAAATGCCCCATAAGGTGCATCCGAAGCACATGCAAATACTAAAACCAGATTGAGTTTCATACCTGCAGCTTATTTTCTCTGCAGGTTTTCTGTGTCACTTCAGGTTCATTGACCACATTACATTTTATGTAAAGAATCCCCAAGCTCTGTATGTAGACATTATTAAGTGGCTGGGGGGTGGGCGGGGGGGAGCACGCGCATCTGTCAGTCCAGATATCAAAGCCCTGTGAGCTCCAAAATTCCCTGTTTTGATCACAGACAGTAACCACTGAAGTACTGATGCCAACAGAGTTGTTCTCCAGCTGTTTGGCAAGAAAGTGGCAGACTGTGCCATTGAAATACACAAGAACCACTTCTTTCACCATGTGAGGACGGAGTACTGTCTTAACACTGCCTCCTGTGTGCCCCAGCGCTCCAGTGCCCAGCTGCCACCCTCCTCGGCACCTGCTGAGGCCAGACCTTCCCCGGCCCGCAGGAGGGTATGTAGCCGTGGTGCTCGGAAGAATAGCTGTGCAGAAGAAAAGCTTTCTGTCTCACTGCAGAAGATGGATTTTTGGGGGGGAAAATCCTGCAATAATTACAAAACACCTTTAAAAATGACCATGCTCTTTCAGTGGTCAAGGCTGCCATGTAAGGACATCAGCAAAGCTGAATAGTCAATGGGATTTTTTATCCTTTTCTGGGAAGACTTGCACAAGAAGGTGAAAGAATAGTTTATCACATGTTGCATGGATGGCTTCTCCCATCTCTTCAGAGAATCACTTCACCCATACGGGAACCGTTATCTGCATGGCTCTAGGCTTGGTCACCAGAGGTCTTCCCTTTCATTTTGTGTATGTTTCTGAGTAATCTGGCTTTCTAGTTCTTTACCATTCCCTCTGCTTCTTCCTTGACCTTCAGCATTGTCCTAGCCAGCAGGCCAAGTCTCTGACCCAGACGTAGGTGACATGATAGACAGGCAGGGAGGAGGTCTTTTCCATCTCTAGTAGAACTTTTGCTGCATAAACCTTCATGGTTTTTTTTTTCCACATAAATGATGCGTAAGGTAAAAGCCTGGACTTTGAATACAGGCAAATGAAGCCCAACTTCCAGCCTTATCAGTAACTTTCTTTGCCAGCACTTAGGAGTTTGGGGACAGCTAAACTTGAAATTTTCATTCTTCTCTAGAGTTAATGAAGGAAATGTGATTAATCTTTGTGTCAGGGCTGTGGGAAGGTAAAAGCTAATACACAAATCCAGTTAAAACATGCTCTTAAGGTCTGAACACTGCAACATTATAAACCTTTGACCCAACTCTCCTCTCTCACTGTCTTTTTGCCGTGGTGGAGCACCATGTCCCTCAACTGCAGTAGCAACAAATGACCCGCAGGCACTGGAGCCACCACTGCAGGGCCTGTGAAGCTGTTGTGCAGAGGGATTACTGCGTACAGCGAGCTGAGGCCATTTTGCACCCGAATGAGGGCCTCCCCATGGGCTTTAACAGGCTTCAGTATCTGTGAGAGTTTACATCTTTATTTGAGTTTCTTAACTTTCCTGCTTTCCTGCCTGCAGTCAAACTCTGAGAAAGCATTTGTTAGGGTGTAAATACAGGTAAAGCTGAAGTTTTTAAGTACCTACCTTGATTTAAAACAAATTAAGCTTTTGCTATTGAAGGTAAAATATGTTCGGGCTAAGTGCCTTCCCTTCTCGCTCCTGTTAGGTTTTAGAAATAGTGTGGGGATTATATACAGGGACAGGGGTAGCTTCCTTGTCACTTCTAATCTACCTCTAGGTCATCCCAAATCTCACACATTTCTGTTTTGGATGTGGGCGGCCCTCCTGGCTGAGCTGCCCCAACTCATCCCTCCATCACTGCATCCACCACTGCTTGAGTAAGGGCAGAGTCCGAGAGTGAAGCCTGCAGGCATAGGGTGGCTCAGGATAGGACTTTGCTTTCCTGACATGGGTAGGGATCGATGCAGGGACATGTTCCTGCAGGCAGCTCTCCGAGATGCTCCTCACTGAGGCAGACCATGGACAGGACAGATCTCCCAGGCAGAACTGAAATGCCGTAATTGTTATGATTTGGTTTTGCTACAGTGGCGATGGGCCTATTAGAAATAGGCTAATTAGCGTGAACAGGTTTGCTGGAGTTGGTACTGGATGTTTGCAGCATTCCATAAGGGAAGCAGCTCAGGAGGACTGCGGTTTGGTGGTACGCTGGGGCCTCGGTGTACGACTGGGCAGCCATTTAGCTGCCCCATCTTAAAATGAGTTCCCATCGTGCTTGTGGAAAAGGTTGCCCTTTTCTTAGGCAGCAGGGCAGGCACAGGAGCTACCAGCCTCTGCTGGCAGGTGTGTTAACTCTGAAACCTAACAATGGCTCACTGCTGGTAGCTCCAATGGCCGCTGTCTTTCCAAGTGGGCACAAAGTGGTCACCTGGCACTGGGGCGGGAGTGAGAGCTTGCGGGAGCCGGGTGATGCCACTGCCAGTACCAATGCGGTGGCAGGGGCCGAGGCCAGCTAGTGGAGGTGCTGCTCGGGGTGTCCTCCCTCACGCTGTTCTCTTTGCCCCCGCAGCTCCGTGGTGCGGCAGGGCGGCTTCCAGGTCTGTCCCTCCTTCGTCGGTCACGGCATCGGGTCGTACTTCCACGGGCACCCCGAGGTGTGGCACTACGGTAAGGGCCCCC
>VWZZ01007761.1:51396-73845 GCA_013399095.1 Psophia crepitans | reverse complement strand
ATCAGGCCAGGTGCTGAGTAAACAACCTCATGGTCAAAACCCCAAAATCCTGTAATGGCACCAGCCTCTCAGCCACAAATATATCTGTTGGGTTTTCCAGGTCCTCTCAGTGCCCTTCCGTGCCACTGTAGGGATAGAGGAAAACACCACCTCTAAGTCTTACATTTCACCTAGAAATGCTTTGTTTTACAAGAACTGAAGGTTTTCCTGGAAATAATGCTGGTTTTGTCATAATATTATGAGGGTAAATGGAATTTTTATACATGTTAGTTAGAAAAAATAACAGAAAAAAGAAAAGAGGAAAAAAAGTAACTGAGCTTTAGCACTCAGTCTCATCATTGTATCTGAGAAGCAGTAAATTTCATAGCATCACAGAACGGTTGTAAATTGGAAAGCATCTCTGGAGCTCATCTGGTCTATCTCCCCTGCTCAAGTAGGGTCATCTAGAACTGGTTGCCCAGGACCATATCCAGATGGTGTTTTAGTATTTCCAAGGTGGGTGACTCCACAGCCTTTCTTAGCAATCTGTGCCAGTGCTCAGTCACCCTCACAGTAAAAAAGTGTTTATTGATGTTCAGAAGGAACCTCCTGTGTTTCAGTGTGTTCCCATTGCCTCTGGTCCTATCACTGGGCACCACTGAAAAGATCCCTGCTCTGTTTTCTCTAAACCTTTCAGGGGTAGAGAATGTACTCACTGATGAGTATATAATGAATAAGCCTTCTCATCTCCAGGCTAAACCATCTCAGTTGTCTCAGCATATCCTTACTTTTTCCTTATCAAAAAAAAAGGTCTTAGCCTTTCCTTTCCAAAAAAAAGCCTTACTTAGGAGAGATCCCCCAGTCCCCTCACCATCTCTGTGACCCTTCACTGGACTCTCTCCAGTATGTCCATGTCTCTCTTGTACAGGGAGCCCAGAACCAGACCGAGTACTCCAAGTGTGGCTGCACGGGTGCTGATTAGAGGGGAAGGATCACCTCTTTGACCTGCTGACAACACTCCTCCTAATGAAGCCCAGGATATTAGCTTTCTTTGCAGCAGGAGCACATTGCTGGCTCATGAACACCAAACCACGTACAACTTGAAGAAGCAGTTCTAGTTTTATCTGTTGGGCAAGTCAACAGGTTGACCAAACTCCCTGCCCCCCCCCTCCCCTTCAGTTAACATCTCAGAAAACCATGTTGATGATGAGAGGCCATATTATCAAATAGCCCCCTCAGTATTTTATTGGATATGTAATTTCTAATATCAAATAGAGATATGAATTTTTGCTTCCATGTTCACCTATTGAAATTGTACTGTACGTTTCCCTCCACAATCAGAGTAGAAACATAGAGGCAAGAGTAATCATACTGTGAAAGTCTATCCTCCCACTGCTAGAGAGAAATGAAGTTAATCAAATTCCAGATTCTGGGTTTAATGCCAATGAAGCATGAATCATTTCTCTACTTGCTGAACATTTGCAATTAAAAAATAAACACCTGAGAGTTTATATTATTTAGTATGAAGGAAAAATGTACTTTACCTTGGCAACCAGACTGCTTTATCTCAGTGATTTTTAAAAATGTGGTTTAAATTTTTATCTATTACCTTTTAAAATAAATAAATAAATAAAGCTTTTATAGGGGAAAAATGTATCAAAGTTACTGAAAAGACAAAAAAAACCACCCTAAAAATTTGATAACTTTTTTGAAATAATTTAAACCATCTCTGCAAATTTTAAGAAGGTTTTAACAGACCAATCAAATTGAAAGTTTATCAAAAAGCCCCTTTTTTATAAGTGGTCTATTAGGCAAATCTACTTTTTTAAGCAAGGAATGTTGTACCAAAATTTGCTTCCTGTGGTTTTATAACAGACTTGTTAACAAAATACAGTCTAGTTCATTGAAAACATTGCTCTTCTTTACAACAATAAAATAATATTCGCTGGTAACTTTGTACCAGTAAGAAGAAAAGAATTAAGGAAAAAATTTTGTGCTCTTACACATGTAACAGTCTTAACTAGATTTTCCACAAAAGAAGATGGAAATATTCCCATTGTGTGATTATACTTTGCCTAAAACTTTGGTAATATTAAAAACAACCCATACCAAAAAAACTTGGAAGATCAGTTTTCCTATTTCTCCCTATTTGTATCCCTCTAGAACAAAATGAACTTAAACAACAAATAGAATTCCTAATATTACCTGTTCAGTATAAAATCTTGCACATCTTGCACATCTTGCACAATCTTGCCTACTCCTTTATGATTTTTCCGGTAGGCTAAATGGAACCTTTTGTATTAAGCTATGATTATGTAGTTTATAACTTTTTACTAATATTAGTATGTTAACAGTTTCATTTCTCTACTAGACATTGGCGCTATCATTTAGTGCAGTACTCCATATGGTGCTCAGTGTGGTACATTAGGGACTCTTAGCACCTGGCCCATTTCTCAGTTCTTATACTCCTCATCAATAATTCCTGCCTCATATGTCCATCAATCAGCAGCCCACATACACATTTTCCTGCTTTTTTTTTTTTTACTTAGTTTCTTAATCTTGTCCTGTATCAGCCTCTAAAACCATTTTTTTCTTGTTTCTAGAATAACAATGAAAGCTGGTTGAAGAAAAGATGTGAAATAGTTACCTAAAACTTATATGTAACAAACTTTTCTTTGCCAAGCTTTTTATTATTCCACTTTTTTCCTATATAAAGGTTTTTTTTCTTTCTTGGGCCGGTGGGGGGAGAGTGGTGGGGTGGTGGAGTGTGTGTTGATATAGCTATATCAGAGACAACCAACTCCTTTACTTCTGGTTAATGTTGATGAAAGGACATAACCCTGAAGGGCTACAAGGTAGGAGAATTTCTAGGACTGGTAAAGGCAGCATCTCACTCCTGCAAAATTAAACTAGGCTAGGCTTGCACCAGGGTCTCAAAGGCATCAGAAACCATCAGTGTTGGTTTCTGTAATGCTACTTCTCACAGTCAGGAATTTGAATCACCTCAGAGATTCCACATCAGCATAGCTGAAAAGAAATGCACTTGATCTGCACACAATTTTTTTTTTTTTTCTGAGTCTCAGATTGCAAAATGCAAAACTTCTTTACAGAGGAACATGAAGCACTGAACAAGAATGTAAAAGAGCCTATAGTTAGTTTTCTGCTAGAATTGCTTGTATATCTTAAGCACTTAATTATCCAAATATTGCTTCAAGTCATGCAATACACTTCCTGTCATCCTCATTGTTTTTTTTTATCTTGGTCTGCAGATAAGCCCAAAATTTAAACTTATTTTGTGCGGTATAACATCTCATCTGAAAAGGGAACCACTTTCAGAGCTTCTACTTGATTCCTTTAAGTAAATGTTCTATAGGAATAATAAATAAATAAATAAACAAAAAAGGTCAAAAAAAAAAGCTACCTACTGCTCTGTATCATGACTGTATTAAAAAAGTTTCTATCTTTTCTTCCTCCTCCCAAGAGGACCAAGTACCAAGAGGTACTTGCTTGTACCCTGAGAGGTTCATGGGAACTTGAAGTCATCTTTCTACACGAAGATCCTAAATTTGATGCTAATACCAAATTGCTCCCTTTGATTACTCACTGTCAGAATGCCCAAGCATTGCCTGATGTCAGGGGCCTGACTTACAACAAAACCTAACGGATTGGTCTATATTAATTTTCGTACATTTCTGTGCCAACAGACTTGGAAAAGAACTGAAAAACAACCTAATAGATTTCAGAAGTCTAATTCCGCTTCTCCCTAGCAAAAACAACTGCTGTCTGATTTCAGCCATGCCATGGTTTCCTAGTAAAGAATTCAAGTGCAGGAAAATTATTAATATAAGATAGTTCGCAGTGGCACGTAGCAATAGCCTAAATCCAAGCAAGTTACACAGGCTTAGGCTGATGATCAAGGCAGTTATTCAGGTTTGTTACACAGAAACTTTGAACAGTAGATCCGTTCACTGAAGTAGACAGTTACCTCTGGCTAGCCAGAAGAGGTCAGATAATAAGATTGCTAGTAACAAACTTCTGGTCTCTCTAGAAGTTCTTTAGCTCTTATCTGCCTTGACATGACATTTCAGAACTCTACCACTCTCCCAGACTGTGCGCTGGCTACAACAACTCATCTATGTCAAGAGTTTAGTTTTACATGGGAAAAACACCCACATTTTTTCTGTCTGGGAGTCTGTGACACATATTATAGCAACCTATACTCTTCTTTTTGAAAGTGCATTTGTTACCCAAGTAAATCACAGGAAATAATTACAGGAGCACACTTCCATTATGTTAGCAAAATATTTGATATGACAAACAGCCACTGTCAATGCAACTTTAAATAGGATACCTAACCTTTAAAATGCTTGGGAGGTTTGTTATTTTCTCTTCTTTTTGGCATCTTAATTATATTCTTAGATGTGAAAGGCTATTAAATTACAAAATATGCTTAATTTAAATAAAGGCTCAGATTAACCGGGATTTATTGCTTCTTAATGGTCAACACATTTTGACATTTTTCTGATTACTTTCTTTGAAACTACATTTAGTTCTCTCAGAGGAAGGATTTTAGGTACAACTCAATACAATTCACTTTCTCTTGAATACATCACCAATCTACAGTGGACATTTATTTGTTTGCTTATTGTACTAAAAATCTGTTCTAGTCAGGGAACTGAACATCTATGATCTGCAGTACCCACTTTTGTGTTACATGGACATGTAAAGACTCTATGTATATAACACATCTTGGGCAATGGTGCTCAAATCATACATTTAAATAGACCAAATAACTCTTCCACAATTACAGAAATATTACTTCCAAATCACATATTATATCTACATCACCACAAAAAAGATAATCTACAGTAAATAGGAAAGGAGGCCCAGAAAAGATGAAAAACACAAAAATCATGCATAAAATCTCAAATGCATGCTTCCCATATGAAATTGGGAGGGGAATGATTCTGCGATTCCATCTACTGAATGTTATTTCCACTGTGCAGAGCGCTGGCAATTGCTTGGGCAGAGGAAAAGGTCTGAATTTACATAAACGGATTTCTGTTTTGCATTGCGCACTGCCTTCCTCTCATTTAATTTCTATCTAGCAAAAATAGAACCAGAAGAGAGATACAAAATGTAACTGTTCATCCTCTTATTTCTTAATAATGGCCCACAAACTACCATCTGCTGTGTAATACCACACAATCAGTAACGTAACAGAGCAAAAGCCGCCATGGTGGCAAAGAGCAGGGACTCTCACGAGTGATGCCCAGACAGTGGAGAACTAGCTCCAACCAGAAGCAGCACGACAACCGTAAGACAGCAATACAAGAGGCAAGAGCTGCATTAACTATCCTAGCAAGAAAAGAAAAGGGCAAAGGAGGCACCAGTATGGTAACATTACTCAGAACGCTGCTGCCAGTCTGCAAACGGAGAAAAGGAGATGCTGGTCCATTGCAGAAGAAAGGACTACAGTGAGGAGTATCTCAAAGAAACAAAATATCTCCCTTCAGCTCAGTTTTCAGTTGTCCTGTCTGCAGTTAGCGGTGGCTGCTTTTACATGGTTAAATCCAATTGCCACAGAGTAGAAGTTTTGTTACAGCTTCAGACAGAGCTGGACGTGATTTTTGGCTCTTAAAAAGAAGGAATGTGCTGCCTGAAAAGCATAAAGACCTTTGGGACTGGGGAAATGGGTGCATTTCTAGAAGCACTGCCAGTACATCAAGGGAAGTGACTTTCCTTCTTTACTCAGCACTCATTAGATCACACCTATAATACTGTGTCCAGTTTCAGGACCCCAATGCAACTGATAAACTAGAGTGAATTCAGCAGAGGACCCCCAAGACAGCCAGAGCTGGACCACCTGCCCTGTGGGGAGATGTTGAGGGATGGTGGCTGCTCCAGCCTGCAGAAGGGATGGCTTTGGGGTTACCTAACAGCAGCTCCCCAGTGCCCCCAGTGAGGTTATCAAGGAGACAGAGGCAGGCTCTTCATAGCTGTGTCTGTTGAGAGGAAGAAATACAATGGGCATAAACTGAGACAAGGGATGTTCAGGCTGCACACGAGAAACAATGTTTTCACCACGAAGACAGCCTGGCAGCGGGACAGGCTGCCCAGAAAGGCTGTGCAGTCTCTGTCTGTCGAAGTTTTCAAGACCCAACTGGACAAAGCCCTAAGCAACCACATCTGACCTCAGAGCTGGCTCTACTGTGAGCAGGAGTCAGACGAGATCTCCTGAGGTCCATTCACACCTGAGTCTAAGAAAGGGATGCAACAAATCTGTAAGTCTGTTTGGACCTTTATGGGTTTGGGTAAACCCACATGGGATTAGGCATTCAGACTATTAAGATGAAACATGTTTTCGTGACTTCAGCATACTCCGCACACGAACAGCACACGACAATCAACAACAGGACCAGGGGATGCAAGAGACTGAAAATCCAGACCTGACGTAAAAAAAGTACTAAGAGGCAGAAAAAAATGAAAAATCTATTTCATGAAAGAATAGCGAAACTTAAAACTCAAGATTACAAGAGGAACTTAAGAAGGGAGAAAAAAAATGCCAAGATCAGAGAAGTGAAAGAATGGATCACAGAATCACAGAATGTAAAAGCCTGGAGGAGACCTCGAAAGATCATCTAGTCCAACCCCCCTGCCAAAGCAGGACCATTCTTTCAAATGCAATTCACAAAGAAAACAGAAGAGTTTTCCCCATGTCTGCATGCAGATTTATCGTTGGAAGAAGATGAGTTGTTATGGTAACAACACTCTCCAGGAATTTTGCCAAGGAGTGGCATATAGGCCTTCACATTATGCCTCTGGGGCAGGTCTCCAGCTGCTATTTCAGAGGAATAAGGGTTTAATAAACTGCTACCAAGTAAATGTTCATTCCTGTAAGCAATAAATTGAAACCACACCTGTAAGAGCACTAAGAACCTTAACTGTTAACTGAATAAGTAGAAGGAAAAAAAAATAAAAAAGAGGATGGAATGAATGTATATATTTAAAATACATCAAGCTAAGTATAAGACAGTAACGTCAGGGCAAGAAAGTAAAATCTGATTGGAAGAAATATGTGTAGGTCTGATGGCAGAGGGATACTGAATAATTTTTTCTTGCCCTCCAGATAAAATTGAGATTTCAAAAAAGTGAAAATTTTGAATTTTTCAACATTTTTGGAGATGTAGATGACATTAGGCAAATTTAGACTGAATATAAAATACAATAATTGTAGTTTAATTTATGAAAATTTAAAAGAATCTAAAAGAAAGATAAAATTGAATCTTTACCTCAACTCTCTCTTTTCTCTAAGTCTTCACTATTGCTAAGTATCACTATTGCTGACTTTCACACATGCTACCATTTGGGTACTCAGATTTGTGCTGTATTCTAACTGGCCACTTAGCACATAAGCAGTTACAAACTCTTTAATTTGTCCCAATGAAATCCAAAAAAAATTAAGGATGGAAACCAAACTTACTTGATTAGCCTTTGTTATGCTTTATATGCTATATTGTTTCACAGCATTCGTAAATTAAACCTACCAGGGCAGAATAAGCATATTAAGTCATACCAGCTACCTTTAACAGGTAAAGAAGTAGGGGTTTTGCTAAGCCAAGTTGCTTTACTTCGCCTCATACTGCACTGCTGTAATACTGCCAGAATTGAACTGCTGCCTAATCCATAAAATCAACCAGTCTGTTGGGATTATTCTGGTTTTGGCTGGTAGCCTGGTGTTTTAAAGTAATAGTTAAAATCTGATGAGTTCATGCATACATGGACCTCTTCCCTTAACAAACATTTTAATTAGGATTTCTACATATATCCTGAAAAAGAAATGCCTTCAGACTTCAAAGAGTATTTTTATAGACAGTCATTTGTAATATAAAAATCTCAGTTCTTCCCAAAACCATATCCTCACTATTCTAAAGAACCTTTGAAATATGTTTTCCAGTTTGACCTTTTGTTTTGATGTGCAAACTGAATACCAGACTACAGTGTTAGTATAGCATTAAAAATAGAGGAGAAAAAAAGAACCTTCTGTAAAAATGAATGTTGACAAAATTTAGAGTAACTAATGCCTTAATACTAAAAGAACACTCTTATTTGAAACCCAGGTTCACATTTGAAAAATAACACCACGCTAGAGATGGCAGAGAAGGAAGATGATTCACAACTGAAATAAAATAAGTTTCCCAATTATCTTCCCAAATTTCATCTACAATAATAAAAAAGATACTTTCAATATCAAACTTCCTGCTAGAGTTACTGGTATGCAAATAGTATCACTGTGCTTATGCCTGAGAAACAAAATAGGGCATTTCATTACTGTAGTCTTTTATTATCCAAGTAGAGTAATAAGACAATACTTCACAACGAACATGTAAATGAATTAGATCATTATATGGGTTTTAATAGCCTTATGAGGCTACTAAAATATACTGGACAGTTAGAAACTGTTTCTATTTTTAAGAGTTTTCACTTTTAACATTCTCACAGTACATGATTATGCCCAGACCTTTTCTAGTTTCAGCCCAAAGGTATTGGTTAATTAAAAGGAATATGTTACTGGTCTTCAGGCAAAACAAAAAAGAGAAATGTACTTTTCCACAACTTCCTTTAAATTTTCCTCTTGGTTTATTTAAATTGGCTGACCTGTAATAATTCCCAAACTTGTTAGATAAGTTCAATTAAAAATAAGTGTTTATTAAGACAGGCCACATTTGAAAACAAATTACAGGCAAAGACATGTTTACAAAATATACAAAATATAACTTTGCTGAATGCAGTAAGTGATGGGTATATAATTCTTCCTGCTAAACTGCTAGGTATAACCCTAACTATGAAATCTCTCACCAGATTGACAAACCGAGTCATGAGCGTTAGAGGATACAAGTAACCATAGGTTTTCAATGCACATAAATTATTTTGGCTATATCTATGTTGTACATTATGCCAGTGGCTGAGCCCGAGGTTTAATTACCCTTCCTACCCCTTTCAAACTGTGAAAGCCTTCAACTTAGGCTGTAGCTCTCTCTAGACAGATCTCGAAAGCATGGGGAAGCCTTGGGTCAAAATTAGGCGAGAAAGGCTGGCTTACTTCCATTGTACTGTTCACAGGGGAAAGAAAAAAATCACGGTTGAGAGGCACCTCATGATGCAGGTTTTAAAGATCTCTCAGACGCTGGGTACCTGCTGAACTATCAAGAGCTATAGTAAGAAGAAAGAAATGATATTAGGGAGAAGGGACATCATCTTTGCACTCCCCATTCCTGACTCTTTTCACTTGATCCCAAAGGTGCAGAAGCCACACAGGCACAGGACTCCACTGGGGGCTCTGGCCCATAGCTGGCTGTGGGCAACAGCAAGGGGTACAAGCCCATGCGTGAACATATATAAGCACAACCACAGCCTAAAGGTTATTGCTTTGTTTTAGTTTTAAAAAAAATTTAAAAAATAAACACAAACCCACAAAAAAAAAGTTAGAAAACTTTACTCCCACTGATTTTTAAAGAGTGTAAATATGCCTCAGTGTCTCTAAAAATAACCCTATCCCAATCCAACAATACAGAAACTGGCACTTTGATGTTGTTCTTAAATATAAATGTATATCTTAAAGACATTTCTGAAGATATTCTGAAGATATCCTTCAGATATTCTGAAGGAATTATTAATAGCACCATATTACCTATGAGATTCTTGATGCTCATCACAAAAATACAGCAACTCAATGAAAAAACAGATATAGAAAGAAAATTTACGAATTTAAATTAACCTAAATTCAGCACATGCCTGTACATGTGTGTGTACTCATGCACTCAAAGTGGTCCAGAATTTTTAGGAAAAAATGCGAAAGAAAAAGACAATAGAGAGAACCTGAAGGAAAAAAAAAAAAAAGCAGCAGCAATAGAATGCAGTAATTTGAAAAAGAAGAAAAGGAAAGATTCTGAACAGGAATATAATCATTCTTTTAGGATTTTTTTTTAAAAGAGTTCTAATTTTTTTACAAACTTTTTGAAATGTTTTCATTTATTTGCTTCTAAAATTAACTGAAATTTGTTAGCTGATAATTTAATTCTTTTAGCTTAATTGTCATTGGGGATAAATTAATTTTGAATATCTATTATGACAATTACCTACAGCTACATTTTCACATCTAATGCATTTTTAATAACCTTCATCAGCAAATGATTTGAAATTCAAATTTCCTTCTATGAAGAAGTAAAAATTAGATAGCTTTGTGCCAATTTTCATAATAAATTGTTCTTTATTTACGTTGCAAAGCCTCCCTTCCTATAAGCAAATCAAAACCTTAAATGAAACTTAGTACTCATAAGCTTTATTATATTTCATCTCCCTTTATTAAGAGAAAGTAAATTACAGTGACAAACCCGTCTGCCCTTCCTGGTACACCATAACGTGATGTTTGTACCTGTCTGCTTCCTTTTATACCTACTGCACAAGGGACCATGCTTTTTCTAATTTCCACATCAAAATGGTAAACATTCCTCCAACAACACAGACACAATTCAGAGTAGTTTCAAGGGAAAACGTTGTCATTAAGAAAAAACAAAATCCTCACACATTTCTTTACTAGTGGTATAAACAGCAGGCTAGATAATTAGGTCTTTAACTTTCATCACGAACTTTTATTATTTATGCAGTATACTTACTTTCGGTGCTTGAATAGTGAGAGTAGACACAAACAATATTGGAAAAAAATAACAAATGCAGAGTCAAGTGCTGAAGGCTAGGAAAGGAAGACTTAAATATTACTTTGACTATAAGTTTAGTTTATTGGCACCCCTTCTATACGTATTATGATCACATTGTCTTAATTATATGACTGTATTTGATTTTTTGTAACTATTTTTCACCTCAGTCAGAATAAATGATAAATATCATTCTGTTAAATACTTTATGAATTATGTTTGATTCTCATAACTTCATACTGTTTTTCTGACTTAATGGTATACTGCTTACGTCTTGGTTTCTCTTAGCGTGCTTCCATAATGGTCATCACACAAGCATATTTCACACAGATGATTTCACAAATATAAATTTCCTTTCACACCTTCCTCACTTCTGAGAGGCGTGGATTACACTGACAGGGAAGGAACAAAGAGATTGTATAGTGGAAACAAATGGAAGTCAAAAATATGTTCTTTAAACTTTCGATTTGAATTTGAGATATCCAGGATTCAGCTTCTCATCAACACTTGCACTGAAAAGGGGATCCTGATCTCAAGGACCAGGGGAGAACTCCTTCAGAGGCCTTATCTCCAGTCTCTCTTCTCAGAAGTACCTATCATCCCCCAGCTTCATCTGGGTACCTGATACTGAAACCCTTGCTTCCAAACTCAGGGTCTTTTTATATCAGAACCTGCCACTGCTGAAACATGAGGTAAGTAGTGTTATTAGAGAGCAATTTGCTTTTCTGCAAAAATCAGAACTATCCCTCTTGCTTTCTTTTAACATGCATCTGTCCTGCTGCACAGACACTTTTTGCCCCAGACGTAATTGGGCTGAAGAGACAAAGTAGTCCATACTCTTTCCTTCCTTGTCCACCTCCCTCTCATTGTCAGATTTTTATTTCTGTACTAGTCTCCTCGCTTTTGTGCAAAGCCAATTAAAATGGATTTCAGTTTACCCTTAATAATACACGCTTTCTTCACCATCTTCCCATCCCATTCCTCCTTTCAGTATTTCTCATAACTTCTTGAACAGCCAGTTCTCTGTCTGTCAGAAGCCTTTGGTGTTTCTCCTAGATAACTAATTGATAGAGTGCTTTCACAGCAGGCCAGAGCATTTATTCCTTTACTTTTCTCCCACCCTCTAGCATTTGGTCTATTTCTTCTCTAAATTGTAATTCAGCAGTTTTCCTTCCCCTGTTACTTAGGTGCCAGAGGATATGCATACAGAGAATGGCTCCATGATCTCATCTCAAACACCTGACCCCTACTAGTCTTCAGAAATGACAAGTAGCTATTAGAGTGAATGTCAGGCTGTAGCCCTGAAAGAACTGGAGAGAAATCAAGAGAAAAGCTATTTGAATTTTCATCATATACAAAGCTTTACAGATGACATGAGACATTTTAGCTGTCAAATTCAGAAGTGTTTCTAACAAACATTCACAAAATACAGGTTTGCAAAGGCTGTAAACTTTGCCAAAACATAGCTAGGTTTTCACGGCAAAACCAGAACATACGTAACTGACACCCAAACCATCGTACTCTTTACTGTAAAGCAGTGACACTGATGTAGTTCAAAGAAAAGCTCTCTAGAGTCTGTTTTAAGAGACACTAGGAAGATTAAGTAATTTTTTCCATCACTAGAAATAACTGCAATACACTCAGGAGAGGGCAGGACCAGTTTGACATAATACATGCAGCACAGGGATGTATCAAGAACTTGTAGCAACTTTAATGACACGTACTTCATAGTTCACAGAACTATGGATTGGAAGGGACCCTGGAAGTCATCTGATCCAACCTTGAAAGCAAGGCCTTAGATTAGGTTACACAGAGCCCTACCAAGACAGGTCTTCAAGATTTCCTGTGAGGAAATACTGACCTCTCTGGTCAGGCTGCTCTGATGTTTAGTTGTTCCCATGGCTAATTTTTTTTTTCTCCTTCTATCCAACTAATTTCTCCTGAAGCAACCTCTGCCTGTTGCCTCTTGTCTTCTCAAGGATGTGCTGGTCAAGGACAGCACCTCAGTTTCCCACCTCAGCCAACTCATCAAAACTGGAAGGCTGTGATTAGACCCCCCTGGGTCTTGTGCCTTCACTAGTGCAAAAATCAGCTCTTTCAACCTTTCCTCATATGTCAGGTTCTCCAACCTACAATTTTCTCACTGGCCTGCTGCTGGACCCTCTCAGTTTTTTCTGTGTCTCATTTGAATAGACAAGAGAGGGAATCAGAACTGGACACAGTATTCCAGGTATGGCTTAACAAGCACTCAGAGAGGACCCTTCCTAACTGAGAGTCCTCAGTCTGCTGCCCATATTCCTGCTGAGGCAACCCAGGACATGGTTTGCCTTCATTGCTGCCAGGGCACATGGCTGGCTCAGGCTCAGTTCACTGCCCAGCAGGACCCTCAGCGCCCTTTCAGCAGAGGGGGCCTCCACCCACTCAGTCCCCAGTCTCTTTTGCTGCTTTGGTTATTAGGTCTCAGGTTCAGAACTTCATGTTTAGCTTTGTAGAGGTCATGGAGCCTTCCATCCCTGAAGATATTCAAAAAGCCAACTGGACATGGCCATGAGCAACATGATCTGATTGATGTTGCTGAGCAGAAGATTGAACTAGATGGACTCCAGAAGTGTCTTTCAAGCTGAATTGTTCTATGGGTCAATGACATTACAGAAGTTTTACATTACAGAATTATTTTTTCCCTCGTGCTGAAATGTTTAAATGTTCCTCCCCTATCTAATATTTTTTTACAGTAAAAGCTCAGTCTTCCAGCTTGTTTTAACAGTTAATATAATGGGAATACAGGCTCCTATTTAAACAGCTCATTTTTGAGAGCAGTGTTCCTTTTGCTGAAAAACTGCGCACACACTCGAGTACTACTATGAATTTACTGCAATAAACATAGAGGGATCTTCATAGGAGTACCACCACTAACATGTCTGGCAGTTGTTTTGTTACCAGTAGAGACTAAGATTACCTTTATTTTTCCCACCATTTATTCCCTTCTTGATACTTAGATTCAGCCACTGATGCCACTGCCGAGGAATTCAAAACCATCTATTGATACCACTTTTTTATTTACCCTGTCAATTGACACTCCTAATTAATACTCTGCCTTCAAGGTTTAGAAAGATGAGTAGAGTCCTCCACAGGAAGGGACTGATAAGGTCATTTAAGCATTTTAGGTCAATGCTTCTAGGAACTCAAAGTCCAGTCAGCATGCTCAACTTGTAGATTTCTTCACTACATTTTAAAAGAAAGAAGATGTTATTGCCTTAATACAATCTTTGTTGAAAGAGATTTTGTTTTATTAGTTTGCATGCTGCCCTTTGATGTGCTCAGATTCTATTAACAGCTTTATTACCAGCACAGCTCCAATTATTGCTGCAATTTGCTTTTTTGGTGCATAGAATGTTTGCTTTGAACAATTATGTTGTTCAGATACTTCTATATTTTAAGAGGGATCTGATAATTACTGCAAATCTTCTTGTTTGGTGTACAGAACTGAGTAATTTTACTAACAGTTATTCATTTAAACAGGGTTCATTTTAATCTCATCAGCCGAGAAATAGCTGCCCATGAAAGCAATGTCCTTTGTAACCTTCCCATACAAACCAGATGATTTTGCTAAAGACAAGATATTACTTGAAAGTGCTATACACAAATATTTGAAGAGAATTACATGTCAAATGGGAAAAATAAGGATATAGTTTTCAGGAAAATTTAGTTATCTCTCCTTTGGAAGACTCAGTAAAATAAGGGTATAAAAACCACACAAAGTACATTTGGGTACCTCTTTCAATCTGAAAGAACAAAGACTTACAAAAAATAACTGTTAAATTCTCAATTCTTTGTAGATAAAAACTTGAAAAATATTAGTCAAGAACTAACATAGTCACGTACTCACACACACGTTCACTTAGCTCCTAAAGAAACAATACATTGAGATCAATATTTTGAAATTTTCTGAAAGAAGTTCTGGGCAATAAAATACGACCACACTTTTAAAGAACAAGGGCAAGGGGAGAAGAGGGAAAGGATAAAATGGTCCAAATTTGGGATTGTTCTTACAGTAAAAATCCAGTATCTGAATGTGACCAGATCTTCATACGGTATTCATATTTAGCTCTCATCAAATATGAATTTTTGAGTGGATTTAACCAGATGAGAAAATAAAGACTTATTGAGGAAAGTTAGTTCAGCTAACTAACGTTGGAAACTGAATGGTCAACATAGCAGAACTAGACAGGTTTGAATTTGAGATTTTGAAAAACAGAAAGCATAAATGTTATACTAAAAAAAAAAACAAAAAAAACCCAAAACAAACAAACAAAAACTAAAAAAAAAAAAAGAACCCAACAAACAAACAAAAAAAAAACCATGAGGAAGAAGAATTCAAATAATATTCAAATTTGGATGCAAATCAAGTGTTACATCTTATCACAAAAAGCGCAAGAACTCAAGCCTAACAATTACATTTCGATAGATGCTTATCCGACTTCCTTTTGAGAATGCCTTTGCATCTGAGAAGCAATGCAGTATCATGAGTAATAATAGTAGCATTCCAGATTAGAGAGTTCCATAAGGAGGCTTGCATAACTTCTGATCTGTAGTGAACGTGAGCAACACAAGAGGCTGAAATAGATCACAATAAAGTGGGAAAAAGCAGTAGGCTACCTCACATTTCTTTAGCAATAAAAATCTTTATTTAGGCAACCTGGCAGTAGCCAGAGAACACTGAGAAAAAAAACAACCAGTCAACGGTAACTGACTAAATGGAAACAATCAGTGAGAAGTTCTTATAACGATTATGATAATGCTACTGTATGTAAATATTTTCATTTTTCATTTTAGAGTTGTAATTACATTTGAGAACAGTATGGGCTAGCACATAGATGACTGGCAAAATTCAGTGTTTTTTAAAGTTATCAGGAATTCACTTAACCTGAAATTTTTTGAAGCGAATAACCACCTCATGGTTTAAGGCCAAGCCATCTCAACTAGAGACTAGCAACTGTGCTGTAGAAGAATAAATATCTTATTGTTTCTGCATACTGAGTTTTTAAACACAAAAAGAACCTGTTCCTTTCTTCCTCTTACAAAACAGGAAGACAAACTCACTGCAGACACTCTGGATGTGTGCTTGTGCACACATGTGCACAAGGAGATCTTATTGCCAAGAGCTATTGAAGGTATTGCTCTAGCTGATATAAGAACTTGCCATAAATCACTGGGATCGCATTACATAGAAACATTTAATCGCAGAATCACAGAATGTTTAGGTTGGAAAAGACCTTTAAGATCATAAAGTCCAACCAATAACCTAGCACTGCCAAATCCACCACTAAACCACGACCCTAAGTGCCACATCTAAATATAAATCACCATTTTCTGAAATTAGTATTTAGCATTCCAAAAGTTTCTTCAGGACAATCAAGTAGTGAAAGAAAAAGTGTAGTGTAGATGTGTGGTGGCGGCCACAAATTTAATTTAGTAGATTACAATTAGAAGGCTACTGCTATTCTTTTCCTTGATTATTATATATTTTTGTGGACAGATACTATATATCATGTGCTTAACACCATCTGTTCCATATATATTTTTGACTATTAGAAGCAACTGCTAAACTGTTGTGCAATTCATTTTATTTTGCATTTGCAGATATATATAAAGCACATCATAATCAAACATAATAGCAAAAAAAAAAAAACAACTAAAAATCTTATCCTACTTTAATCTTGCTAACTTAAGACTCAAAACCTTGGAGACAGCTGTTAGTATAATCTTAACAGAAAAATCTCTCATTGGGGGGATTAAATCAGCGAGTCTTGAACTTTGTGCCAGACACCACCTATTTATTTACCTGAAGGGTAAGCATGCCAGCACTGACGGATTCAAGCTTCTCTTGTAACAAGACAGCTATATTGTGTCAGGGGCAGACCCAACTCACATCATCTTCACTTTGTGTGAAGGTTATTTACCTTATTAGTGACAAAGAAACATGTATTAATGGAACTGGAGATTTTACAAGTAAACAAAGAATCCACATCTGTTGGTTCCCATTTTGGAATTTATGGGCTACTGCTAGTAATTCAGCTGTCATCCTTAAGTTCCCTTTGGGCACATGAGTGTGTTCTCTGTACTGTGCTAGTGACTATTCTGTGTAGCTGGGACTGAAGTATCTATGATCAAGTCACAACCACCCCAGGCAGCGCTACAGGCTTGGGGTAGGGTGGCTGGAAAGCTGCCTGGCAGAGAAGGACCTGGGGGTTCTGGTTGACAGCTGACTCAACATGAGCCAGCAGTGTGCCCAGGTGGCCAAGAAAGCCAATGGCATTCTGGCCTGCATCAGGAATGGCGTGGCCAGCAGGAGTAAGGAAGTGATTGTCCCCTTGTACTTGGCACTGGTGAAGCCTCACCTCAAGTACTGTGTCCAGTTTTGGGCCCCTCAATACAAGAAGGACACTGAGCTGCTGGAGCGTGTCCAGAGAAGGGTAACAAAACTGGTGAAGGGACTGGAAAACAAGTCTTATGAGGAGCACTTGAGGGAACTGGGCTTGTTTAGTCTGGAGAAGAGGAGGCTGAGGGGAGACCTGATCGCTCTCTACAATTACCGGAAGGAGATTGTAGTGAGGTGGGTGTTGGACTCTTCTCCCAAGTAACAAGCAACAAGACAAGAGGGAATGGCCTGAAGTTGCATCAGGGGAGGTTTAGATTGGATATTAGGAAAAACTTCTTCATGGAAAGAGCAGTGAGATACTGGAACAGACTGCCCAGAGAGGTGGTTGAATCACTGTCCCTGGAAACATCCAAAAAACATGTATATGTGGCACGCCAGGACATGGTCTAAACCAACCATGGCGTTAGGTTGATGGTTGGACTTGATGATCTCGGAGGTCCTTTCCAACCTTAGGGATTCTATGATTCTAAGTTTATGATACAGAGACATCTCTGCAGAATCCTCCCTTGCATACCCACACCACCACATGCCAGTTTCCTCTACAGTAAATATGCCCATTTCTACTCTTTCTTGCACGCTTCCTTTGTACTCTGTCGTTTAGATGCACAGGGTCTTTGGCAAGTCTTATGCTCCCGATAGGTCAGAATCTGTATTTATAACCAGTCCTAACTCTTCTGGTTAGTTGCTCTTCAAGATCTACTTCGCGCTTTCTAATTCTGCTTTAACAATTCATTAGGCAACTGTGTAATGCTTTCTTGTTTATTTGGATACGCTCCAGGTTTTGAAGTCTGATCCGTCATTTCTAGTAACCTTCATGTTGCTATTCAGCCACGCTGACTTCCTGTAATGCTCCTGGAAGCCCCTCCTAATGGGTAGCAGGTACTGGTACTGTCTGATCAGCATGCCTCCAAAGCCTGAAAGGATTTAACATTTGGCATACTTCCTATCTTTTACGAAAATGAGAGCGCTTGTTATTTGTGCCATCTTTTAAGTTGGTAAAGTTGTGGTGTCTGGTTTTGGCCTTTTCTGACAGTGCAGGAACAGGCCCCAAGAACGTACCCACCCCTGGGATGGGGGCAGAGCTATTGCCACTTCATGCCCTCTCTGGAATAATGGGAGTAAAAGCAGCTGTTCTGCACCATCTCTACAATGAATGTTCAAAGGGAAACAGTACAGATAAGATATAACTTACCTGAGCAAAGAGTGTAATGATCTAAATTTACAGTAATGAGAAGTTTTAATTTGACACCAGAAACTGGAATGAACAGATGAGGTCATATTTTGACTAATGAACGTAATATTCACCGCAACTGTCAGGAGGCACTTGTCTCTAAGTACTAATGCAATTACTGTTATTTATAATAAGAAAAACATTAGGAAAAGACACCAAAGCAATGCACAACAGCATTAGAGAATTTACAGAATAATAAACAAGCTCATATATTATCTGGATACTGGGAGGGGAGTCCATTTTCTAAAGAGATCAGCTTATTTGCACATGAATAAATATTTATTTAGGATGTGAAGACCAGAAAACTCTCTAATTGTATTTCTCTTAGCTTTGCACTACCAGTCCTGTTTCGTGGGGTTTTTTTTTGGCCCAGAGCCCGTTCTGTAATTCACATTGCCCACTATTGCATAAGTGTAGGAGACATAGAGCCATCTAGGTAAAGTGCTTTAAACAGGAATTTGATTTGAGTTACATTTCAAATTCCAACAAAAATGGAAAAGTGGAGATGCTTAAGATCTTGATGAGGTACTTATATTGGGGTATTGTTTGCGATTCCGGATACTGATTTGAATGGAGATAAACCAAAGATATTAATTTTTGTTATGTTTCCACTTCAGAGGTAAAATATTATCCTCTAACGCTGCATGAGAAAGCTAGAAAACCTGCACAGGACAATATTGTAAGACTATGTGCTACTCCTCAACTTTCTCCCAAGGTAATCTAGACTGATCTAAAGGTCTGAAGGACATGAGTTCCTAGAGAATCTCATTATGTTCTGAGGCCCCCTCTGCACCACCCCCTTTATCCTACTAGTTATAAAGAGATTGTACACGAATAAGGATCTCAGGCTTGACATACATATTCTTACACAGATATCAGTGTGTGATGAGAGCCTTTCACCTGTTCAAGCATGTGTCCTTTCATAAGGAGCCAGGCTTGCAACATGCATTTTAATCTTCCTTAAAAAAAATCAGGTCTTTCATTTCATCAGTATTTAATACATTTTTCATTGAATCTTAGAGTTCAAAGTTACCCTTCAACTTTGCACAGCAGATGCCCTCCTTTTATTTTGTGAGTGAATAAGGAAACCGAATTTCAAAACAGGGCTAACAGTGTGCATTGGATAGCAATAAACATGCATTTTGAACTACTTGAAAATACAACAAAGCAATAAGCAGCTCTAGAGAAGACAGAAAGAAAGAATCAGGATATTTTGATTCAACACCAGCAATCAAGTGACTATGTCTGCTCTCATAACAAACTTCACTGTTCCCTCAATAGCCACACTTGATGACTATTCAGAGATAATCCACATCTACTTCACCACTATTTCATTTATCAGAATGGAGGCAATTGAGGAAAATAATCATTATGAAATAATAAAATATCCTTAAAAAACCAAACCAAGCCTGAGAATAAGATTCAAGGTTTCTATTTTCTGATACTATAACTTTAGAAGTTATTTCCTGACTTTATTTGAAAAATTGGTCTCATCCAAATGAATAGATACAGTTCTTTTTTCTCTACAGCCAGAAACCCAGCATGCTTTAAAATTAGAAAGAGTATTCATTTCTTTCTCTTCTCTCTCCCCACCCCCAAGGAGTGGAATAAACAGGGAAAAGAAAGAAGAAAAAGAACTATAACACCCTTTCCATTTGCTTATGTTACACGCAAAGGGCCACACGTATCAATACTACAACATCCTGCTGCAACTGTATCTATGTTACTTTTTCATCACCTCAAATTATTCGTACATTTCACATGATTTTTCTACAAAGATGACAGTTGAGAAGAAACTTATAAAGTGTTTCTGAATCCCTTTACACATAAAGTGTGTTATAGGCAATACCAGGCTCAAACAACAACATGACACCCCCAAATACTGCCCCCAAAACCCCACACTTTCATCCTACATCTAGTACACATCAGTCCTAAAGCTGAGTACCAATAGAAGAGCAGAAACTGGATTTTTGGCAATATGAAATTACTGGGGCTCTTTTTCTCAGGAAATTTTCTTGGGGTAATTGCATGCTATTTATTATATATATATTTTTTCATTTAAAGATACAAAGAGGTTACTGGAACTTAAAGGATAATTCTCGGTTTTAAGATAAAAAGCCTTCAGAAGATCCGGACTTAACGTCGACACTCTCACTGCTCGCGATGTGACCTTGGCCAAGTCATCTTTGTGTTTCAGCTTGGCAGTTTTAACATAAAATCTGACACTGATATGACATAAAGCTAAAGGTGACTGGATAGAAGACAATAGTACAAGCACAGAGCCCTGCCCTATTTTAGGATTAGCTAACTTGAAGTCTACTGCATGTCATGGGGAGCTGATAACAGTAACTTACAAGACAGAAAGAAAAACCCACGCTCTAATATCTTGTTTTCCATCACAGAATTGATAGTGACAGAGAAAGCGTGGAGAATCTCATTCAGTGAATCCTGAATTTTTACCTTTAAAAATCCTTGCTGTTGACAGAGCTTGTAAATCTTGAAGAGTTCTGGGAAAAATGTTACATATTCAAACCATGTCGCCATTACAACTGAGGCATTTAGCATTTTTGCAATTTGTTCACTATTTAGCTAATAACTAAGGTTAAAAAGCTGATTAAGCAGCCAATTTTAAACATTTCCGGAATCCTCATGTTTAAGGAAAAAAAAAATCAGTGCATCACTTCACACACATTGGGGTTTTTGTGCTCAGCTGGAAAAAACGGTGTGATATCTGACCTGCATCACAGATTTACAGACATTTTACTATGCTTTTACTGTCAGGATTAAGTTTTCAACCCGATCTTCACAGCATCGTTTGCAAACTAGACACATCAAGAACACACTGTTCCCAAGGAAGAGTGGCAAACAGGCAATGCTTCACTTCATGAGAAAGGCATGACTTACCTTGTGAAAGTTCCTGAAATATGCTGCCTTCTCATCTGGAAATTTTTCTAGCCTCCTGGGTCCTTTACTGGAAGCCTTCTTGAAAACCAACCAGCAACGCCTGAAAATCTGCAAATAAAATCAATGGATTATATCAGCTCTTCTTTAAAGGTGGACAGCATCACAAATGCATTCAGCTATATAATTGACGTAGGAAGAGATATTAAAATTACAATATTTAATTTTGAAAGTCTGGAAAATTCTGAGAAAGTCAGTTATTTCTACACAAGTAATCCCAGTTCCTCAATTTATACATACTGATTGTCAGTACTTTGTAGACTTTTTAACTTCAATTTCTTTCATGCATGCCAAATTTGACAATTCCTGAGATGCAAGTAAATCCATGAACTTTGAATAGGAAAAGGCTTATGACGCTGTCATCAAAGTACTTTCAGAAACCACTCCATGCATTTCTAGCTTTCATATTTATACTCTATTTCTGTGAGAGTATCGATACCATTGAGAAACTTTTACTGCACCTTTTAACATATTACAGTAATCAGAAGAGCTTGTAAGCACAGAAAGTGTGACCACTGATGGACAACATCTAGTTCTCTCACTTACTTCAACAACAAATTTTCTAAGGAAAAAATATGCAGATTATTAAAGTTGGGGAACATGTAGTAAAAAACAAGATCCTTCAGAAAGCACAAAACAAAACAATATTATCTTCTCATTTTAATGAGAACCACACTAGATTTTGCTTAAAATGCATTTTTATGCAACTAGGGTAATTTATCCATGACAACCGGGGGATCAGGCCCAGCCAGCATGGGTTTGTGAAAGGCAAGTCCTGCCTGACCAACCCCATCTCTTTCTATGACCAGGTGACCCGCCTGGTGGATGAGGGAAAGGCTGTTGATGTAGTCTACCTAGACTTCAGCAAAGCCTTTGACACGGTCTCCCACAGCATTCTCCTGGAGAAGCTGGCAGCCCACGGTCTGGACAGGTACACTCTTCGCTGGGTTCATAACTGGCTGGATGGCCGGGCCCAGAGAGTGGTGGTGAATGGAGTGAAATCCAGCTGGTGACCGGTTGTGAGTGGTGTTCCCCAGGGGTCGGTGCTGGGGCCCATCCTCTTCAACCTCTTTGTTGATGATTTGGATGAGGGAATTGAGTGCACCCTCAGTAAGTTTGCAGAC
>VWZZ01007761.1:5732-51061 GCA_013399095.1 Psophia crepitans | reverse complement strand
TTATGAGGAGTGGCTGAGGGAACTGGGACTGTTTAGTCTGGAGAAGAGGAGGCTCAGGGGAGACCTTATTGCCCTCTACAACTACCTGAAAGGAAGTTGTGGCGAGCTGGGGGTTGGCCTCTTCTCGCAGATAACTAGTGACAGGACTAGGGGGAATGGCTGCAAGTTGCGCCAGGGAAGGTTCAGGTTGGAGATGAGGAGAAATTTCTTCTCGGAAAGGGTGGTCGGGCATTGGAACGGGTTGCCCAGGGAGGTGGTGGAGTCACCGTCCCTGCGGGCGTTTAAGGAAAGGTTAGATGTGGTACTTAGGGACGTGGTTTAGTGGGTAATAGGTGGGGGGGGGACGGTTGGACTGGATGATCCTTGAGGTCACTTCCAACCTTACTGATTCTATTCTATTCTATTCTATTAGCCTATTTACCAAGCGTTCTGGTGGTATTGCCATAACCAGACATTTCAAATCAGGATTGAATTTTCAAATAAGAATACATTTGCAGTTCAAAGAGAAGCTGATTAAGGATAATCCTCTAGACTATATTATGTAAGTAAGGGATTAGATATTAATCTAGTTTTACAATCTATGAAAATAGTTTACTTCATTCTCCTCTTCAGTACTTGCACAGCTCTATAAACAATACCATACGGAATTTTATGTTATTATTTCAAGGTTACATTGAAAACCAAAAAACGCTGCAATACTAAAACTGCAATACTAATTAATGGTTCTACTGGCTATACGTGGAGAATAGCCCTATTTCTTCAGAAATTCTAAAAAATATAATTACACAACACAAGTAGTACTGTACTGTTTAATTTGGATCAGATCAAACACATCTCCCACTTAAAAAATAAAATTAAAACCCAAGGAAATATGAGTATGGAGAGCTAAAATGAGGACTTTTCCCCTCAATGTGATGCTGTCTAAACTGAACATAAGCAGTAAATATAGTGTCATTAAAATAATTAAGCTTAATTAAACACATTCTGATATAATAATACGGACACTATCCTGTTGTCATTATCGCAAATGAATGTTATCAGTCAAATTAAATGTTTCCTTTTAAAAACCTTTCATTGGACTACAGTATCAATATGCTTAATTATGAAGACTTTTGGAAGAAAAGCAGCATTTAATGAAATCTTCTGCAAGTATACTTCTTACAAATCATACAAGTTTTAGGTCTTTTTTTACTAAGGTTGTAAAGTGGCAAGTGTACTTCCTATCTCAGAAATTACTTCACCTAACCTGGGGGAAAGCAAAGACAATATCGTATTTCCTGAAAAATATGACATTACACTGTGGGACATCATAAACCATCTTTATTAGATAGTACTTTCTTCAGATAACATCCTGGCAGTGCTGCAAGTTATTTTACCAAAGCTACAGCATTGCTATCTCTTGATTAGTCCATATTAACTCTTCGCAATGCTGCAGTGTGAGAAGCCCCACTTTTGCAGGTAACACACAAGGAGAGGATATTCACGCTATTTTGACCTTACTAAAGCAATAGCAATAACTGTCCAAACGGGACAAATTTATTCATGTAATGAAAGTGTCACTTTTAATAATAATCCTGATTCTTCTGGGATTTGAGTTTGAGTTGTGGGATTTTTTTTTAGTCTCTGTGCATTTTCAGCTCATCTCTTTTCCTCTAAGAAAAGTCTTTTCCTAAAGTTCTTTATCAAGGTAAAAAACATTGCCTTCTTTTAAAATCTTTCATTGATTTCCTTATTTCCATTATCTGGCCTTAATGATTTACAGTCCCCAAAGACTTCTCTATTTTCTAAAGAGATCAACTTACAATCCCCATCAGCAGTGGTGGTGGGTTTTAGCACAGCCATGGAACATACCTGAATTTTGGACAGCCGGTGATAAGAAAAGTTTTGCATCAATTGAAAGACTAAGTTTTTTTCAGGTTTTTTGTTTGCTTGATTATTAATATTGTTCAGTCATTTTTTCCTATATTGTAAAGTATCAGAAAGATCCAGTCATCAGAAGTATCCCCAATAAATGGAAAACTAGACATGCAAAGTCAAGGAGTCAGATTTTTCCCTGAGAGGGTTAGAACATTTTCCAGAAAAAAACGTCATCTAACACATACAGCAAAGCAATTCCTTCAAGTGACAAATGAGCAGGGTCTCCTGAAAAAGACTTCAGTCTTTTTTTCACTGGATATCAGTCTGTGACAGTGGGGGAATTTGGTTTGAGGGTTTTGCAGCTTAACTGACAAAATTCAAGAGGGAGTCTTTGACACTCTTATCAGTTGGGGCTTTAAAATAACCATCGAAGAGGGCTAGATGCTAGTTGTCTTTAAAGACGCTCCTCTTTGGGCCTTTTCCCAAGGTTCTGCATTGGGGTAAATTCAAAGGCTTCAGCATCTAGACTGTGGGAGTGAACAGCCCTTGCTTTTAGAGGAGAACGCTGAATAGCAAGAGGAGGAAACCATAAGTTTTACCCTTAGACTGTTACTGCTTCAACTCACTGACATCTGTAAGTCAACATACTGACATTTTTTGCAGACCTTTAGGGAGAGGAGAGACATGAAGAATGCAACAGCCCAATGAAAACTCCTAATTTGGTATGTACGTATGCCAAGGTACATCCCTGCATTTGGATTTTATACTTGTAACCCACAGTCACTTTTAAAGCTGGTATAAACATACACAGTTCCACTGCATTTCAGCAGCACTTTATCTGATTACACCAACAGACAGTTTGTATATCAGTGTTTGAAAAAGCATTAGCATATGAATAAATAGGTGCAGATGTGAGCAGCAGCAAACAAACATTTGCCTTTCATAAGGCATCTCATTGTTATACAGAAGCCTACTCAATTATTCACAAACTGTGAGATATGCTTTTATCCCTGGCCTAGTTTAGGATGCCATTGGCTGTAATCAAAACTTCTGAAAGACTTCTAAAGTCCTCAGATAATTGGGTAGCCATAGTGAAAGAAGTCAGCATCAGCGCTTTAACAACAGAGCGAATGAGAACCACTTGCAGTGTTGTCTCCATAATACTTAGTATTTCCTGGGAGATTTAAGTGTCTGTTTCTCACACATACATAGTTGAAGAAATGCCAAATATTTGATTATGTAACCAGTTTTACAGCATTCTTGAATGTGCAATCACTGCTCAGCAAATATGATTTAAAAATTTTATATCAATGACAAACAATACAAAGTCTAACCCTATGCCAATTTTTCTGGAGAAATTCAGAAAGATAGCATTAAGTACATGCTATGTTTAGGTTTCCTTTTATTAAAGTGTCAATTAGAAGGATCAAAACTTGTTCAGTACAAACCTCAGGAGGATTCTACTGAAACTACTTGCTGAGTTCATGCTATAGCAGAATCTCTGTAAACACCCTTCCTCTCTGCTTTATGAGATGGGCAAAGCAGAAAAAAATATTCTTCTACATCCCACTACCTGTGCAACTGTACATATGTATATCAGTAAACAATGGCAGTAAGTCAGCACACTTCTGGTCTGGTGAGAACTGATTCAGCTGCCCCTTGCAGTACCATCTGGGATTGATTTTCATTACAATATACAAGCTTGCATGGCAGAGTGGACTTTGTTCCTAAGGATGGACTCCGAGGAGCCTCATCTCATTAGCGAGAGAAAAGCATTCCAGACCTGGAACAATATAACCTGATCATCCTTAAATTATTTCTGACATCTTTCCAGTAAGAAACTCTACTTCCAGTGCTGCTCCATTTCTATTCATTTTTAGAAATCCCTTTTTCATATTTTACTTGAAACACTGCAACAGATCAATTCATGATGAAAATCTCTGCATAATCTTCTTTTCTTACTTTTTCTCCTGTTTAATTCATCTGTCAGCTCACCTTTCCAGCATGCTCATATTTTTTTAATATTCTCGACTAATATATGCAAAAGTTTGGCCTCTGAATGAATCATTATTCTTCAGGCTCATATCACACAGTTCTGTTGTATTGTTGCCATGTTCATAATAAATCCATTAAAAGAAATTACAGGAAATCCACTGGCTAAATTAGTTTTTTAGAAAGAATAAAAACCTTTTCTTTTTCTTAAAATAAAGTAATTGGTTTACAATGGGAATCTTATGTATGATTTTCCATAGATTTCTAAGCCTTTTCCTAGTCATTTACAATAAATGTTTTTTGAGATTAACATTTCTTTTTATCCACAGCTGTAGCTAATCAAGCTTTGCCAGTCATCACTAATATTTAGAGAAGGGATTTTTGACAACCCTCTACATATTATTCCAGAAATTCCATCTCACACTCAAAGATAATAGAAACTCTCATCCATATTTTTCTTTTTTTTTTTTTTTTAATAACGGCAAAAACAAAAAATAATTTACAACACAATAAACTTTTTTTTTCCAAACCACCTAAGACGTTTTGAAATCTCCCTGCCCCTATCTAAAAGATAGTACAAAAAGCAATCACTTTCTTTGATATATTGGAAAACCATCTAATTTTCTGCCACTAGCTGTAGAAACATTTGTCTCTTGAGAGAAGCAGCAGTGAGTCAGCTCCTAGTTACCAGCAGAAACCATTACTGACCAGGATGGGTACCAAAGCGTTGCTCATGGGGCTTCTAGCTAGCATAACTCATCAAATGGTTCTCCTAGGAACATCTACATAATAGTATTCAGTCCTGCATTTACATCTCATTATCTGTAGGGAAGGCTTAGTTGATTTCTCCTCCCTGTATTTCCATGCGCAGTGTTCCCCTGTTAGACAAGACAACATCTGCAGTGTATGCACTGAAAACATGATAATGTTCTAATTTACTTCACTAGTTATCTCCATTAAAAATGGATAGTGAGTTTTATGGGGTATGTGAGAGAAATGCAGCATATTGTGAGCTAAAAAAATACTGACTCGCAAACCAAAAAATGTAGCATCCATAATAAGAAAAACAAAAACAGTTGTCATAGGAAAGTCATATTTAACTGTTGTTTTGACACCCACCACTTTTTGATTTTTCTGTGCATGGAGACGAGGGGTGACACCTTACCGCTTCAGTGGAACTACATTTGTCATGCATTCATGTAAAATTTAAGAGAAATTGAAAAGCAGTTAACTGTAAAAAGGCCCAAGAGGAAAATGGGAAGACAAAACCATTCATGCTTCAGCCAAAGAAGAAGTTGCAGTATATAAGCTATTGCTGAGTAAAGTCAATAGAAAAACAAAGCGAAACACGTCATGCTGCAATCCACCCACTTGAGTTACCAACACTTTGCACTAAGCAAGTGCTGTGGTAACACGGCATGCCTTCCCTCCCCCACTGAGGTTTCTGAGCATCTTTGAAACTAAGGTGCCCCAGAAACAGTGCTTTTCCCTGCCTGGAACAGTGCTGACTCCACTGCCTGCTCTTGGGAAACACAGTTACCAGGGCACTAAGTGGGTGCGTTTCGGGTGGCGACTTTGGATCGGTATGAAGAAGCGAGAGAGGTGGAACACTACTGCACAGCACCGAGCTCCCGAATTAGCACAGAGGGTGCAGAGCAGCAGAGAATCGAGGCCAGCTCCTGCTCCTTCACCGCACCACTGGGAACTCGTAACTTTCCCAGCAGCAGAACAGTGACCCTTCACAGTCAGACACCCACTCCCCCCTAAGCGGGAGAAAAGGCAGAAATAACCCATAGCCCTGCTCAGACGCGTGAGGTTACTTGCTTCTTTCAGCAGCTCTGGGATGTGGAGCCAGGACTTTACCACAAGCTACAAAAAAGCCTTGGAACTTTGTTTTTGTTTTGTTTTTAATGGATTCTAACTCTCCAACTGCTCTTGTCTATTTCAATATAATTTTTTTCAAACATCACCAAAGTATCTACCACAAAGCAATTGCGATAAAAGCAAAACAATTTCAAGTGTAGAGACAGGATTAAAAAAACCACAAATACATCCCAAAAAAGGATCACTAGTCATGCCTTTAATAAAAAATGCTGTCTGAAGGTGTGTTATGAAGGCTATCCAACAGGGAAACATTCCTCACATGATAACCTTGCATATACCCTTGAGCTTCATTTTATCATCTTAATTAGAAACCAAGGTTAAACCTTTAGTTTATTAACCTTGTAGTATGACCTTCCATAACATTATAGAAGACAATTAGGTCTTAGATCATTTTAGTGTCATAGTTCACATACTAAAATTTCTGATAGCATTTTTTTTATTATTATTATTTTCCAGATTGCAAATCTGCTGGCATTTAAAGTTAGGAAGAGAAGAAATATAGAAACATCTGCTACAAACTGTTTCATCTCAGATTAGATCAATCCTTGTGGGCTTGATTGCAGTCAGGGAGAATTAGGATGGTTAGAGAAAGGGATGATTAGGGACAATTCACTCAGTTATAGGATATATACGTCATCTTTCTGCTGCCATAACATACCATTATAGATTCATATAGTTGTTTATAATATACTATAATTTATGGTTTTATAGTCACAGGCTGTACATGTAATCCATAAAAAGATTTATTTTATTATTAGAGAGTTCTGTGAAATCACAGCACACCATAGTAATTTTCCAACTATTCCTACATTAACTAACCTACTGTGTGTATAAACACTTTGGCTATGGAATCTAAAGACTGTTTTTCCTGTGTTTTAAAAAAAAAAAGAGTGGGGGATACATATCTGAGACGATTTGCACACCGTGAAAAGTGTTACACAATTTGATCAATCCTTAGGCACCCACAGCTTAAAAAATCACCACCGTTTCTTTGCTTCGAACTGCCAGCAGGGTACTTCAAGGACAGAAGGATGGCCTACACAATAACGCACTCAGTCTTCATCACAGTCTGCAGATCAGCAGAATTTATCACTTATATCTGAGCTGATCTTCTGGTTATTTAAAAAAATATAATAATTCTGGTAGCCATTTTTTCACTTTCTGCATTTCTGACTCAGTTCTGGCAAGAGTAACTTCAGTGATTCTTTCGGAGGAAAACTAATACTGCTTGCTTCATGTCTGGCCTCCAAGTAAATGAAAAAAAACCTCAAAACAAACCACAACAAAAATTCAGTTACAACAGTTTTAACAGACATCCAGCAGTAAAATCCCAAAACTTGCAATATTTTTAAAGAAATTATTATGCCAAAGAAATCTCAAGCATTTCACTGAGCTTAAACTGAATGTGTGGCAGGTACTTATGAACAATTATGCAGTCATAATTTGTACACAAGTTCATATCTCCTCCCACAGGTACTTTTCCACATGTAATCAGAAAAAAAAACAGCAACAGAGAAAGTTATGGCTTTGTAATACTTTAATATTAAACATTACTTTTCTCAAACAGAACTGGAGTACCTACCTTACTTCACTCATCTGAAGTTTTTTTAGTGGAAATACTGGGGTTTTTTTCCCAATTTTTTACAAGACTTTAATTAGTTGCAAATACGTGTTGCCCACTTGAATATGACAAACCACAGATAATGGCTTGATATTCTGCGATGGAAAGCAACATTTACAGAAGAAATGTTATAACTCCTGTCACTAGTTTTTAATCATATAGCTATATATTGAAATAATGGAAATACCAGTGCAGTAAAACATCTTAATTTTTGACTCTCTCATAGATGAGCTTACTAAGCTGAAATACAGTGTCTTTTACACATATTTACTAGACAGTCACCACTTTCTTCTTGAAAAAGTTAAAGGCATTTAGCATGCCGACAAAGGAACTTCATGTTGAGAAACAGAGAAGTTAGAATTATTGAGAGAGATTTCTTATTTATGTCTTTATAAACAAAATCCAGACCCTCACACACAATCTGAAATAACACATTTAGATTGAAAGAGGGTATCTATCTGCTTAAATCCCTAATATTTTATGTTAGGAAGGCAGGAATTTGTGAGAATAAGTGTTACAAAATCAAAGCCATGCAACAAGATACCTTAAAACAAAGCAGAGCTTCTGAACAGAACTCTAATCGAAAACATCTGTGCTATACCACTGAGGGACAAAAACTCAAATCATTTTTACAGTTCCAATTTAGAGGGTTACAAGCTCAAATTCAGCTTCAGAATCCAAAATTATTCTTTAGGTTTACATCAGCTAATATTTTACCACTTCCATTCATACTTTTTCTCTACATTATCACACAGAAATCTGTCTTAGCAGAGGTATCACAATCCTAATGATGCTGTTGTTTTAACTGATAAAGTAAGTGGATTTGCACGGGATTTAATATAGCTGAGGACAGCACTGAGTCTAAAGCACTTTCCACAGTGACCTGAATAGAAGTGCCACTGTATATTTATGTAGGTGTATAAATCCTAACAGTAACTGATCCTCAAAGTAGAATAGGAACGGTAGTGTTTTGTTTGTGGACATGTATTGTCATATTCAGCATATTTCTGGAAACTCTTGCAAATCTAGCCACATTGAAGTACGTGGGTGAAAACTCAATGTAATCTATAGCTAACAATAATCTATAGGTTCCGCTATTAAATGCCTGGTCACAGTTCCCGGCAGGCATGCATGCACGGAGTGTATGCAACATGTTTAAATACAGTGAGACTAAACAATATATAAATGCCAATGTAGAAGAAAAGACCTTCAAACCTCCTCTGATCACCGTACTACAGAACAGAGAGAAAATTCTAAAAATGGTATTTATCCATGACATACCATTCAATAAACCACTGAAGTAATAGGTTATATGAAACAATCATGCTGGTTTCCTACAAACGAAACGTATCCTCACCATGGTTCAGCCTCAAACGGCAGCAGAGCCCCACACAGCCCGCGAACACTCGCTGGCAAGACAGGGGGAGAAAGGGAACAACACAGGGGTAGCCTCCTTGAGTTAAGGACCGTTCAATGGGCCAGCAAAGGGAGAGGGAAACAACAAAGCAGCAGTACTTATAAAAGGATGTAAACAAATGCGATAACAAGGAGAGCACTTTAGCAATTGATGACCGACCCGATGGACCGGCTGCTTAGCCCCCAGCCAGCCCGTCTCGGAGCAGCACCGGTCCACCCCTCCCGGCCAACCCCTTTTATAAGGGCATAATGACACATGGTATGGAATAGCCCCAGCTGGCTTGGCTCACCTGGCCCGGCTCTGAACATTAACCCCAGCCTGGCCAGAGCCAGGACATTATCCACCCCTTATTCTATACCATCCACATCATGCCCAGATCATACACAGATTGTACTTCATCAGGCCATGGGCCATCCCTCTAAAATGTCTGTTGAGTTAATTTAGTACTTGACCGTAGGCTCCATCTATCATGACAGTCTCTCTGGGCAGGAGCAATGGTCTGTATTTCTGGATTCTGGTGTATTACATCTGGAGTTGGTGACTGGTCTATCTCGTATAGTCCAAGGTCGCTGTCCGCATGCTGAAGATGTTGATCTTCAAGGAGGTTGCTGGGCACCGGTTACTGAAGTCCATTCTAGTTTTAGCAGTGTGACACTTGACTCAGTTTCAAAGTCCATCCTCCATTAATTTGGGTGATTTTTACAGTAATAGCATCAATATATCATACCATTTTTTTAATATGCTTTTTTCACCCAAAATCAAATCCCCCTGGGGTACAGATCTGACTTCCCCATCCTTTTTCATCACCCACCAAGTGCACCCTGGTCCCTGAGCAAAAGCAATCCCGTAGATGGATTTGCCTTTTCCCTGAGCAGGGAGAATCCAGACTGCCTCTGCCTTCCCCAACATATTCTTCATGCACAGTACAGGAATTTATTCCCTTCTATAGGGGGTGGACATCTCGACTGGGCAGGGCCACCTCCATTGGCAGACTCCCTAGTATTAACTAACCAGGTGGCCTTTGCTAAATGTGTGTCCCAATTTTTGAGGGTCCCACCACCCATTGCCTTCAATGTTGTCTTGAGCAGTCCATCGTACAGCTCAATTGTCCCAGAGGCTGATGCATGGTAGGGTATGTGATACACCCACTCAATGCCGTGTTCTTTGGCCCAGGTGTCTATGAGCTTGTTCCGGAAATGGGTCCCATTGTCTGACTCAATTCTTTGTGGGGTGCCACTGTTGGGGCCTGTTCACTCTTCCAGTCTAGTACTGCCAGTGAGTTGGCATATGATGATGGTGTACTGCGTACAAACTTCCTCCACATGGGTCGTGTGCACTGGACTTCATCAGGGTCTGTGGGCAGCAGTGTGTTGTCCAAGTCATAATAAACCATCTCTCACAAGGCTAACTCCCTCAGGTACTGGATGCCTAGCTCCATGGTAGTCCACTTGCCCGGCCGGCATACAACATCTTCGCTGAAGGGATATCTCTTCCTCACGCTCGACAGGAGTCATCTCCAGAGGCTGAGGGCCTGTGGCTTCTTCCCAATTGCTTTGTCAATGCCCCCTTCTCTCGACAGGGACCCCAGCTGCTTGGCCTCCCTGCCCTCTAGTTCCAGGCTGCTGGCCCCATTATCCCAGCATCGGAGCAGCCAGGTAATGATGTGCTCCCCTGGAAGGCGGCTGAAATCTTTCCGCATATCTCGCAGCTCACTGAGGGACAGGGATCGGGTGATAATCTCTGGCTCAGGCTCCTCTTCCTGTTCTCGTGATGGTCCTGGTGATGGCCCTGGTTCATCGTCGTCCTTCACTATATGAACTGATTTCTTGGTATATTTCTTCTTTTGTATAAGGTCAACTAATACCACTACGGGTTGGTCTTCCGGCTCAGCTATAGTGTGTGTTGTGGGGGTTTGAGTAGCTGCAGTGCTTGCTGCGGGGGCTTGGGTGGCTGCAGTGCCTGTTGCAGGGGCCTGGGTGGCTGCAGCGCCTGTGTGTTTGCTCTCCCTGCCTTTCCCCTGATGGCACTCCCTGCTATCAAGCAGTGTTTGGTACACAGTGGCCAGAGCCCAGCACGAGGCAGTAAGTTTTGTCTCCTTAGAATAGCCTGAGCATTTTTCTTTTAGATATTCTAAGGAGACACAACTCACTGCATTTTTATGAAGTTACATATTCTGCTTTGTCTGTCCTTTAAGTACTATGGTATCTGCTAGATTTTACAGAAAAATTAATTTTATATAGAAAAGAACGTGTTCTCCAAAATGAAGCCTACAGTAGGATTAAAGCAAAACCCTACAAACAGTAATGAACAAGAGGATATCTAATATTGGTGCTGGTTTTTTGACATCTGATCACCTGCATTACTGTAACCCACAAGTTAAATCTCCCTCTGCCAAAAATCATAGTTTTAACAGGTGCTAGTCTGCCCCCAAAGATCTTCATTACATCTTACCTTTAACCTGATTAAAGGGAGGAAGATGAATTAACAGCTCAGGATAAGTGCAAATAGTTAAAAGCTCAGAGTTGCCAACAATCCTCTGCAGCAGGAATAAAACTGATGCTAAAATTGAGCAATGTGGTGAATTTCTCTGTAATATTCACACACAGAACTACATGGGATTTTTAAAGTAAAGAAAAAAACCCAAAACAAACGTCAAACCAAACACACGAAACGACCAACCACCATTTGCTCTGGGTCTTCAGAATTTAAGAGAAATATGTACATAGGCAGAAAGATACATATTTCAAATACTTGTTTCATTTGTATTAGTGATTTCCTTTCTGCCACTCTTGTGCTACTTATTTTACCATATTTCCTAAAAATCTCTGCTTAAACATGTTACCAGTCTGCTATTACAATGCGTCAATATTGCACTGAATAATCAGGTAAACAAAAACAGGAAAAGGATGAGAAAACAAACACTTCTACACACAACTAAGAAGATTTGGAATAAAAAGCTATAGCCCATAGCACTTGTAACTACCAACACCAATTCTGTTTAGCTTTTGTTGCAACAGCAAATTTTTAGCAGATAAAGTCAGCTTTTACTCAAAGAAAACTAGCATGAAAGAGCTTCCCTAAGAGCTCAAATGCAGCTGGCGTATTACATTCCCAGCCACGATGTTCTGTGGGGATCGGAAATCATGTCGTTACAACCCCAGGGAAATAATGCAGAGGAAAAGTGATGGTTTCCAAACCCTGACTTCATAAGTCCAAAAGACCACCCTGAATTCCCTGCTCTGTACCTGTGATAGGTCTCAAAAAAAACTGCCTAGGAACTTTTTGAGATTCACCCAACATTTACCCAGGTAAATTCACAGAGGCCATATCAGTGCTTTAGTATGCTTTGGCTCAGACCCAAAACAGTAACACTCAAGGCGTCATAGATCAAACACAAATCTCTTTGTTAAAGGAAAGATGGTCATCCCACCAAGTTAATACTATTATCTCAGAGGGAAAAAAACCCCCACCCAACAAAAAACTTAACCCCCCCCATCATTTCCACTGCTTATCACCAGCTTTCCAGAGCTTTTAGGAGACAAGATTGTCCTTTTACAACTACTTCCCATGGGCAGAAGAAAATTATTAGCACACCCAATTGATGCTATTTATTTTTATATTCTCATCAATAACAAATAAAGAGAAAACATCTTGTTTTTCTGTTGTCTGGGGACCACCTGAGCACAGGAGTGGATAGAAGAAGTGAAAAAAAATTGTAGTATTTCTGGTCAAATTAAAGAGACAACCTGTGATACCCTATACAAACATCTAGCACATTGGTTCAATATTAGCTAACACAAGTCCCTTTTCTCATTTACAGGATTAGAAGTTCAGATGGGTCAACAACAGAAAATTGTGTCGCTCACTTCCCATGACGACTGAGATGGTCTCAGCTACAAGATCCGAAGTCGTAATACATAGTCTAACAAAAGAGAAAGAGAGCGAGAAGGGGGAGGGGGGGGACACAAATGTGTGCTCATTAGGATGAATTCTACCAGAAGCAAGACTTGACTTTGCAGTATTAACTGGTTAATCCTCGTATTTTAGTTGTGATGTCTAAGTGAGAGTTTAAGACTTAAAAAATAGCAGACTTGTTACAGATAGCCATAGCCATGACTAAACTCACAAAACCACAGCAAGTCAGTTTTCTTGTTAAGCGGTCTTTCCTTGCAAAGAGTCAGTAGAAAACTACAGTTACAAAATAAATATGCAGATTTCATGGAAAATACCCAGTAGGTTTAATAGAACGATTACTCTACCTCTATTAATAGCTACTCTGTACAAGAAAGAACATACTATGAATCATGAACTAAAAAAAATTGCCAACTTCTGTATGTGATAAATACAGAGACTCTCAGCGAATGGATTAACAACTTTATTGCAATTTTTTGTATTAGAATACTGAAATAAGTAAAGAATATGACCAGTTCTTACCTTCTTCAAGATAAGAATTTATGTATATGGTGACAGGTGACTGGGTCACCACGGGTACTGTCTTACACATCAAAAGTCCACAGAAAGTGTGTCTTCTTGACCTATTTGTTTTGTAATAAAGGCATGGGGGAAATACTCAAATGGTTTTCAACGTCTCAGAATTAAAGTTTCTGATTTGGGGATGGGGTGCAAGGAAGGAAAAAAGTTTTCAGTATAGAATTACATAAATGAACACTTTTAATTCTAGGCATCCTCACTGAATGATTCAGTTTGAGAGGTGTTTTTTTATATTTAGATCATCTATATATATATATCAGACGATACATACTGACAGTAGTAGATAAACTTCAGTCTCTGCATGTTAATCAATATATTTTGTGGTCATTCATCAATAGATGTATTGATGTATTTATATCATAAATAGGATTCTAAATTCACAGTTACATTTCGAGTATCTCAGAATTTAATCCAAGCAATTCTCTTTATGTGGCCATTAAAATCTTGCCAGTATACAGACAGGTCTAAGTCCAGCACTGCAGAGCAGCAAGTGCTACACATACACTCTTTTTATTTTAAAGCCTGCACTTAAAATGACCCAGCTTGCATATCAACTGAAATAGTTAGGTAAGAGTTGGACATAGATGAATGAGAGGAAATGTGCAAGTCACCGAGCCCTGCCTCTTTCAGTTGCAGAAAGCCATGCAATAGGTGCCTGCTACTGTTTGATCTCCTCTGCTTGTCAGGGTATTTATATCCAAGGAGATAGTTGAAGTCTGACAGGTTTTTTTTGTTGTCCTCATGGTACTGGTTCACTAGCACAGAAACAATTTCCTTCCGGAGGAACAGAAGGCAGAAAAAATACCAGACATTTCACATTCATAATTCTTTTTTCATAGGTGCTTAGTGGCTAATACACAATCATCGTGCTTTGGAGAGCTAGGTTTTATTGTGATCTAATTTATGAGCCTTGTCCCAGGGGAAATTTTAGTTCTTGAAGCTAACATCTGTGTGAATGGACTTTTGCCTTTGACTCCAAATCACTTGTTTTAGTACATTCCTTTATTGGCTTTTGTATTTTAAACATATATTGTAATGAATCTATCAGCAGGAATTGCTGCTAAAGTGCAGACATGGTAGCTCAATGGAGCATTCACCACTGAACTCACAGCATCAGGTCACAGCAAGACAGCCTCTATGAAACTCAGCAACTGAGGATGCTGTAGCATCTTACCTTTTGACAGTAGAGCCTTTTGTTCTATTTCTCTTTAGAAGGACCCAACTCTATTATTTTCAGACACCACATAGTATGCAATTTCTCCTTTGGCTTCTCTACGTTTCAAATTAACAAGTCCCTGCTTCCTGTTGTTTTCCCTCAGGTCTTCCTAGGTCTGCCCTGCTGGACTTTAAATATATTTCAATAATCCTCTTAAATGAGTTCAGTCTTGGTTTATGATGGATTTAAGCTCTAAGACTTTACAAATGAATAAAATATTACATAAATGGAGCTGACTCAGAACATCAGCTATATTTACAATGAATATTTTTTACGTTTTCACAGAATTCCACATTTCTCTACTGTCATTTCTGTTATTGCTGCTATTTCCACTGTTGCATATGACCGGAATTCCTTTCTACTATGAACAGCCTCCATTCCTTTATTATTAGCAGCACAGCAATTGAAGAATGTTATCAGCATTAGTAATTGTTTCACAGGATGTGTGAAGATATACCTACACTGATCGATACAAAAGTTGATCTTTTGGACAAACTCTTTCTAGCTGCATAGTAGTATTAATCTTAATTAATTAATATATTCTCCTATATCTTCCTTGCAAGAACCATTAGAATTGTCCTGGCAGAATTTGCACAAAGTAGGCCACATATATTCAGGTTGTCTTTCTATGCTTTTCAGCATCCAGAAATTAAAGGAAGGACACAATTTTTTAATCTTAATCTTTAGTTCTAGAAATCTTCAAAGAACCTCCAATTAAAATTGAAGCAATTGCACCCAAATAATTTTGCTTAGGACTAAATATTTTCGGTTCCTTTGGATAATCACTATTTTTTGCCCAGCCCAAACTTGGATTTAGACTATGTTTTGGGCTTTGTCTTAAGACTCTTAGTGCTTATTTAAAAGTGTACAATTTTGAAAGAGAAAATTTCTTTCCCCTTCCCCCTATGTCTATAAATAGAAAAAAAACACTTTCATTTCTTTTTTTAAAAATAAGCCTTTGATGATTTTTAGGAAAAGTAAGGCCATAAAAAAATATCCCTCAGTGACCATAAACTAATTCAGTAACACAATACAACACATACTTAATTCCTCTAAGGTCATGCATGTTATGTCATTCTACTTGTCACTGTTCCTTTTAACAACGCTACACCACTTCTCCAGAGATGCAAGTCACTTGTGTAAGTAGGTGTTTGTTCTAAAAATACAGTCACGGTGTGTGTGTGTGTGTGTGTATACCTTTACTCAGAAGCTTCACTGGGGTGAATGTGTACCCTCAAAATGAAGGCACAGATGATGTCAAAATTTAACTGATTTATAGGCACCCCAAATGAAAAATGCATTAGCACAGAGGACTTAAACAAAGTATATGTTATTAAAAAGCATAAGCACCTGCAACCTTTGCTGACAGAAGTTCTTCACTTTTAGTGCAGTACTCTTCCCGATGTTGCCACTGGTGATTCAGATTTCTTAGAACTGTCATAGAGATGGTGTGTGTTTTATAATAGAGTGCTTACATTAAGAAATCTATTTTAGTATCCCTGTCATTACTGCTGCAGAGAATTCCTGCAAACTGTGAACTGCAAAGGTTTGATATGATGGCTGAGATTATTTTAAAATCACATACTAGTAGTCAACACTGTCACTCAGGGGTGTCGGACTAGCTGACCTCCATGGTCCTGTGAATACGTGAATTAATGACTAAATGCAACCTTAAATGCTTATGTTTTCTTTTAGAGACAAGTTTAGTTACATTTTTCCCTGAAAAGAATTTCTGAAGAAAAACAACCTGAAGAAGTCTTTCTCTAATGATACAGCATTTTTATTCTTCTCAGTTTTGCCCTTTATTCTCTTTAAAATAGGACTTCAATGAGGTGGAGCAAAATTGGTCCACAGAGCCTACAAAAGGTTTTGCCACATGTAGACCTTGGAAGCAGGGCTCTCAAGAAAAGGCAAATGATTGAAAGATATCAAAGCTGTCTTCTACCAACGTCTACTTCTGAAACTGTAGAAAGCATTAATACAGTGCCCTTTCTGCAAGTCAGTCTTAGTCTTCTCTTTCCATTCCCCCTCCCCCGTTTTTTATTGCTACCTTCTTCTCAGCAACAAAACTTTCATCACTTTTTGGGAGAAGTAACTCAGGATGGCAGCTTCTTCCCCTCTTCAGACTGCAAAAGGATCTGAAATTCAACTTTCTCCCTTCCAAATAAAGGACTTCCTTAAAAGCTTAGGTGGTGTTAATTTTAGTGAAAACAAAAAAGTCAATGAACTAAAGTAAGGATCTTTCAACAATGGTTGTGGCCAACTATAGAGCTGTAAAACATGATTACAATATCTGTGGTTTAGTAATTTCTTAAGAAAAGTTTAGTGCTGCTTTGTCTAGTATAAGGATATGTAATTCTTTTTTTTTAAAATCCATCATGCCTCATGTCTCTGAGTCGCATAATTCTCTGACCTCATCCCTTCAGTTCAAAACATGCATGCAGATGTCAGGCTCTGAACAAAAGCTGAATAGAAACTAGATTTCAAGCACTAGAATGGTAGTTTCCATTCTCCTGAAAGTATGAAGGGAAAGAAATAGCTCCGTATCTGGGATCAGTTTTATCCACTATTACAAAAAATTTGTAGTTTAACTTTCTACTGTACAATGTACTCTTTCTTCACAAGTTTTGATGTTTTGATCACATCATCAAGATACTTGTGTGAAGACATCTCTAAGAAACTTCAAAACTTGTATCTTTTACTCTCAGTCTAGGATAATCAGCATCCTGAACACATTAAACATGACCATTTTTTTTAAACTGTAGAGAAGAAACAGTATATGGCCAAAATATGGGGGTTTAAATTAAGTGTTTTTTCTCTATAATGACACTTTTATCCCATTTTCCATGTTATGTTTTAAGAGCAGCACTGAACAAATCACAGTGTTTACAGCCCTGCCACTATTGTAGCAGAGGTTTTGATGACAACATCTATCATGAAGGTTATACCACAACCTAGGCTAGAGAGGGCACAGGCTCAAGTCAACTGCTTGCTGTCAATTTTAGAAAGGTACTTAACACCTTGCAAACTAAAAGTTGAATTTTCATTGATCTTAAAACATTCCTTGGTTGTATTTCTAACATTTTCATTACCAATCCAGGAGTCCAAAGTGTCTGAGATTGGTGTGACTCCACAGATGTAAATTATTGTTTGAACAGAAAAGAATTTGCTTCTAAGCATTCCATAAAACTAATTTCCTGCATGTCACCTGCAATTAATAGTAAACTGAATGAATAAGGCAAAAACTTTTGTGTGAGGACACCCAGGATGAATAACTAGACTTTGATTCTTTCATTTTTCATCTAAAGAACTACAAGTACTGCTGAAGGCAAGCATAGCAAGTTGCTTCAAGCTATTGACAGGTTGTCAGCTGCACCAGAAGTGATAAAACAGCTTAAAAAACATTTCCCATTTTCAATTTTCCTGATAGTAGATTTGTTCAAGAAAATATGACAGTGCTAAATATATAAATAAAGAGAGATTGTCTATCCTTCTTTTCATATTACCTTACTTCTGTTTTCTTGCTTACATGTAAGTATCCCTCACACCCCAGGGAAGGAACTTTTCATAATTAAATACAAACTGGACAAAGTAATATGAGAATTAGAAGAAAATGAGAACTAATTTTTTGTTTTGTCTTACTGAAGAATAATTTCTCAGATAGAATGAAATAATTAACATTTACTTTCCAGAGAGGACTCCCAGATGGCCTTAGTCTGAGAATAGGGGACTCTTGTCAGTATAAATGGCAGCTTATACCTCAGTGATTTGAAAGCTGGCATTTCAGTTGTCTGTTTTGGTGAGCAAGAATTTCACCTCTGGACGTGAAACTGTGCATCTATTTGAGCAACAGTGACCCAAACATGGAAGAGAAAGAGAGGTCCAAGGATGTACACTTGTGACTTTGTGAGACAATCTGCTACGCACTCTACTTGGAGGCAGTTGCATGTGGCCTCATGGCTGAAGGCCAGAATGGATGTCCACAAAAAATGAGCTACCCCAGGAATGTCCAATAGATCATCATTATAATTCAGGAAAACTCAGTTATGACTCAAACACACATTTTGTGTTAGAAGTATCTCCTGTGGCTATAGTAGACAACCCCTAAGAATCATTCATCTCATACCTGAATGATCCTGTTCAGACCCACAGGACAGATATTTCCTGCATTGCAGCAAAACAAGCAGAGTGTAACAGTCTCAGAAATGACCATTTCTCTTCCCTCCTGTATTGTTTTACAATACTGCCCTGCCCCCAACAATTTCTTTACTTGATCCTTTCCAAACCTAGCAAAATAAATGTCTGACAGAACCCCTTCTCCTGCACACACACACACACACAGATATCCAACCAGAAACTTCAAAGTACATGATTGCTGCTAGTTCCTTCCTCCATGACACTGCTAATTTCTTGAACTGAGTGAGGAGACCTTGTGCTTACAGCTTACTGGAGAACAATGATCCTGTTTCATGGAAAGTGAAAAGGTAGGACAACAGGGCATTTATGCAAGCTCTGCTGTAATTTGACATCCTTGTTGAGTGCTCTAATTCCTGGATTGGCACACTTTTGTCTCCAATCACTTTGAGTCAGGCACAGAACCTGAACTACACAAAATTTGGACAAGTACTTAACTGACCAGCTATAGGAAAAAAAAATTACTTAAAAGTCCTGAAATGTCCTGAAAACATTTCAATTAACTCATCATTAATATCAAGATTTGGTGTATTTTTATTTTGTCCTTGTGTAGACAAAGAAGCCTAGAGATTTCTCCCTCATTTATCTCTCTGCATTGGATCTGGCAATGAAGCATAAATGCTGAACTGGTGGCATCATAGCCATTTCCATAGCAACACACCAATTTCCCAAGCATCGTCATGGCTCTACTGTCACTGAAAGCTGACAGAAAAGCAAGGCTGAGGGAATGTTTGTCAAGCATTCAAACACAGAGCTAGCCGCAGGTACCCTCTTAAAGCAGACCAAACTCCATACCTTCACCTAGAATACTGGCACAAATACTTTAAAAAAAAACAAACAAAAAAAAACAAAACAAAAAATCCCAACCAAACAAAAACCGTTTGGATTTGTTTGCTGGTGTGGTTTGGGGATTTTTTTGGTTGGGTTTTTTTTTGTGTTTTGTTTTGTGGGTTCTTTTGAAGTTTTTTCTTCTTTTTTTTTTTTTTTAAATCAATCTTAACATAGAAGCTCTTTAGTTAGTTCCAGTAAACCTCAAACAGTGAATAGAAGACTGCTTCAAAAGAGAAGCTTTGTTTTATTGTTCATTCCATTCCGTATATCATTTGTATCACAACATAGATTATCTAAACAAGAGATGACCTCTTCACATGCTTTAATGCTGTAGCACTCAATATAGCCCTTAGAGGATATAAGAATACAACATAAACTAAGTTTTAACCATGAAGCTGATTTAAAATTTCTTTGCCTATCACTGAAATTCATTATTTACTAAACAATACTAATAGCAAATTGATATTCACAACAGTATAGGTTTCATTATTAGTTAACAAACAAAAACACTCTGGAAGAAAGCTACCACATTAATAACAAGATCATAATTGATGAAGATACCAGTAAAATTAAAACAAACAAAACCCCACATAAGACCACCTTTTTTAGCAAGAGATCTGAACTCTGACGAAATTCAAAAATTGCATGTTTTTCTCAGAATGCCTCATAGAATATATTTCTCTGAAGAAATCTTAAAACAAATAAAAACAATTGTTTGACTGCAAATTGTTATGCCTTCAATACAGCCAAGCCAATTAATCACTGTACTCCTATCAGAGCATTTCAAGCACATTATACATTGACAAGTTGCCTACACAATAGCAGCCTTGCAATAGAAAGTAAAAAGCAAAAGGAGGAAAAATTAATAACATGTTGAACACATGCTCTGTCTTCAATAGATTCTCGTCTTTTGCAGAACAGCTCTGAATCAAACCTCCACACTTTCCCCTTCCCAGCTCACATCTTTACAATTCCAACCCACCGACATACCCACCCAAGAGGCAGCATGCATTTTTTTCCTCAAGTCCTGTAACCCTTTCAAGCATTCACAACAAAAAAATCAAGTTTTGACAGACTTTTACAAGAACCAAATGCTTCCAGTGGCCACTAGTCAGCTCACCTTAAACAGCCAGCCTTCCCACACCCGGAGGATTTAATACTTCTGTGACTAAAGGAAAGCCCTGCATTAAAAGATGGGTCTATAACCAAATTAAGATATTTCTGTCAGTCAGAAGAGAGGTAAAGAACAATATGGATCAGCTTCCAGTGTTATGTATCACACAAACCCCTGTTTTGATGTTTGATTCACAGTGGCTGGTACCTTAAAAGAGAAATGGCTAGCTGCACGGGAAAAAGGAGAACCGGTATGATGACTGAAAATCTTGGGTGAGTCACAAAGGTTATGATTTGCAACCCATGTTTTACTCGAGTGAGGGAACCTCAACACAAAGCATAAGTAATGTGAAACTTTAGTGTTAATATATTGTGAACGTGTCCGAAAGACATTTGAGATGTGGTATGAATCTACTCCATTTATAGCACCTTTTCTATTTCCTTATCTGCTAAGCCCTACCTCCTCCTCTCACCCTCCGATTTCCTCCAGTTTCAGCTCAGCACTGTGAACTAGATTCTCCCCATCGCTTTTGTTCTCATTGCGCTCAGTCCCATACTTCAGGCATGTATTCAAGGTGCAAACTGTCCCAGCTCCCAAACCCCACTCATTCCAGTGCACTTCCCACTTGCCCTGTCTAGGAAAGCAATAAGCAGCTGTCCTCACTTTCCTGTTTGAAGTTCCTAGAGTTCAGAACCTCTCTCCTATTAGACTGCTAAACTCACCAAAACACCCTTTATTCAGGTACACAGTACAGCGAAATATCTAAAAAGTGGAAGTATTTACCTCAGAAATGACAGCAATTATGTAATACTGTCAAAGGACTAATGTTTCCAATTATTTGGCTGTAAACTCATAATATCTAAACTTTCCTTATTCTGCCTCACTTTTAACACAGTATCTCTTACGCTTTTTACTTGATTGCTTTTAGCAAGTACCTTTCACAGGAGGGGACCTAGTAAGGATTGTCGATGCAATGTAACTTAGGAGAATTAAAGAGGAGAATAATAGTTCATCTCCCTCTTGGTTAGGTCTCAGGAGAGAGGATTGATTCAGATAACCTCACTAATGTGAGATTTCTCTTTTGTTGCCTACCAATGATTTCTGTAATTTCTACACAAGCTGAAAGACTCATTGTTCAGAATGTGTACCTAGCTTCCCTAATGTACTTTGAGAAAAGCATTGCAAAAACTGCTCAGCCAAATAGTCTTCTTAGAAATGAGTCTATATAGCAGCTGAGGAAAAAAGAGATTAAATTTCCCTGTGGTACTGACACAGACTCCACACCATGAGAGCAATGCAGGCATGGAAACCAGTGGGTACACAAGGCCAAAGAACTACCTGCCATGCTCCATATCTACTATTTTGTGATTGTACACTTTTCTCATGGGATTGTAAACGAGCTCTTTGCAAAGCAGATGTGTTACTGAACTTCTCCTGGCCTTTTTTTGCCTGTACTGAAAGGACTGGAATTGCATTTGCCCTACCTTCTATTTTATCATCTTTATCTGTTGAATACATAGGACAAGGCATGCTTGTCTTTACGGTTTCATAGATTTGCTGTTGCTATAGCACTGGACTTACTTTGCTATTTTAGACATGCAACATTGGGAAGTAAGTATAAAAAAAAACCAGCAGTAAAATCTTCACATATTTAGCTTTGGTTTTGCCTCAAAACTGTATGAAGACTCAAACAGTATAATTAACAAGAGCTATTTCAGGTACTACAGATGTAAATATTTATTAACCTTCTTTTTTATTCTAGTGTAAGACATAGGCCCCTGATCCGACAGCTGTGGTGACCCAACAGACTGAGAAGGAAGTCAGTACTATGTTGTGAGAGCAAGATAATAACTTCATGCAAAATGATTCTCACTGTTCATTTTTCTAAAGAGCAAAATCATTAAAAGTACAGCATAATGCTCTGTAATTATAATCTAAGTCATTTCCCCTGTTAAAAATACATTCTAATTGCTTTAAGTGAAAACACATCATTATAACTTCCCGTGAAAGGGGAACTAATAAATAGATTAGTAAAATCCTACAGTCAGTACATTAAATCATGTTTATTCATTGAACTGAGACTGGAACATGTAAAGTACATCTTCTTATGGAAAGACACAATTAGGGAGAATGGCTGGCTCATGGGATTAGCCAAGGGATTTTGAGTTTTCCACATGTAGCTTGGTGGTGTGAATCCTGCCCAGCTTGGTGTTGACTGCAGCTTATTACCATCTGCTGCCTGTTCAGTGTCCTACATAAAAATGAATTGGTTGTCTTTGCCCAATTCCAAGCTCGCAGGTGTCCGGTAATACAGCAGCTGACAGGAATTAGCACACCTTTACGCAATGTCAGCAAGATGCAGAAGATTTCAAAAGTATAACAAAGATGCTTATGTAATTTGGTGTGAGCAGTGTACCAAAGCTGCACTTTGGGAAGAGACAGGATGGTGGAACGGGTATTATCTCCACTCTTTACTGTGCTTCAACCAGATCACTGAATACGGATGATTACATTCTTGTATAAAACTTTAAATATCTAATTCCACTAGATTTAAAAATCATAAGGAACTAAAATGGCAACACCATTTTTAAACTCTGAAAGCTTACATTTTCTCATCTTAAAGGAGGGTTTTAATGGTTAAAATACAGTTACTGTAACTACTGTGACTGTACTCAAAGTCTCAGAGAACTATTTTGGTGTGTACAATGAATTACTGCAGTTTCTATGACCCCTATAGCAGCTGTCCAGGCAACCACTGTAAGCAGGTAGACAGTAACAAAGAGAGTTATGGATTAAATTATCCAGGTCCCTTGTTATTAACCTTCAGGTGAACAAGCCTGTTTCCTTTGCTCATCTCAGCTATAGCTTTGTTTTGTGAAATAAGCAATAACTCACAAACGGCAAACTAACAAAGTGACAGAGTAATTACCTTGTAAAAGCACTGTGTTGTACTACTGTATCTGAATTATAGTAACATTAAGTATGAAATTAGAGGGATAATCAGTATTTCCCATGTATTTCCCTTTCTAGCAAAGAGTCCCTAGTTCAGGTAGTTATTAGTAACCACAGTCAACGTGCAAGGTGCTGTAAAAGATTTTCAGGAAATTTGGTCCGGTGAAAGCTCCTGTATCTCAGTGTTGGATTTAGTTTCAGAACAGATGAAAACTTGATTTTTTTAAAGTTACATAAAAAAAATTTTGAAGTAAACAACTGGAAATCTCTCATTTTCCAAACACACAGATTTAGAATTAATTCCCAGTGGCAATGCACCACCTCTGCCTCATAAGTTGTTTTGAGCTGCTACTGTTTTCTCCACAGGCCAGAATCTTCCATTGCCCATTATGTGACTGCCACGACAACGTGTACCCATACGTCAAACTAAACTTTGCATCATGGCAGATGAATTTTGGTAAGAAAGCCCAGGAAAGGAAAACTATAAATGAATTCTTTATTTCCATGTCTAACACATGCAAAATAAAATATTTATTTTAAATCTTTAAATTAAAATTGAAGATTAGAACTATCAATTTAATTTTTAAATTTACAGCTATTCTTTAATGTCTTTAAAAAAAAATAAAATCCAGTAGGAATTGTATTTCTTTAAAAGGAGTATTAGCAGAAACTTCCAACTGGCCTCTAACAGTTGTATTTGTGAGCTCCATAAATATTTCTCACCGTAGTCACTTAATTCCTGTGGTCATCCATAAAAAAAACAAGCGAATAATACCAGTCAGATATAAAAATTAATTTTTTTTTCAAATACTAAATTTGAAGCTTTTCTTGAGTTTTCATATAGTTCTTTATACATTCAAAGTGTTCAGTAATTTTCCTTTGGTCTCTTGCATAAGGATGTCCCTTTTTAGGACGATCTACATTTAAATCAGTGGAAAACTTTCCATTTATTCCCGAAGAACACAATCAAGACCTTGCTGTTTGCAGGCAGAGATACACTGAAACCCTCTAAGAGAGGTTGACCCGCTACAAGTTTTAGTCCACAGAGCTTGTGAGTTTGCTTTCTCAAGAGGAAAGATGATCGTTTGGCTGAAGCATTAATGGGAATCATCTTGTCCTTCAGATCTATGTCCCTCTCTGGATGATAAACGTCAACTATTAGGACTCTGCTTTCTCATGACACAAACCACAGATCTCTTTACTGAAACCTGAGAAATGCAGATTTTGATAGGACAAGGAGCCACTGTGCCGAGTTCTGCGAGAGTCCAGTCCACAGCCTGGCACTCTGCTTCACAGGTGCTTTGCACATATCATTCAATAATAACAACAGCACAATCTGCGATGATGCACATACGTAGACAATAAAATACGGCAAAATAGTTGTTGATTCCCCATATCTGAAATTAGATATTCCATCCTATGAAGCTTAGTTCCTGATGAAACAAAAATATTGAATATCTATTGACAATGGACAAGCCTTATGGAAGAGTTCATAATTTATAATTCACCGAGCATCTTTTGTAAAGCAACAAAAACCCCAAAGATAAAGGGAAGAAAAAAACAAAGGAAAAATGACTCTGTAATTTGCAGTGGCTTTTACTTAGGTATCTAATTAGTCAAAATGAAAAGCAGAGATGGCAGTCTGCTTACTTTAGCAATTTGATTTACTTTGATGTGGAATTGCTTCCGTATATTTTACATGTCACCTTTACAGCAGAAAGGTTATCTCACCACCAGCACTTTGTACTCACAGACACTTTCTCCTATTATAGCTGAATACAGGGCTTCCTCCGCGTATTCTTCTGATTCCCTTTGACACATGATCAAGGTTAGCAATATATTAAAGATCAAGTTAATAATGTTGAACAGTTTCAACAGCTGAAAAAGTATCTATATTTCTACTTCGTTTCAGACAATGGAACTTTGATAGCTATAGAGAAGGTTCCTGTCGATATCATCACTCAGTCCATCTAGCTACCTCATCTTTCTCATATACATACATTTGCATACAGAATCTCATGATAGACATGAGCAGGTTCCATTTAGCTTCAGTGAGACGGACTGCAAGAAGCAGCTATAGCTGTATAAATATCTGCTGATTTAAGCGTCCACCTAAAATGCAAGAAAATGTCGTGACTGAAATAATTCATGCTTCAACTTGCTGTAATTGGAGGGCACAATCCGGTTCTGTGCAGAAAGCTGACACTTGGTTCATTTTGTTAAATAAGAGTCTTCGGTCTCACTTTGACAAGCTATTTGGGATATAACTCCTTGCACAGACTTTTGTTACAGTTCTTCACAGGATAGAATTCAACTCTTGGTCTGAAAAACTGTATATATTTGTACAAAATTCCTATGTTTAATAGGCTTTGTAGCCCAGTATTTACATCTTAACAAAAAAGCAGTAATAGAGCACAACGTATAAAAGCCACTGACTCATACTGCTAATACAAATTGTGCAGAACTCAAGGAGAAAGGCTCTATTTGCTGAATACTATAAATTGAATCACATCAGGAAAGGTTTAATTGCATATTTTCTTAAAGATTAATCATCCTGTTAAGATTAAATTGCAGTGTTATAATTAAGATTGAGCACTTTTATGATTAAGAAAAAACAAGCTATTTAGTAGTTGGTAAATATTCAAATATTGCTATTAATGTTGTATTTTTAAATGAAGACTGAAAAAACTTTTAAGTCTATGATATGATGGCATTTCATATGGATTTGACTAACATCATTGAACAGACTTCATATTTAAAATGTAGATGATAATACACTTCATGAGAAATTAGGAACAAAATACTTTTAATATATAATTTTAATTTGCATCCAATTCTAACATATTTTCACCTAAATTTTGCCATGTTTTTTAGAATACAGAAGTCTAGAAATAACAAAAAGTTCACAACAGCTGTACCAGGGATGCAGGTTTTTGTTAGGGCCCATTCTGATAAAAAGAAAAAGAGAGAAATTATGAAGAACTTCCATAGTCACGGACTCACAGATTGACAGGTTGGTAAGGGTTGGAAGGGACCTCTGGAGATCATCTAGTCCAGCCCCCCTGCTAGAGCAGGATCACCTAGAGCACATTGCACAGGATTGCATCCAGATGGGTCTTGAGTATCTCCAGAGAAGGAGGCACCAAAACCTCTCTGGGCAGCCTGTTCTGGTGCTCTGTCACTCTCACAGTGAAGAAGTTTTTTCTCAAAAAAAAAACCAACAAAAAAAGCTTAGGCAAAGCTAATTTGTTTTTTTATAAATAAATTTAGTGATGTACACTAATATTTTGACAGCTCTGAATATCAACCGGGTATATCCACCCCAAGTTGTAAAGAAAATGTGTGCAAGTCGATGTAAGTAGGTTGGAATAGGTGTCTCGGCTTTCTCTTAAAGCAATTGAGTTTGGCTTGTGCAGAACAGGTTCCAAATAGAAAAATTACATTCCACATTGTAAGAGGCCACTGGCTTGCCGTTTGCTTTGTGATTAAATGGCACAGGCACCACGATAATGAGGCAGTCTGTCAAAGTCTGCTACCTGGTTGTTTACACTCCATGAGACTGTATGAATGAAGGGTTTTAAAGTTTTCATTAAGTCCTTGGCTGCTGTGCATGCACAAACACAAAGCCAATTATTTTAAAGGTACATGGGTTTTTACTCTTTTTATCTTTCTTGAGAGCATTACTGCTGCTGCTTATGCCTCACTGAGCAATATAAATAGGGACAAAATTCCTGTCTTTCAAGTGTTCTGTAACAATTATCCTTTTTATGCATAAAGTGTGTTATAATATGTAAGCATCAACACCTGAATTTGAATTTTCAATTGCAACAGTAAATTTGTGGGGGCAGGGAAGGATTAATGAAATTACATAGATATTTTAAATATAAATAGCTGGCTGAATATGTACTTTCCTGTATACTATTTCCCTTCTCTAAATCATTTCAGTTTGGAGGAGAAGAATCTTCTCTTTTTTATTTGGAGAAAAGAGCACGCAATATATAAACATCTACTCAGCTACCCTGCCATCCCCTGGCGTCTTACTCTGTTATTGCTTCCTCTATCTGTAGAATGGTTTTCTCTCTTCTTTTTTCTATTTCAAACCCCTGATCATGTAAACACTCCTACAAAGACAAATTCATTTTTGAAGAGTTAATTGTAAAATTTGCTGATCTAATTTCTGAGCTAACAAGGAAGAAATGTCCTGAATTCCAAGAGTGGCAAACCAAGTGACTGAAATTTCCATATTTTTTTCCCATTATGAATTATCCACTCTGCATCTCACGTTCTCTACAGTGTACTCCTATATTCAGTGATGACATCTATGATTTTTTTTTTAAATAATTTTTACATTCAACAGTTAAGTGTTTAGTATAAAGTCACACTTTATTTTCCCAAAAAATAAAACCCCAAAACTTAACAACTTAAGAGCATCATTTTTTTAACATAATCATAAATGTTTTTGCAGATATAAAATAGCATAAAATAAGTTTTGCATTGTTTATTTCAGGGGGTTTATCTTAAAGAACTCTTTACAAAAATATATTTACCTATAGCTATACTTTGCTATGGACCAAGCAGGCACTTCATTAATCAGTTTTTATGCTCCAAAAGCTAAGAGGCTAAATTTAAACACTCTGAGTTTTGGAAGAACAGTTTAATGAAAGTAAGTTAATATATCTTCAGAAACTACATACATATATCATCAGTGAAATTAGTAAAATAATTTTTAGCAATATTGCTATTGTTCAGCAGAAATAACCTCCCTCCCAATCACTAACGTCTGTTACAATTGAAAATTAATTCATTATATCTTCACTTAGACAAAATAAGAATATAGAAGTCATAGATTTATTGTTTCTATCTTTACCTGAGACACCAAATTTGCATTAATTTCTCATGCAACAGATTGAGATCTTTCAGTTAAAGGCACAAAATTTATCCTGAACCCATATTTAATTCATTGATCTTAGAGCATGAAAGTAGAAACCAATTTTCCTGAAAAAGAACAGAAAGATTTATCTAAAATGTAGTCCCCTGTATTTTTTTTTAGTGTACATTGAGATAGGAAGTTTGAACTTTGATATAAGTATATAGCTCATGACATTAATGTCCCTCTGTGAGAAAACATGTCACCAGCAAAGGAAGCTTTATTTCAGAAAAAACGAGGTGCAAGGCTAAAGAACATATACTGGTACTACACGGTATAATATAAGGAGAAAATAACTTAGATAAGCTAAAATATTAAGGCAATTTATCTAATTGCCTACATTAATCTAAATTTTGAATACATATTTTGATTTCCAAAAGGCGTTTGATGTTAACTGATACGAACAAAATTAACTCTACCCCAGTCAAAACTAGCATACAAGGCAACCCTGACATAATAAGTAATGTTATGGAATGGACAAATAACTGAGTAAAAGATGGGAAACAGGGATGGGACCACACATTCAGACCTCGCAATGGAGGAGGGTCTGCAGAGAAGCTCTGCAAGAACCTTCACTGGGTGCAGCGCTGCTCACCATATCCCCTGGGGGCCTCATAAGAGGGCAAGCAGTGAGTCAACTAGTGATGAGATGACGGCGCAGGAGATAATGGGGATGAGGGCAGGCTGTGAGGATGCATGCCAGGCACTTCTGAGCAATCAGGCACTGAAATGGCAATAATACTGGCAATGCTGCAATGGCAATAGTATGCCAAAATCCAGCACGGAAACACATCATTTAACACAAGTCAGGTAACCGTGCCCATCTATTTTAGGAAATTAGGGGCTTTAAGCCTCAGCATCAGTATGCAGAGTTTCCTAAAAACATCAGCTCAGTCAGAAAAGCAAATCAAGCGCTAGGAATAGTTAGGAAAGCAACAGAGAAAAACAGAGAGCATTTATAAGCCACTAAGTCCACGGTTCACCCACATGTGATCTTATCCCATCTTTCATTCATCTCCAAGAGGGAGAATAGGAAGGGCCAGAGGGAGATACAGGAGCTCTCCCAAAGGTACAAAACAGCTGCTGTCAGAGGAGCAACAAGGCATCTTCAGCCTGGAGAAGGGATGGTGTGGCCGGGACCATAAGTGGCTAAAGTACAGAACTCTGAGATCAAAAGTGACGTAGTGTGAAAGACCTGTGGTTACACTGTTCACCAACCCTTCTAGTAGAGGAACCGAGGGTAGGAGATGCAGACAGCAGATACAGATTCAAACCAGTCACAGGAGATGGTTTGTCTAATAGTGGGTAGGAAGCCATAGAAGTATTTTTGGCAAAGAGTACTGAAGTCTCAAAAACTCAGCAGTGGATTCAAAGCAAGGCTGGACAATCTCTGGAAAAGGGATTTGTTAGGCCTTACCAAGCAGAGAAACCATGAAAGACTTAGGAAAGCTCGTGAGAATCCATTGGATGATGGGTCACCAGTTGTGAAAAATACCGTATACACTTGTTTTGCTTTTACTGTTCACTGCCTGTCAGCTTATGGGCACTGGTGGAGAAAAGCAACTGAGCTGGATGCACTTTTCATTCTTGCAACCCATAAGATACCTTATGTTTATGAGCGGGGTCAACACCCAACCAGTCACATCTCTGCTCTTGGTGAAAGACTTGAAGGAACATTGAAATGAAATGAGAACTTCAGGCTTTACTCATGATTTGCAGCATAACTTCTGACAAAAATGGTGGCTGAGTTTTCTATCAATGACAATTCAAAAGCAACAAGATCCTATTTTCTGAAGTCATTTATCTTGTCTTCAAATGCCTTCTTCAGCTAAATCTTACCTTTCGCAAAATTTGACAAGACTGCAGTCAATGACATCAAAGAGACAGAATGCAAACATGCAGAAATTTATCTCTACACTGACAAGCCTGCCTTTTTAAAGCTGTTGAAGCACACCATTGTGAAACCTGTGCATTCTCAGCTGAATGGCAGTGATAACCCTATAACACTTTCCTGTAGCTGAATAACTTTGTTTATAAATTCTTCAGACATCAAAAATGAAAATGTCATTTCTGACATTGCCTTATCTTTACAAATCTTCTCATGTGTCTTTCAAAAACAAGCTGGAAGGCACAGCACATACAAGGTAACATCACAACATTACAAAGCAAGAACCCACCCCCCAAAAAAAAACCAAAGAGAAGACAGACATACAGTGGTTTGGGGTTGGTTTGTTTCTTTGGGTTTTTTCTTTAGTTCGGGGTTGTTCGGTTTTTTAATATCACTAAAAACAGATCCAAGTAAGTATTTAGTTGCCAAAAGAAAAACTTTAAAAATTACTTTAAGTCGCTTCTCCAGCTCGAGGTTATTAAGCTATGTTTCTGAATACCTAATTCAATAGAGAGAGAAGCAATATCCTTACGCTATAATTTTCCACACTGAGCCCTCATGACCACTCCTCAGTCAGCACATTTTGGAATCCAATCTGAGCCACCTAGGCCTCTCAAAGGAAAGCCAATGGACCTAACTCCAAAATTTGGCATTTCACTTCAAAGGCCAGAGCTGAAATGCTACCTCTTAATTGTTTAGAATATTTCCAGACCTAGCCTTTAAAAACATACCACAGTAGTAGGTTTTACATTACTTTACAATTTAAAATGTACAAAGATAGGTAGTGATGGACTGCAATTACCTGATGCAAGGCATATTTGAAAATCTCTTAAATCAAAAGAATAATAATAGTGGTAAGTGCTTACTGGGAACATAAAATAAACATCAGAGGAAAAAGAAAAATGTATTTTTGGGGTATTTTTTATAGGAAAACAAATCAAATAATCTGATACTGACTTTTGCTATTAATCATCACTGTATTGCAGATATTATCAAGACACATTAAAAATCTTAAGCCTGCCTTTGTTGAAAACTCTGCTTTGGCAAACTATATCACTTAAATTCAAAACCCTCCAAAAGCTGGCAACTATGTTTTTGTCAGATGAATTATTAAATGTCTGCACCCTCAGTTTTTATTTCTGCTGGAAAAACTGTTTGTAAAACTTTTGTTACATGCACTGTAACCACCATGAATGCGTAGAAAGCCTTCCCCGAAACAAAACCACTGACTTGTTTGATTTGGAGACAAGAAAAGGTATGCAGCAGACAGTGTACACTAGCATTATTATTTTTTTTTAAAAATTACTGCAGATTTTTCTTTCTTTGTTACAGAACAGTGTCATTAAAAGTGTGATTCTGAATGTAAGTTTCTATGGTGTTCTTGCATGTTAACTTCTGTGTGAAGGATATTGCAGGTTTCTTCTACTTAAGGTTTGTGGTTTGTTTGCTCTGGTTTTAGTAACAGAGGGCAAACAACTCCTATGGGACAATTTTGTGTAAGAATTTCTATAAAATAATGTTTCAAGAAAATTGGCACAATATTACTTCAATTGTGAAATTGAAAAAGTGAATTAGTTTAGGGCTTCACAAGCTTAACATTGGCAGAAATTCATAGCACTAAATCAGTAGCATCAGGAAAACTGTAATTTGTGAATTGACTGAGAAAGTTTTCATCACTAATGGCTAAAGTTAAGTACAAGGATGAGTGACCACTCATGAATCTCCATTAACAATACCAACCTGAAAAATTTCAGTAATTACACATACAATAAAATAGGTGTGAGCTGACAGCTCATTATGAAAACAGTTCTTTGTTACTCTTACTGTATTAAATGGAGAAAATTGGTATTAATTCCTTAGTTATATATGCAAAATACTTTAACCTCAAACAGAACCCTATAGATGGTTTAAACCCATTTCCAGTGACATGACTGATAACCTTTCTGACAATTTTAATAGGATCAAAACCTATTATGCTACTTTGTTCCTTCTCCAGCAGAGATAAGGAAAAAGGAAGTGCTCTATTAACTTGCTTTTAAATATATAAATAAAATTTGATTTTATTATATGCTTAAGATTTTCTTTAATATCTTCTAATTTAATAAAATTAAACAATTTCTACTAGTGCAAGATTTTCAGTGTTCTGATTTACTGTACGGTCTACGCCTTCAAGTTTTATCTGTAAAACATCATTAATAACTTTTTCTTTTCTCATTTTTTATTCAGATTAAGAATACTAGCATTAACTTTACATAATTATTAATTTAAAAGTTTTTATGCAGTGTGTGTAAATTTACAGTGTAAAAATCAATAGCAAACACATTTGCAACAGGAATTAAAATCCACCTGCCAAGCAGTTGCTTTTTAGGTTCTTAGCTGTCAATGCTGAAAATAAATGTACTTAGGAGAACACTGTTCTTCAAGACAAATGCTAACCATGCTATAGTGTGTAAGTCTTATTTGTGTTGATTGTACAAATGAATAGCTCTTCAGCCAGACCTCCCCAGTGGAAGAAACATCATTCCTCCCAATTCCCAGATGTTCCTTATTATTTTTCTTTCGAAGAGTGCAATAAACACAATTGCAAAACATTAATGTAATTAAAATCCCACAACATGCAGATCACATGAGTTATCAGAAACAATCTGAGGGTTTGTGCCCAGGATTTATGTATGGATATGAATTTGGAGAGCCTGGTCCTGTGTGTAAACATCTTCTGCTACAGTGTAGCAAATGTATGGTTGCTAAACAATTTCTTTTAGGCAACTAAAAACATATTCCCTGTTTTGACAATGTGTGTCACAGATTTTAAGATTTTAAGTGAAAGAGCTACAATTTCTGAGGAAAGTAGACATGTCACAAATAATTTAATTCAGTAGAGTTTTAATAGAAAATTCAACTGTTCATAAACACAGTCTCTTTCAAGCTATCTAGAAATTACTTAATTCTTCCAGAAACTATTCTTTGTTTCTCTCTATTGCCATTCCACAAATTTTGCCACAGAAGAGAAATCTGGATCCTAGCGATACTAGGAGTCCACATAATATGCATTTCACTTGGAATCTGTGACTTGTTCCAATGATGAAGTGCCATTATAGATTGGAGCGCATTAGGTACACCCCAAGCACATCTTTGGGGATATTTTCACGTAAAAGAAATCTAGTGAGAGCTCTCCACGATGGCTTTGTAATGCAAACTGAAGCCTAAGTAGGGATCAAGAAAGTCCCTTCTAATTCAAATTAAATGCTAAAGGAGATGCACCCTTAGCAATCTGTTTGTGACAAAAACAGATCAGAAATTAAGGTGATCAAAACCAGACTGGAAAATAGTAAGATGAAATTGATAAGATGATAACAATAATTTTCATGGATATTTGTGTAACTTTACTTTAAAAGTGTATAAATATAAATATTTTATATTTCAACTAGTGTAGAAGATTTAAAGAATGCTAGGGTTGATACTTAAAAGTTGTGACTAGAAATAGGACTTCTCTAAATTAAAGTTCTGGGGGAAAATATGAAAAAAATTTGTACAGCTTCTCCTTAAAATAACACATTGCCAACAATTCAGTCTTAGAAAATATCTCCACAAAAAAGAAAAAAGAAAAGCAAAACAGCATATATCACATTTTTCAAGCTTTTATAATGTTTTTAGTCATCTGTTAAGCAAAACATTGTGTTGATTTATACAAATGCGAAATTTCAAACTATCAAGAAAGTTATTTTTTATATACAATGTATACGTTATGAGGGAATGTACAGAAGCTGACATTGTGTTACTTATTTTTTCTGGGTTGAGAATGTTACTACTGAGTAAAATAGTGGCAATCTAAAGCAAAAGAACCCACTCAATTATAAAGAAAATTCTTAAAGATTTTCAACTTATAACAAAGTGAATAGAAATGGCACCTCTATTAGAAATAGAAATTAATTTCTTTCTTGGAAAAAAAAAAAGAAGAAAAATTCCACTACTGTTCCAAAATATAAGAGATGCTATACATAGTTTCTTTCAACTAATGAAGGCAAAACGTTACCTTCAGATGAGTTCACTGAAAATAATCAGGAAGATCAATAAATGTATATTTCTATAATTCAGTTCACTGCAATCGAGACTGTTTTTAGCAAACAAGACTAAATATACTATACAGGTAATCTGTTACTGCCTACAGTAACAAGTTTTGTCTGTGTTAGCCAAACTTCGTGAGGTTTGGGTGTTTACGATATACAGAAAGAAAATACTGGCAGACTACTTGGCTTGGCTTGGATAATTAATCTTACTAATTTTCACAGGATATAAAGGAGGAAGACTAAAAGCCAAAAATCTGTCAAGAGCTTCTTTTGGCATTGTATGAAACAATTCAGAAACTAAGTTTGTGTTTGCATACTTGTTTAGTACTAGATTATTTTATTTCAGCTATATAGATTTATTTTTCAAAGATCCCTTGCTCTATCTGTGTTCACATCTGAAGAACGGAATTCATGCCTATGGACTTATACCTTACTCCATATTAGTCTCATGTCATCCTCAAAACTCCTGTTTCCTGTAGTTTTAGCTTAATGGTGTTGAAATAACTGATTGGACAAAAAAAAAACAAAAACAAAAAAAAAACCCCACCTCAACAAAACCAAAAACCCAACAAAAAACCTCAAACAGAATAAAATCAGAAACTAGGCTTTGTCCTTAGCTCTTGATGTGTACAGGTCAGGATATTTACGTGTACTCAATTTGCATTTCCTTTGAGCAGGAATTTGTATTTCCTTTAAGTGCACATTAGTGGTAATAGAAGTAAAATTAGAAACACAGCTGTGGGATCTAGGTCTCCAGCACAAAGCAAAAACAGATGTAAAAGGATAGTGAATCTGCTCGGATTTTAAGGAACTTTAACTCCTTCTGTGAGCCAAAAATATCAGAAATTATCTGAAAAGGAGATATTAGAGCACTGATTTCTGATAAATTTTCAGTGTCACAGTGGAAAGGGAAAAAGATACACATTTACCTATCACAGGCAACAATCTCTTTTCTTTGTAAAAATACTATTAGCTTTTTTTTTCTTTTACTTTTTAATGAAATGTACCTTTTCAACATGACAACTCTGTAGTGATAGGTATTAAGAAAAGATATATAGCATAGACAGCAGCCAGGTGTTCAAAAATAATGAAAATTAAATGGGTATTACAAATGAGGACACTGATACGTTAGGCAACTTGGAAATTGTGTTTAAAAAAAAAATGAGATGAATACATTCTGGTATAGAAATACAAGAATGACATAGGAGGTGATACCATGGTGCTTTAAAGAAGAAAGGTAATTAAGCTTAATAAATTAAAACATTCACTCAATGACGTTCACTTCAAAAACACAAAATACATATAAGTATTTAAGTTAGTGAACTGAAAGTACATGGAGCAGTTAAAAGGTTAAAGTCTTTTTAAGGAGGATTTAAATTATTTAAAACACTAAGGTAAAAATTCAACTTGAATATATATGATATACCTGAAAAGGACCAAGGCTTTTTTAACAACCAGAAACTGGCAGAAATAATTCTAAAAATGTATTTTTTAAAAAGTGAAAGCTTTGTCCAGATGAAGAAAACAGACATGAGCATAAATTTTAACAAGTTAAATGCAAAATTGTAAGTCAGGCCAAAGAATATCTTGAGACATAAAAAACTTTACAAAGAGAATACCCAATGCCAAAGAGCCTGCAGGGCCAAAAGATTATCAGCACGTAAAAGAAATGTTCAAAGAACATAAGGCTGTAAGAGAAAAATAAAATAAGTAATTAAATTAATTCTTTGCGTCACACTACCAAGGAGCTTGAGCGACATCCAAACCACAGGTTTAGTTTTGGTTGGGTTTTTCCTGGCATTAAATAAGTAGCTGTCTCAGTGAAAACATTAGTAAAAGAGGCTTTGGAAAATAATCAATAAAACGAATCATAAAAAATTACTACAACCCAACAGCACTTATACAAGAGCTGAGCAAGTCAAGTGCAAAAATAGGAAAGGAATAAGTATTGTAAAATTGTAAAATGTTGATGTGGCTTTTGGAACCAGTGTTATTGCTTCTCAGAGCAGATATGGTACAGCTAGAAATGTACGGAGAAGGGAAATAATAGTTACTAAAAGTACATAATGGCTTCTGTAATGGGTTAGACTAAAATGATGGAAATGCCTTGGTCTGGAAAAGGCATGCCTGAGGACAGAGATTGTGTAGGGACATAGAATCATGATTGGCGAGGTAAAAACAGACAGAGAATAATTGCTCACTTTTTCATAAGGCAAAAAAAAATAGGGGCATCACATGCAACTGTATTTTCAGTAAATAAAATAATAAAGGAAGTACTCTTCATATCCCTAAAAATAAACTCGTAGAACTTACTGCTCTAGCTGTATCGGATGCCAGCGTAGACACGCTCACCAGGGAGCAGCATGTGTGACACTACTGATGAATACTTTGGGTCAGAAAACACTGAATACCAGAACCTGGGGAAAGAAATATCACTCTGAATTTGCCCCAATGTTTTACTGCTACTAACATAGGTATCTTCTGCTAAATTCATTGGATACTGAGTTGGGTAGACAGTATGGCCATTACATAAAGCACATTTCAGAAAAAAAAATCCATTTATTTTGCTGTTTCTGGTCTTTACTTCACTAATTCTAATACATTAATACATTATATTCTATTAATTTTAAATTTCTTCATTCACTTTCTATGGATTGTGAGTCTAGAATCTAACTGTATTCTCATATGAAATTTTGAGCAGGAAATATGAGTAAAAAGAAACTGTAGAAGTTTCTTCTAAAAATCTCATGTGCTTTAATGTCTACACTGAAATGACACAGGCATTTTCACACGAGCCACTGTTAGCTAAAAGATCATAGTTGGCCTTCACTAGAGGCATGCTGGAAACCAGAGATAATAATAAGGGCTCATGAATCCAGGAATATGGCCAGAAAGGATGAATTCTGAATGAGAACTCAGTCTCACAACGTGGATTAGATCATTCAGTTTCATTTCAAATGCCGAGTGTAATTCATCCCCTGTCCCTTTCAGAAGCCTTCACAAAGCAAAAGACAGTAAAACAGAGCAGCACTTCTACAAAGCATGACCTAGCATTTCATTTGAAGCTCACTCTTTCCTCATGGAATATATGAAGAAGTCAGTCATGATTTGATTGCTTTAACTGGTCAATAATGCTACTTTTATGTAGCCTGAGCATAAATGTCTGTGGATTAAAATTGTATCTCTGAGGAAAATATATTGAACCCTTAAAGCATCTACACTGTCAAGTAGTAAATCTTCCATAAGCAAACTAGCTTAAAAAGAAAAAAAAAAAAAGTTACGTATTTTTTACAGAGAATCCTGTTAGATTTGCCAATACTGTGACTACTGACAGACTATAAAACCTAGTAAAAGGTTTTACTCTACCTGCACAGCAGGTGCCAAAAATACGCAATATTTAATATTACAACAACCGGAAACTCCAACCTTTTAACAGAAATTAATTTTACTTTCAAGCAAGTCACTTGCTCATGTTTCACAGTTTTTATATGACCAGTGGCCATCTGGGAATGGGTGCACAAAAGCCTTAAAACAAAAGTTATTTGAGTCTTTAACATTTTAGGTATTCAAAAGAAAAACCCTGACAAACATTAAGACTGAGAAAAAATAACTTTGCATTCGAGCCTCCAATCTGCAGGAATTGGGATGAAATTGTGTTTTCTCTCTCATTAGTGACAAATGGAGACAAACATTGAGGATTTTGTACGTTCTTCTATTTTTAAATTTGCATTAACCAAGCACAAGAGAAAATAGATCCAGCTCCCTACAGCGAGCAAATATTTCTGTTCCTAATGTCATTCTAAGGCTGTTAAGATGCCCTTGGCAACAAAACTAATTTGAGGTGTTCCTGTCCCCAACCACTTGTGTCCCCCAATTTAGTGCTCTGCTGGTGCCAGAATAAAAGAATATTTGTGGAACGACCTTTAAAGACTTATAATAAGTGATTTCAGCTGATGAGGAGTTAGGGAGGGCTCGTGTACTTATTTATGTATTTCCAAAGAAGTATCATTTCCCTCATCCATATCTCAGGTGGCACAACTAAGTGGCTGCTCTGCTGCTTCCTAGAATGGAAAACATAGGGAAGGGAGAAAATCAGGGAGACTTTCTGACAAAAGTCAGGAAGTCACTAACCAATTTCTGCGATCAATCCACAGTCACAGAATTCTGCACAGCTATTTAATTATGAACCTCATCAGTTCCTTCCCTGTCACCTCCCTTCCTTTCGCATTGTAGTGTAGGCTATTTTATAGTGGCAGAGAATATGGAGGTGTCTCATTAACAAATGTATCTGTTTTGCTGTATTAGAATTCAAAAAGATCTATAGTGATGACCATCCAAAATAAACAGAACTTATTATTGCTATAAGGAACTATAACTTTTTTCCTGCAGAAATGTGTGAAAATAGTTCGCAGTATATTTGCATAACATTAAGCCAGAAAATATAAAGCTCAAAAGCAATACACTATGAAGAAAAGATTCTCACAGAAATCCGTAGAAAACACAGGATCTACACGATTCAGATGTACAAACAGGAACTTTGTAAAGTTCATAGATACCAGCTCAAATCTCTGCTCCTCCACTGTGATCAGTCCAGCCTCAGACTTTGTAACCACAGCTTACAACTGAGGAAAACAGGGATAGTGTTATGAAATGTTTATTTTAATGACCATAGCAGTTGAAATTGGCCAGCAAGATATGGATTTTTTTCTGTGATATTCCAGATTATATGTAACATTTATGTATTCTTTTGCAGTATTTTTTCCATGTACTGTCTGCACATGAAATCCTTACAGAGACAGGATAGGATAAGATAGGATAAGGAAGAGAAAAAAATTAATTGCTGCACTTTTCATTTCTCCTCCCCCAAGTCCTTTAAAGTGAACTATTAAGAACCCAGTGGCTATAACAACCCAGGCAGACCTCCTCAAGAACCATACTGCTGTTGACATTAAGAAGTCACGGTGCCACAGGATTGCTGCGAAGGGGTTTCTCATATTTTATGTTCTCCTTCCAGAAAACAGGGAGAAAAACTATCCGCCTCTCTGTAAAACCATAAATCACAGTGTTCCTCTTAAGAGTTCTGCAGTGAGAACACCGAAGTCTCACCTCAATCCAGGTTAGTAAACTTATGGTTAATGCTGCATTTTTAAGATAAGTAGATGTGGGAAAATTATTCTTGAACTAAGTCAATTAATGCAGACAAGAGACAGATCTCTAATCCTTTTTGACATCCGGAGTGTTTTGTATGAATTAGGGTTTCAAGTAATTACCTAGCTAGCCACTGATTTAAGCATCAGGAAAAAAAAAGGGGGGAAAAAAAAAAGAAATGTTAGATCCCTTGTTTTCTCTTCAACATTCTTTCAAATACAAACTCAAATAATACAAGCCTTCTTTTGTCATCTGTTGGCTGTAAAAAATACTTCTTAAAAAATCTGATTTGGAGACTTCAGAAATGGTGCAAAATGGAATGCAGAACATTCACAGTCAGTCTGGCCACACTCACTAAATGGCAGTTTGACAAATCTCCCCATGCGGTTCCCTGAAACAATTCTACAAAAAAGAAAAAGCATCCCATTAGAGCAAAGCACAGAGAAATGTAATTGGACTATTTTGTATTGCTATTTTTGAATGGGAATGGGTAGTATCAACCAAAGTTATGTTTATGATCCACTGAAAGCCAATCAGCTATTTTGGAAAATTCTGCTAAAGTTGTTTCCAACCACTGAGGCTACAAGCAGAAAGCACCTATTCACAAAGCAACTTTCTCACAGGACAGTAACAAGGTGGGATGACAAGGTACACAGTAAAAAAAAGACTCCCTGACAGTTTTCTGTTCTGATGAAGTTTGCTATGACTCAGAGTAGCACAGTAGAGGCTATTACTCACATCCGACTCCTGTCAGGCGCTAACAGCTGAGAGAAACCCCAGATGCACTTGCATATCTATAAAGGTCCCAGCTATGCTGTGTTTTCCACTATGCTCTGACAGTCCCTCCTGGTGAAGACACCTGAACAGAGCAGCAAGGCCATTCAGAAGAAAGCATTCATTCCTACATCTGAGCGGAGCCGACTGAGGAATATCTTGCTGTAGGATGCAGATTCTTAGTTCAAACCAGGTACAGCTGTCATCTCACATCAGGTGATAGTAGAACAACTCCTTTATGCCAGCTGAAGTATGTATGGAAAAAAACACCAAAATGCAAACATAAGAACTATGGCAAACGACTTCAGCACAGGCCTGCACACCCCCGGGAACTCTGGGAATGTGAAATTCAGAGCAGGAGATGCTATATGTAACGAAAGGTAGAAACACAGTATTGCCTTACAACTTGAAGTCTTTGTGTCTGAAGCCAGGTGTTCAAAATCCTGCACTCCAAGGAAGATGAGCTTGCAGCTTACTGCATGGCCATGAAGTTTACCAACAGAGAACAAGTTGCTTCTTTTTAAACTCTGGATATGTGACTATGTCTGCTTATATCAGATATTTTCCTTACATACAAAAAAATTCAGGGAGATATTCAGAACTATGCTATGACCCACTGCTGCTCTAGACACAGGGACCCCTGAAGAAAACTGTGCTGCACTGAAGAGAAGAACTAGTGGCTTTTTTAATGAAGTGAGGGATATATTAATGTGTGGTAGACGTGGTGAGCCATAATCCAGTTTTATTAACTTCAGAGGGAAATTGCCCCCCCCACACACACTCATCTCCAGGTTATTATAACATTATTTTTTACTCCATCTCTCAGTAAGTCAGGAATGTGGAGTAAGTACTGTATATTTTTTATTTCCTAAGCACTATCTGACTGAGAATCTGATTTAAGTGGAATTTTTTTGTGAGATATGAAGTTCTCTCTTTAACCTGTTACTATATTTTGGCAAAATTTTGGCTATGTTAAAATGTCCCCGATGATATTCAAGCCCCTTTCCAAATTGGGCTGTTATTTATGTCATTCAGCAAATTTATTTTTCAGTTTATCTGCTCTGGTGAGACAGTTCACTAATAGAATTTGATTCCTTTTTCATTTAGGTATACCCAGAAGCAATTTGTGGTTCTTGTCTTCAAAGAAGAGGGAGAGAAATACTTTAGGTTTTCACACATGATGTTCTCTTTTCTTTTACAGTCAAATTCAGAATAGAGAAAACAAAGGTTGTTACAGGCGAGACTGCTCTGCAGCTGGTGGTAAAATTGATAGAACCATTTAAAATGTTGGTCAGGCGTACATCTCAAAAGATGAGATGAAAGAAGGTAAGTTAGCAACCACAACAGCAATTCCATCTACAGAATCAATTTTTCATCCCAACAACTAAACCACTGCGCATTTTAAAACCAAATTAAACACTGTATGACAGGTCTGTTGGGAGTACGTTGGGAAGACAAACCCACACATTTTAATGTACCAGACCAATGAGTTTCCTTTGCTTTTTATTGTTATGGCCTTTATTTTGTCTCTGAATGTTACAAGATAACAAAGACTGATTAGCTGGGCATCCATTAACTCCTTTAGAAGTGATGGGATTTATAATAGCAGCAAAGCTGCCAGTTTTCTCTTCTGTCTCTTGGGTAATTAGAGAATAACTGTCTTCCAGATGTGCTGGCAGTATGCACTATATCCAGTCTGTCTGAAATTCTTTTCCTCAATTCAGTAATTTTTATGCTAAAAATGAAGCATTATAATGTTTAGAAATGATAAACATACAGTCCAAACTTGGACTGTTTACTGAAAAGTAATTTATGTAGGCAGTTTTCTATGATACAGAAAAGTTGGGATGTTGTTGTCCTTGTATTATGCGCCGAATGTATGCACATAGAACACTCTCGAAGCCACAACAAGAAGCCAGGCCAAAAGTGTTCTGGGACATTTCCAAGTTGGTGTCCTGGCTCTGGCCAGGCTGGGGTTAATGTTCAGAGCCAGGCCAGGTGAGCCCGGCCGGCCGCTGTTCCTTACCTTGTGCCATCATGCCCCTATAAAAGGGGCTGGCCGGGGGGATGCTCTGCTTGTCATCGTGTTTGTGTACATCCCGGTATAACTGTTGCTGCTTTGCTGTTGTTTCCCTCTCCCTTTGCCGGGCCATTGAATGGTCATTATCTCAACTCAGGGAAGTTTCCCCTCTGCTGTTCCCATTTTCCCCCCCGTTTTGCCAACGAGGGAGTGAGCGAGCGGCTGCATAGGCTCAGCTGAAGCACATCAGTTGGCTATTAGAGCAACTCATATTCATCCAACACCCCTGAGCCACCCTATTTCAGCCCAATGATAGCAATATCTTCTGAGGTACCCATTGCGTCACTGAAACACAGAGAAAGGATGATAGGATCCACTTCCTGACAAATCCCTGGCTCTATTTATAAGTGCATTTCCAGCCCTTGTATATCACCACAGAAGGTATGAACTTCTTTTATGAATGTACACATTACTAGACTTAGGGGCAAACAACTAAAGGATAAATTAAATGAAGTCTCACCATGCTCTTCAGAAAAAGCTGTTTGTTTGAAGACCTCTGCTGTCTCCGTGCACATGGGAATTTCACAATATCACCAATTATCCTAATTGTAGGTAGCTATTTAGCTGTCACACATATCTACTTAAATAAGCTTAATTAAATCTAGTAATGATGCACAATTCCTCAATACATACTTTCCAAATAACCTAAAGGTTTTCTGTGCTGCCCTACTTCAAACTGCTGGTCTCAGCTCTATGTTACAGTACTTTCAATTTCTAATTGTGAGGTGTTTTTTTTTACTGTAAAATATGTGGAAAAAAACTATTTCTTGATAAAATTTGTGGCTTATTCTCAAAATCCCTAAAATACTATCTGAGTTAACAGCAAAAGTTACTGCTGCTAAGCTTTTCAGTATTCACTGCTGTTTAGCAAGGCACGTAAGTGAGTAGGTTCCCATTGAGGTTCATGCTAGAATGTACACTTACACTATTTATATTAGACCTTTCACATCGGTTTAATAAGACAATCGCCAACGAAGGGCCAGCAAATTGTATTTGCTTCTTTCAATTCTTTCAAAGCAAGTTTGCACACTTGCACTTTTTTGTATACGTGTTTCTATTAAGGTTCTTCATGTTTGTTTAAACTGTCTGTTCAGTTTACCAAAATTACATCATATTCTAATTACATATTTCAAGGTATTTGCAGTAGCTCACACTGCATTGCGAGTCTCACATGCTTGTTTTCTACTTCTTCGTTTAGGTCATCAGTGAAATTGTTTGGGAGTTTAGATCCATAAGAATCTCAAGGAAATTTCATTTGATACATCCCTTTTTTTTAATAGTGATCCAATGTTCCTTGAACACTGTTTAATAGTGTTTCAGTAGTTCCCTGAACTATTCACAATATTCAGCTGATTTTGCACCCATTTGCACCTCAAATACTGTGTTCAGTATTGGACCTCTCACTACAAGAGAGAGATTGAGGTGCTGGAGCATGTTGAAAGAGGGGCAACAAAGCTGATGAAGGATCTAGAGAACAAGCCTTATGAGAAGCAGCTGAGGGAACTGGGGTTGTTTAGTCTGGAGAAAAGGAGGCCGATGGGTGACCTTATCACTCCTTACAACAGCCCGAAAGGAGGTTGTAGCCAGGTGGGTGTTGGTCTCTTCTCCCAAGTAACAAGCGATAGGATGAGAGCAAATGGCCTCAAGTTGACTCAGAGGAGGTTTAGATTGGATATTAGGAAAAAATTCTTCATTAAAAGGATGTCAATCATTGGAACAGGCTGCCCAGTGAAGTGATTGAGCCAGCATCCCTGGAGGTATATAAAAGACTTGTAGACACTTGCTTAGGGACACTGTTTAGTGGTGGACTTGGCAGTGCTAGGTTAATGGCTGGACTCAGTGATCTTAAAGGTCTTTTCCAAGACCAAGTTTATGACACTATAAGTTTTTCTCCCTTATAAGATGGCAGCAAAACCATTATGGAAGTCTAGACAAGATATTGGCTAATTCTTGTATAATAGCAGTGCCTACCAGCATATCACTCTATCACTATAACGAAGAAATTTTGATAAAGGACTAGAGATAATGTGATAACTAATAGATATAATTAACAAGTAGTTATGAAAGCATTGACTATCTATCCGAAATCTCTTGAAGGACCTATTATATTTGTAGACTGAATGACCCTAGATAAACCCTAGAATAATAAGGAAGTATACATAATGGTGCTAATAAATGCCATGTTAGAAGAAAGTTACATCTCATAGACTTCTGAAGAAAAAAAAACCACAAACTGTATCAAAGGATACAAAAGTAGCAACACAAGATAGGAGAAACCTCAGCAGCATAAAGATAACGCCTAATGGTATAAATGCAAATTTATAACAGATCAGTTACTGAGAAGTGCAATAAAAGGTTATATAAGGTATAACTCCAGCATGTATAGAACTGTGTAATAACCTACTGCAGCTGTGCATGACTGACAGCCTAGACAGAAATATGGCCCATCCTCTTTAACATCTTTGTTGATTATTTGGATGAGGGAATTGAGTGTATCCTCAGTAAGGCTGCAGACAACACCAAGCTGGGGGGAAGTGTCGATCTGCCGGAGGGTAGGATGGCTCTGCAGAGGGACCTGGACAGGTTGGATCGCTGGGCAGAGGCCAACGGGATAAGGTTCAACGTGGCAAAGTGCCGGGTCCTGCACTTTGGCCACAACAACCCCAGGCAGCGCTACAGGCTGGGAGTGGGGTGGCTGGAAAGCTGTGTGGAGGAAAAGGACCTGGGGGTGTTGATTGATGCCTGCCTGGACATGAGCCGGCAGTGTGCCCAGGTGGCCAAGAAGACCAATGGCATCCTGGCCTGTATCAGGAATAGTGTAGCCAGCAGGAACAGGGAGGTGATTGTCCCCCTGTACTCAGCCCTGGTGAGGCCGC
>VWZZ01007758.1:0-13447 GCA_013399095.1 Psophia crepitans | reverse complement strand
GGGGGGAGGGGCAGAAAGAAAGAAGCGAACACTTCCAAGGAAACAACACTCTGAGGTGGCCAGATCCAACCAACTCAGAGTTGAGAAAAGATTGTCTCCACGACAATTTATATGCTACAGACTACAAAGCCTTATGTCCGTGGGCTATTTGTAAAGCACTCAAAAGGAAGTTAAAGCCTTAAAAGCCTATTGTAGATTGATTAATCACTCAAACTCCACTGGAAAAATACTAGTGTTCAATAAATGAACAAGAAATGAGAAAAATGTAAAAACACTTAGTAAGGAGTACAGAGGAGGTTATTTTTTTTAGTGAAAAATGTTAGGCAGGTCCAGCTCAAAAAAAAGCTACAGTGACAGATGAGAAGAAAGAGGATTTACAGCAACTCATTGTTGTAGCAATACAAGGCATCTTGGAGAGATATTTTTAAAATTAAAAAAAAAAAAAAAAAAAAAAAAGAGAGAAACTGCACCGACTTGCAGGATTAGCACCAAAAAGACTTAGGTATACAATCAGTTACAATTGCCAGTAGCCAAAAAAAGCCACAAGAAAAAAATCTGGTTATTTTAAGAATGAGCAGTTAAACACAGTAGAGATCTCTTACTTGGCACAGGAGGGAAATCACTGCAAGTGAAAGCAAAGGCAAAGCATTTAGTACCTTTTACATCACTAAAAAGTGTTGATAATAATGGGATAGTTAACAGTATAAATGAGGGGGCAGAAGCACAAGTCAAAGGAAAAGAAGAAAAATATTTTAAAATATTACAAATATTCATTAAAGTACAGCTGCATGAAGCTTGTCACTACAATATGCAAAATACCGCCAGGGTAAGGCTGGAGGAGCAGGCAAACGTAACATTCCCATCTGCATATCATAGGATTACAGCTTAGTCAGTCAAATACTGGCTCCAGAAACAACAATTAGTTGATACATAAAACATTCAAAATAATGCAGAAATTAAAAAATAGTCAGTGCGAATTGAGCAAGACCAAGTCACAAACAAAGCTAATCAGCCCAGTTGAATAATCATGAGCCTTAGCTACTGATACATGTCAAGTTTGGAAATGCTCTGGATATATTTCACGCTGACGCTCAAATGTTTTGCTAGTAAAATACATGCATTACTCTTCACAAGATGAGAACTTCAAACATGTGTGTAAATAAAAAAAAAGCATTCCCCCTCTCCCATTATTTTAACCTTTCAAGTGAAACTTGCTGTAGAGAAACTAACATAGAATGCAATTACAAAAGCTTTTGATTAGCTAGAAACTAATTAGAAGCCATAATCAAGAAATACGACGTCTGGATTTTTCACAGAACCAAGCTGAAGACCCTACCTCTCTTTCCCTTTCATTCTTCGACAGCTGCATCTGTTTCAGCATCTGAGATCGCTGTTCCATCATAAGTGTCTTCTCATATGTGAATGCAGAAATATCGTTTTCAAACTGCAAAAGAGATTGGTATTAGAACATCAGAAGAAAAGTACTACTCAGAAGAACAATGTTTAGACAGTGTATCACATTCATTCCTGCATTCATTCAGTCCTGGATGTATTTATGGCATTAGAGCATTCTCAAGCATATAATTGATCAATTATTTCTGTCCTCATTCTTAAAACTTCATCTTCAAACAGCAATCTTGTACACTGAACTATCCAACTATACCAATAAATTTAGATTAAAAATCATATTGATGAGGTACTTGGGAAAGACTTTCCATTGCTCTCTTCCAACTGGGCCGCAGAAATGAGAAAGGGTTGAAAACACTTATTGAAACTGGGTCTGCATTGCTGCCACCTGAACATGCGTGCACACTTGTTTCCTTAAAAACTGTCTAGAGCCACAAAATAACATTGTCCTTGCACCAGTGAGAAATGTTCACAAACAGAAGCATTTATGAAGACAGTCTGGCATATATTCTCATATCAGCTCAAAGCTAAAATACAACGTAAAAACCCGAAGCAGTCATCTGTGTTGTCATTGACTTGTAATGTGTCTCTTATCTTTTGCAAGATTATCAGGGTTAAATACATAAGAAAATAATAAATTGTGCTTCCTATACTAGCTTCTGCACAAAATCCAACCAGGGCTGAGCCGCCTTATGGCATTCTGTTCATCGTCTTTTACCTGCACATGCCACAGCATTTTAGTCTTTTATATTCAGTACTCTAAACAGAACCTAAAAAAAGGGATTTATCTTACTTCCTAGTTCAAAATACTAACCAAGTTAACAAGTAATCTTTTTTCCCATAAGTAATTTACACAATTCTTAAAATTTGTTTTATGGCTGATTAGCATGATAAATCTTTCTGATAGGTTTTGTTCATTCCAGGAACTGGTGGTGGTAGAAGTTGTGAACCAGTTGACCCATCTTCTTCATCCAACTTCAGAATGAGTTTAAAAGGTTGTTTATTCGTTTAGGGTTTTGTATAACTTTGAACATTATGCTAGTCATCTCTGAGTGCTGGAAATCAAGTTTTTCCTTAGTTGCCAAAAAGAGATGTTCTAGACAGACCACAGCTTTAGTTCTCTCTCTTTAGCAGTTTACAACCAGTACTTAAAGAAAAAAGTTACAAAAGTCATTCTGTCACTGTTAGACTTGTGAATCTGTTACTATATTTTCTTGCTGTTTAGTGCCAAAGATGTTGGCAATGTCAAAAACAAGTGACATACTCTCTGGTGACCTATGGACTCCTTATTCCAGAAAGATTCATGCAGCAGCTGAAGACACGGACACGTTCATCCTTTCTCATACTGGATGCCATGGCTTATTAGATTAAGCGCGACCACCCTTCCATTTCACTGCCTGCTAAAAATCCAAGCTCTTTCCTTCCTGAATGAAATATCTTTATGGGCTAGTCCTCATAAAGTAGGCACTAACACACCAAAATGCCTCAGCTCTACATGACAAACCCATTAAACTCACTACCACACATGCTAGCATTGTGCCATGGTAGGATAATGTTGCTTTAAAAAACTTCTTGTTTTCGGTTGGGACCGCAATCTATCCCTTTTTGTATTTGGGCTAACATCTCTTAGTTTCAAAAACACTGAACACATTTTCCCAAGTTTAGTCTCAATTGCACAAAAAAAACACGCAGTAACATACCATTTCAACAACTTCCACTTCAGCATTCAGTCTAAGATGATATAAGAACATCTGAAGATCTTTCTTCATTTGAATGCTATTATCATCCATTTGAGCAACAGTGAAGATACGCATTTTACATTTTCTCCAAACCTACCAGAGACACACATTATAACAATTTGTAACACAGTGATTGCTATCACCATGCATAACTCGTCAATATGAAAGAGCACCTCACAAGAAACCCTTACAACTATTCATTGCTAGAAAATGAAATCCCAGTCATTTTCTGTTGTCCTTGCCTTATGCTGTCGAAGGAGAAAAGGCAGTAACATCAGCATACCACCATCATGAACAATCCACCACACATCTATGTTTCCTTCAGTAAAACGTTCCTGATTTGTCGGAAACAAGTCAATGTTTTTAGCCACCAACAGTGCTTGCTGAGCTGCTGTGGTCTCTCGTACGGTGTCTGCAAGGGAAAACAAGACATTTGATCAAGAACAACTGGTTTTCATTCACAGCTTTTGTTTTAAATCCAAAAGCTTAAATCCTCCCAGATTCTGCCGAGGCAAAACAGGAGCGACCTGGGTTTAGTGAATAACCTGCTTAGGAGAACAAGAGAGGCCATGGTAGAAGAGTCTGAGGGCTGAAAAAACCCACTCCACATGAAATGAGATGTGGGGAAATATTCAGCTGTCCACTGGATGTTCAGCACCACATTTCCTCCACACGGCAAGTACATTTGCTACACAGTTGTATTACAAATGCATAGGAGAATGTCAAACACCTACCAACAAAATTTTTCCATGAGAAACGATTTTCTGTTTGCTTCCATGACTGTGGCCATGCCATCAGGACTGTGTTGTGCTTCATCCCTCCCAGACCAGCTGACTGAATCAAATAGGATATTCCATCTCTGAAATTAGGAGACACCACAATCTGGCAAAACCCTTTAGTCTTTTCTACTCCCATTAAGGCCTTAATGTTCTGCAAAAAGATTACACATGGGGAAATAGTCATCAATACTTGTAATAAACACCATAGGGAGTAACAGCACTATAGAGCAAAACATTAGCTACAATGTGCTAATCAACATCAAGAAACTGCTAATTCCAAAAGAGTGAACACGATTCTATGACAACTAAAATCCAAGACACACCTCCCTAAAAGGCACCATGGACAGGTTTTTAATTACTTCAATTATTCAGCCTTTTATTTGCAAAGAAGAACGAACAAGATACGAGTAAAACCACACTAAGATAAATAAAGTAACGCTGCTTCAGGTAAAGTCAAAACTGCTGACTGACAAAGCACTGTACGTACGGAATGACAAGTCCTTTCTTTTGGAATTGGAAGGGTTTGGAAAAACCTAATGCCAAGGACGTTAGAAGCTGCCAAAGCTCCTTATACAACTTTGACATTAAGAGGCTGGTGGCTCCCAACATGAAAAAACAACACGGAAAAACAGGAGACAACTGGAATCACTGGCTGAAGATAAACTGACTAGATTAAATCTCCCATACCCTTTTAGTTCCAACATGGCTCCCCTCCATTTAAACACTGAAAAACATACAGACACATACCAAATAATTTGAAAGCAGCATTCAAAATGGTATCAAGGTTGACCAGTGAACATCAGCTTTGGCATTTACTATGTTTTGATGGCACGACTTTATAAAAATCTCATCATTAACAATGACTTGCACGGGAGACCAGCATGGTTTCAGAAGAAAGAACCAGCACGTCAAAATTCAGAATTTTGGAAGCACCAAAACTCCTATCAAAACCTGTCAGAAACAGGTTTGACCACAGAATGCCTGGCACTGTCTTAGTGTGGCTTCAGAAGGGAAATTCTATTTAGTATCGAAAAAAAAAAAATCTTCAGAGAATTTGGGAGCAAAGCTAACAAGGCTGGCTGGGCGAACAACATCTGCGAGGGCATATCAATTTTAAAGAGATCTTTTTTTCCTTTTAAAAGACAGGAAATTTTCATTTCCTACAAATCTTTCAGAAACATCTTCTAGTTGAAATTTTCCAAGGTGAGGTCTCCAGATGCTCAAACTTTTAGAATTCATATTTGTTTCCATTTCAAAAGCAATAGTTTCTTCAATCTTAACACCAAGTCTGCCTTTCTAGAGAACCCAGGGATGAGGTCTCCCTTAAATTCAATTCTGTTCTTTCTCTCAAAAACATAGTTGACCTCAAGTTAAGCCAACTATAGGCAACATTTCAAATCCTTATGGGTAAACAGTTTCTGTTTCAAGGTTTTCTTTGTTTTATTTCAGAGACCTGATTGTATTTCTTGGTCTTGTTCTCTGCTCACACACGTTGATAGCAGCAGCTTAATAAAAATTACTTTCACAATATATCATTGCTGGACTTTTCTCACCACATTTTCAAGCTAATCGCTCTCTTGGAGTCATCTGGCTTCATACTTTGTTATTTTAAAAACCCCTAGGAACAAGTCTGAATACCATGAGGGGAAACCAAAAAGAAAGCTGAGCAAAAAAAGGACAGTTAGCCTTGTTAAGTCCATTTCAACATCACAAATATCTATTTTAGAGAAACTAGGTCTGAATAAATCACAGGCATTTCTACACAGCTCTGTGGATGACTTGGATCAAAATAGTAGACATTTCAACTGATGCTCTTTTTCAATAGCACTGAAGATATTAAAAATTTTTGGAAGATATAATGGCAATCAAAACCTACTTCTGGATTAGACTATACAGTAGTTTTCTATAGGCAATAGATTTTTCAAGAGTTTTGAATAAAATACATGAAACATGGTATTTTCCAAAAAATGTTTCGGCACTCTGTAAAGCTAGTAGGAGAGTTTGTGTAGGTAAGCAAATCTAGGTATATATACTGATTAAATACTTGATTAAACAAAAAAGTACCCAAGTAGTTTAAGACCGATCAAAAAGGGAAACGTGCTTTGCACTGAATGTCCAAGCTGTTTGAACGATGGATCTTCAGAAGCTCAGTCATATTAATTTCCCTTTTTTCCTTCAGGGGACAATTTAAGATTACGTTCAGATACTTTCAAAGCAGAGTTTCAGCAAAGACTACTCCTAACCCTAGCTGTGCCATGTATTTCTAGGACAATGTAGAAAATAATTTCATGTATATATCCAGAGGATGAAATTATGCCAAACACACCTGCACTTGTTAGATAAATGTTAAGGTTTTTGTTAAATAAATCTGCTTTCTCTATAAGGTAATTTATTAAAAATCTATCCATTGGCTTTTTCAAGAATTTAATTTGATTGAGAGCCTAGGGCTCTCAACGTTAAAGAAAAAACTAAGAAGTATCAGCATTGTCTCATTCTGTTGGGAAATTTCATAAAACATTTTGCTACACACACCAACCTATTCTTTACACACAGTAACTGACTGTACTGATAGTAAAAATTGATGTTTTATTCAATACGGTCTGTTTTAACTCCAGATACGAGTTATCCAGATTCAACATTTAAATACTAATGGAAGTTACAAGTGTTTGTAAGCTGTCCTTTATGTACCTGTTCAGCTTTCTGAGTTTGTGTACATTTATCCAAGTAGATCCCCTGAAGCACAGAGCCCACGATAGTCAGTCCTTTACCAGCCTTCAACTGAGAGGTGAAAGAAAGCAATCTAGGATGTTTCACCAACTGCTTACTATCCAAGTTTAACAAGACCAAAAGTTGAGGTCTGTCAAAAAAAAAAAAGTTACACACACATACATATAGAAAAGCAAGAAAGAACTGGAAAATTAATATTAACAATTTATAAAATGCAGATTAAGTGCTTAATTCAATGGAAAACAACTATCAAGCAAGGAAGTCATAATTTTCAATAGCAACAACACTTCAGGTACAGAATACCTACATGAGCCACCGTTCTGAAAAGCTACCCTGAAGAATAGTTTTACCAAGGAAATCACTGAATCACCATTATCACCCTTCTAAGGTCATCCATTGCAACCTGCTGCGTGAAGTGGTTAAACACTGAATGCACAGTAGATTGTTTACAGCTCCATCCAGCTGGATTTTGAAACTCTCCAGAGACAGACATATTATCACCTCTGGGTAATCTCTTCAATGCTTAATTACCATCATCTAAATTTTTTTTTTCTCTCTCCTTTTTATCATGTTCTCTTATTCTCCTACCATACCCTGCTGTAGGGAGTCTGAGTCTACCTTCCCAGTAACCTTCATTTAGGTGTTGGATGTTTACTACTTAGTTGTATCAGCTTTTAGGCTCCCCTTGAGTCTGTCTTACGTACTGGACTTTGCACTTGTCCTGTTGGATTTTCATGATGTTTTTGTCAATCTATTCCTCTATCTGCAATAGGTCCTTCCAAAAGGACAGTCATACCCCTAAGTGTACTGACAGCCCACAAGATTAGTTTCAACTGCATACTTGATGAAGAAACAATGCTACCTTTAATCAATATCCAATCTGCTTATTTTTCCCAAAACAACATTTTATAATTTTCCTGTTATTACTACAAATTCAAAAGAACAAAGAGTTGGAGCCTACTTCCTGCCTCAAAACCAGCACAATTTAAGACATAACAAGCAGTTCCAGTTCTAGCAACTACATTGACACAAGAGGGTAACTCATCTGGACCTGAAGCAATGCCAGACATTTAACAGGCACGCTCTTAGCCAGCACTACGTTACATTGGAGCCTTCGAGATGCCAAGTTCAGACACAGAAAAAGGTAGTGGCTCATGTATTCCATGCTTATGCGAATCAGTCCCATGACAAATGGTAAAATAATGCCATTAAATAGAAGGGCAACAGAATATTGCATGTGCATGTACCCAGAGATATTATCACTGAGCAGTGACTATAAAGTATCACATTTAGTGACAATTTCTTTTTTCTATGTTCCACTGATCAGTTTTTCTGATTTGTATTACATTCATCAGAAGTGTCAGTGTGCAAATGTCCTTTTGTTTTTAAATGTTAAGTATTTTTTTCTGTTGGTTTTGAGAAAATTGATAGTTTAACAAGTAAAAAAATACAGTGCAAAAATAGTAGTGGACATTTAACCCCATTACACACAAATGGACAGCGAACATAAGATTTTGTTCTAATGATATCTAAGCAATTTAGAAAGTGTTACTATTACACGAAGCTATATAAAAAGATTGCCACAAAAATTAACTAAACCAAATAATGGATCATCTGTAGATTTATACCACTTATTTCAGAGGGAACTTATACAGAAGCCAAAAAAACCCAACCACTTATGGAACTGCAGCATTTCTTTTATAGAGACAGTGGGACTCAATGAGAACTGTTCCTTTGGATCTGAAAACCTATAAATAATCAAACATTAAAATTCTTCTGCACTTTGGAAAGCTACGTCAACGTCACGCGGATTTAAGTTCAAGTTAGTTTGCCCATTATTCCCAGCAAAGTTGATTATGTGCTGACGTTGTGTTCTATCGCAGCAAAATAATACTATTGCAATGACATCATTCCCATACTCAAGTTAAAACATTATTTTAGTGGTGAACTTCACTTTGTCCATTAGCTTTACCAGCAGTTTTCCCCAATAGATTTACATATTTCAAGAATTACTGGAAGTGTAGGACTTACCTCCAGTTCTTGGTGTGAGGAGGCCCATCTTCCACACGAAGCAAAGCATACCGAGCTGCATTCAGAGACAGACCTCTGATTCCATCACCCCATTCTTTTTCCGCTCTTCAGGGTGCAGAAGAGATTAAATTAACAGGGTCCAGTTTATTTATACAAATTAAGTACATTTTCTCATGTGAGGGATAACGGGCATAAAAAACCAGAATATTCTTGTTTATGCATTTTGCATAAATGCATGAAAAACCTCATCTTGCAGATTTAAATCAAGAACGAAGACTAACCAAGATGAAGCAGTCTCAGGTCCCTCAAGAGTATTAAGTACTTAAAATTTATTATGGTCTGGTTTATTCATACTTCAAAAACTTTTTTGAAATCATGAGAGCTACTGAAGTTGCTTTTAAGCTCTAGAATGAGTAAATGTGGGCTTAAAAGGAATTATTTTAAAGCAGCAGAACGAGTAAGTGAAACTTGACATTGTATGGATTAGTGTGCTATATCCCCCTCCCAACATCACCACTACGGTTTTCTCCACTTCCTTTGCTCCCCAGCTCCTCTCCTAGATGAGCCTAAAGCTTCATCTGCCCTCCTGACCACTGTCAATCTCCCTACATTTTCCACTCCTTTTGTCCAATACAAAGCTATGCTATATGCTGGGTGGCCAACCAAACAGGAAAGAACTACTACTGCGGCAAGGGGTCCATCTCCCTTGCCCTCCCTCCCTGCTATTTCCGTTCATGAATTCTCACCAAACTTTGTTACCTCTAGCCTTCTTTTGAAATTTAGACGAAATAAGGCAAAGTGAGGTCAAAAGCTATTAAGGAACAACGTGGCCATTAAAATGTACCCTGACAGCACAACCATGTAATTTTCTTTCACTTAGTTATCAAAAAGATTAAAATAAATACTGAGGTTTTCTCCAGACAGCAGTTTTTAAAACATTTCAGGGTGAGCTTTTCCCCACTGCCAAATGAGCCCCTGTATTTGTAAAAGCAGGGAAAAAAGAAGTTAAATTTCTGCAAAAAAAAGTATCTCTTTCTACAGGGTAGATGTGCTGGCTATGTACGAGTATTTGTAAAGTCTGTATATGAATATAGATATACCATAATTTTATGTATGTGCATACCTACATACACACACACGCAAGCAGAACTGTTATCACCTGATCTGATTTCCTAAAATAGGCAAATTAATTTCCTTATAATTAACCCATTAAATGGAGCTGGTACAATCCTGGCAAGTCTGGAAATGGAGGTGTTAAAAGATGGAGAACCCACAAGGCGGAACGGATTATAACAGATCCACTTAAGACCTGTGTTTAATCACTCATCAAAACAACTGGCCTCACTTCAATTTCCTGCTCCAAGACCTTACTATTTTTCTTGACTAGAAGCTTTCAGCATTAGGTATCTTTCCTTAGAAAGTGAAAGCACACAAATTACTGATCATAATCACTTCCAGTTTTTGGATATGTTGTTTACTTGGAGGTTTTGTTTGGGGCTTTTTTGTATGGTTTTGTTTGTTTAATGAACTCAACATGCTCTTTAAGTCTCTGACTTGCACAGCATTTCTTTCTGGTGTGGCTCCGTATGTGTACCTTGTCAAGTGCTGCAATTTAAAGATCATCTAAGCCTTCAGAAAACAGATAATTTTCAGTGGGTGCTCTGGATTGTTCAGTATGACTCATTCTAAAAAGTGCTAAGTCCACGCAGGACGGTAATTTTTTTGACCTTTAGCCCAAAGCTGAAGAGTTTTATAATAGTTGCTGCGTGATAGTAAAAGGTGATGTTCCTGAAGTACCAAAACTTTACACCATAATCTCTGCTCAAATGAACGTTTCCCAGCCTTACTGGTTATTTTGATTAGTTCTGGCTATTGAGATATTTGGAAGACAGCTTCCAGAGGAACTAGAACCTGAAAACTTGCGACCCTTAAGAGACAGGATCTTACCTTGTTTCAAGGAATACTCTTAATTCTATTACTTCAGTTGTATCTATGCTCTACAAAAGTGCCTTTTGCTGAATGTCAAAGATATTAAATATAGAATAAATAAGATATATGGTCTTACCCTCTATATTCTATGTATTTGTATATACATCCTGCGATTACCATGGCAATCAAAGCATAGTACCAAGAGCAAATGAACATCAAGGCAAGACATAAACTCATCCCCAGGAATGAGAGAGTCCTAAAAGAAATCATTTTTTTCCATTTTTTTAATTAGGCATGCAAATGTTCTACAAAGTCAATTTCTTATATAACTTAACTTCCAGAAATGCCTTTCTTCTTCAAAGGCAATTTCATAGCTACTATATAAATAAAAACGCATTGCTATACTTGTAGTTTATAAAAAATTACCTTCTGAACCTTTGTGTGACATAAATAATACAACTGAACTAGATGTAACAATAGATTTACTACATTTGTCAGTTCTGAAACTCTATCAGTACATCCAAGTAAGGTCAGTTTCAAAACACGTTGCTGTCACTTACTTACTGTTGATCTGAATTTAAGCTAAAAAAATATTCTCACACTATACTAAACAACATCATGTTACTTGCGGCAAAAATAGTTGATTAGTTTTAATTGAATTTGACCCATCAATTATATTCTCCACTTCCATTGTGGCCTGCCTCTTAGGCAAGAACACAAGACAGTAGAAGAGAATACAGAAAATCTTTCAAAGGCTATAAAGAAAGAATGATAGCGAGTTGAAAAAGTTACAGAAGCACTTCCAGATCAGAATTTATATGCCTGGTTTGCCCACACTTTTATTTAAGATAGATGCAAGTCAGCTCAGAACTGGACAGTTTTGCGAATACCTGCAGTCACATACAACGCCCCAGATTTCTTCTCACCTCATTTCCAAATTAGAGTTAGCTTTCACTGTACTGACAAAGAGTGTCTGCAGTCCCAGCTTTTGTTTGGTACCCTTAGTTTGCTTCTTGAGTACCATACAAGTATTGAGTCCAAATGCATCCAGTTTTAAACCAGAAGAAATGCTTTCTACCTGTTCTGAGGACACCAATCTAAATGTCCCATTTTCCTTCTTGGTGTTACAAATACTACTAGGTGCTTGCAGTGATAGACTAGGAGACAGGCACTGATGTATTTGGAGATTTAGGTGTCAAACTAGTAAGTGCCTACTAAAGATATTCAAAAAGATTTTTCAGGGCTAAAATCATGACATTTCGTTTTCACTGAGTTATTTAAGAGGAAAAATAGTAAGCAACATCTTACATATAAAAGCTCTAGTCATCAAGGCATTTCAGCACTATCCTAACAATAGAGTTATTGTTAATTAAATAAATGTATATATTTTTAACATTCATTAAAAAAAAAACCAAAAACCAAAAGCAAAGAAGTTTCCCAATCTTAGTTTGAAATGTTTGAACTCTAAAGCTCTTATTCCATGGGGGCACAAATGATACTACCAGGCAAAGACTGGACAGCATCAAAAGTGACTGCAGAGCTCCAGGTGGGGGGGCACCTGCTGACAGGGCTCAGTTGGTTTTCTCATCAATGTGGCTGTTGAGGGGAAAGGCAATTGCAAAGCAACTAAAAGCAAGCAGAGATCTGACATGCACTCTGGAAGTTCCTAAAATGCACCAAAAGACATGTCAAGGCACCCAAGTTTCAGTGAAAGACATTTGGAGGTTTCCTGGTTACACATAAAACAACAGAAGCACCCCTGACAAAGCAGGTAAGACAGAAGCATCATTGCCCAAAACCAATGCTAACCCTAAGACACCCATAGCGGTACACCACTAAGTTCTGCTATGCATCATGACCTGCAGAACACCTTCTGCTGTGCTTCAGGCATATCTGGGAGCTCTCTCAAGTGCATTAGAAGCGTATCAGAGGCTTTCTGTACTCCCCACTGCTCTCAGAGCACTTCTGAGCTGAAACAGGGCTTTTGAGTGAGGTTTTATGCACGCTAGGCTCTGCCTATACATAAAAGACAGACTGGGGTTTTTTTCACTTTCATTCTCACATGCTCAGAAGATGTCTTGTCTATAGGCAATATTAAATGTCACCCTGTATCCCCTTCCCAAACCCTCTACAATTAGCCACGTTTTTGTGATCACAAGTATTACTAGCCCTATTCTGAACACATGAAAACAAATATTGCTGTTGGAGCCTTCAGTGCAACGAATCATCTTATAACTTAAAGTCAGAAAGGAGATTTTATTATTGAAAGGAAATCAACAATTTAGGGCTGCACAATTAGTTTTAACTCTTCTGAATGAAGAAATGTTCCCTACCAATGGTAATACTTGAAACGAGGTCTCCAGTTGGGAGTCCGTAGAAGCGTCTGAACTGCACAAGCCAGATTTACAAACATATAGCACATAAGGAAAAACCTGTTTGAAAAAAAAAAAAAAAAAAAAAAGAGCAGCATTTTCCAACCGGAAGTTAACTTGACAGATTTGCATTGAAAAGCTGAACACCATCCACAAAAAGGGTAGGAACTCATACACTGTGTTCACAGTGGTCAGTATAACACAAGATGAAGATTAAATTAATACCTCTAGAATATTAGGCCTCAAAACAGTATTAGCTAATATAGAGCCTCATAGATTTCAGAGAAAGCACAGAAAACAAATGGCAATCATGGTGCACTGGTTTTGACTAGTTCATTTTCTTTACAGTAGCTCATATGGTCCTATATTCCAGATTTGTAACTCAAACAGTGTTGATAACACAGAACCACAGAATGGTAGGGGTTGGAAGAAACTTCTAGCGATCATCTAGTCCAACCCCTCT
>VWZZ01007757.1:598521-662604 GCA_013399095.1 Psophia crepitans | reverse complement strand
TGGCAACTAAGTCATAGTTTGCCATAGTTTGCATTCGTACAAGCTCAGGCTTAACACCATTTCTCTCTACTTACCAGTAACCTGCACCTGTATTTTTCTAGCAGACATACAACAAAACTGCCTCCCTTTCTTTTACTAGCACTGTTTAGATAGTATTTCCCATGCAGTCCCACCACCCTTTTCTTTGTCTATTATCATCTTACTTATACACATCACCTGGGAGTAGGTTGCTCCCCCACAATCACTTTTTTCAGCAACCTGTCCCTCCCCCCAGATCCTGAGACTTTCAAAGAAGGGTGTTAGTCAAACAGAGATTATCTGACTCAGAAGAAACATGAATAGCTGTAAGAGAGGTTGCAATATGCAATCTAATGCTCTTCGAAAACAAGCTCTGAACATCTCTAAAACTTGATTTTTTTTTCTATGCAGAGCAGAAACTGTTATCCAAGGGCTCATGCTCTCTCACCTTGATTTCTGAAAAATAGAGATGGTTGGGAAATTTGTTTCTATCCTGCAACACCTTATAACAAACAAACAAAAAAAAACCTGGTTTTGTTTTCATTGAAATTATTCAGCATTAAAATGTTCCCACTGCCTCAACTCAGAAGTTCTACCTTTGTTTCTTGTAATTGAAAAGCTGTTGGCAAATGAAAACAAGGTGTCATTTTCCACCCCCCAGAAGTTTGCACATGATGTAGTCATTAGTTGAAAAATAAAAAAAAAATAAATCATCCCAGAAGTAAGGAGTAGAACTTATTTTTTATTTAGAAGAGTTTATCCTCTCTGTAAACATCTTAAAAACACACTATTAGGAAAGCATGTAAACCAAAGTGTTCAGCTGGGAAACTTATTTTCCAAATAGAAATCCTTTGTCTTATTTGCTGTGTTTGCCAATTTCCAAATGAATATGATAAGGCAAAATTGGATTCAAATCTGTAGCTCATGAAGTAGTGAGCAGCAGGGATGGTGCTGATTTATACCCCAGATCCTTTCTCCCAACCTTTTGCCTGTGATTAATACCCTGCTAAGGTTATGTCGATTTCTTTTCTTCCATCCTGTCCGTATCAAGCTTACCACAGCTTACACACTGTAATAAGATAAAACCAGCTTAGGTAAGTAAAGCCATAATCTGACAAAAAACCTGGGCCTGGAGGCCTTTTTCTTAGATTTGGGTCATGATCGTGGTCCCACTTACTAGTGGCCTATCAGGCAAAAACTAATGATTGCAAAATTGCCATTAGTTACCAGGGTGGCTGCAGGCCATAAGATCTCAGCTAATTTTGAACTCTGCTGATAGATTCCTGGGCTTTGTGTCTGCAGATCAGCAGTTAGCTTTCTGTTAAAGGCAAACTTCACGCTAAAGCCACTGACAGAGAAGTATTAAATTATCCTTGTCATCCAATATGTAAAGCCAGGGTGATAACGAAGCATAGAGTTCAAAGGGAAACGCTTGCGCTAAGAAAGTGAGGAAGAGCTTGTCTGTTGTACCTGTGCCAATTGCCATGTTGACCAGTTATGAAGAAATTGACTTAATTTCCACTGTGGAGTCTGTTGAATGTATTGTCTACATTTACCCAGAGAGTTGGAGGGGCATACAGCAGAAAAAGCTGTTACCCTGGATCTAGTTGCTCTGCTTTGAGTGGGGAATAAAGTGAGATCAATGCAAGTGCCTTCACACAGTCAGAAAACAAATCTTGCTATTGTTTGAAAATGGAAGAGCATTCGGAGCACACCAAAGTCAACATATAGGCATTTATTTCATGGAGCTTGGGATCATGTACTATGGCGACATAACAAATCCTCTTTTCCAGAAATTAACTGTTATAAGGGAAGTTATTCTTGCAAATTTTACATTACCTCAGCTACTTGTGTGATCTCCCTAGTTCATGTTTCCCTCATAATTATAAAATTCAGTGGTCTCATCTCCTTCAAAAGGTCCACATCTGCACGTTTTCACATGCAGAAATGGTTTTCCAGGGTAGTCGTCACTGCTCAGTGCCATGCTATGCAGAAAGACTCGGCTAATCTGAAATGAGTTAACTGGGTTAACCTCTGTGACCACAGCACCACTATGGCTAAATTACAACCAGTAGCATAGACTTGCTGCAAGAGCATCACACATCTGTAATAGCTGTCATCTCCTTCTGTAGGTCTTGGAAGGAAATTTGGTGTCTCAGACACCACATTAATATAACTGTGGGTAAATTGATGATCTCTTTTCTTGAGTAACATGTTTCATTGTCTTTCCTACTCTAATTACTCCTTCTCCTCTTCATTCTTTTTTCTCTTTCTCTGTATTACAGTAATACTTTGACATCAAGTGAGGACCCAAGGACTCAAAAAGCTGTATAAGCAGACGATAAATAATTAAATAGGTCTTTCCCCAAAGGAAATTGAGGACAGAGGAAAAGTACACTCAGACAAAACTCTTGCTTTCTTTGCACTGTGCCGTATTGCCTAACCTATAAAGAGGAAGCACACAATGTGTTCTGGTTCAGGACCTGGGTTCATTTCTCTTGACGGTTATTTGCAAAATCCACTGATCAATAAAGTCCTCCTACTGAACTTAGGCATTAGGCAAGGAATGAGTTATGGATCCTCTAGTATGGTGGATTAACACCTTAACCAAAACTCTCAGTCAGGTAAGGAAAAGTTAAAGCAATATTTTTCAATGAGATGTCAAGATGGTTTCTTCTGGAGCTTTCTGAAACAACAAAACAGATATACAAAGGTGTTAAGTGTGCGTCGTAAGGGCTTTCTTATTTATTCACTCCTTTAATAATTTTTTTGTGCAATATTCACAGTTATTGCATTTTTTTTGCTGGAAAAACATGACACATTTTACTTGAAGAAATAAAAGCAGAAAAAAAATTATAAGCAAAGTGGAAAGGGAAGGAAAAAATAAATCCCCAATCCCCTAAAATACTAATACCAAACTAATGAAAATAGCTTTCATTTTTTCATTTTATATTCCTTCCATTTATTTTTTGAAAAATGAGGGAGGGGGGGAGAAAGAAATAGAAAATCTTCCTTCAGAAGTATTTTCTTTTTTTAAGACCATTTTAATTTTTAAAATCTTCTAACAAAACTTCTATAAAACTGTACACAGAGTTTTAACCAGATATATTTTGTTCTGATTATATTTCCAATTTTTGATGTAAAAGAGCATGTTTTCTTTGTAATAAATAGTGAGCTATATAATGTTCCTGTTTCCAAATAAATCTACTTTTTAAAATGTTTGGGTAGAACACTAAACATCTGTAAAGTTCCCAGTACCCTTTCCTGTTCCACTAATTCTGGGGTAGCACTGGGTTCTTTAAAACGATTTTGGAACTGGGTTCAGCACATCACAGTTTATTCATCTGTTTACACTGTAACAGTTTCCAACATTTTATATTAATTTTGTGAAGGATTTTTCTGAAACAGAGATACTACCCAAATTCCTACCAGCGCGCTCTGCCTTATGTGGGTGGGCAGGGGTTGCATTGCAATTATTCAAAAGGGTATGGGACCCACTATGATGAGATTGTATAGACAGCTTAATGTCCCATAGTGTTTATCTAAAATGAAATGAAGGGATGAAACACTGAACTGTGTGGCGGTGCCCCCCTTCACTCTGCTTACACCTGCAATGTTTTTTGCATTGTACTCCCTGTGCTGATGAGCACGTGTAAGACAAACCCAACTTCACATCTCTCTGCAGACACAAATACAACAGCAATTCTGTTGATCTGCTCACATGCCCAACTAACATTGTTTGATTAAATGTGTTCTCCTTTCAAGAGAATTTAAACAATTTCTGAAAGCTTCACAAATATCTCATAAACACTATGTCAGACATTGCCTTGTTTGATTTATTGGTCTTTTTATGCATTAACTTTGATCCTGTTTTTAAAACTAGCTTTTACATCAATGCATCTTCACAGTTAGCAAATGATAGATTAGATAAAACACATTGATACTAATACATTAGGTTTGCGAGCATGACAGTTATCGTTCATCTGTGGGCCTATAGTTACTCCTTATGGTAGGCTCTACACAAAAAATGCATTTTTTTCAAAAGACTTCAGAATTTCTGCAACATTTTAATGAATTTACATCCTGGAATTTTGTTCTTTATTAAGGCTGGTCACATTGAACTCTATTTGAATTGTGAGCGGAACCATGTGAGCCTTTCAAAGAGTGAAAGAAGCAGAGAAGCTGTTTAAGTATTATAGATTTCAGCTTAAAAGTTGTCATATTGCACTAATAATTTAATTTAGTTACGTATCTGTGTTGTGTGCACACACATGCTTAAAGTATATATATATATTAAAGATAGAGCAGGAGAAATATATATGGTATAAATATTGTATATCTTTGTTTAGAAGCTATCCTCGTTTAGTAGCTGCACCTTAACCATGCACCTTTACTATGCAAGCCGCAGGGGAAAGTAATTAAATTTAATAGCTACTGCCCTCGTTTTGAAGTCTCCCTCAATATAAAGCTGCACAGGGAAGTAATTAAATTTAATAGAAGGTGCGGATTCTAAACAAAGATATATGGTATAAAGTCCATACAGTTCTTGGAAAAAGTTAATTTCCAGCAGTAGCAGGTCTGTCACTTGAAATATTCATGGTTTTGTAATTGTTTGAATCAAATCTCCAGCTACAAAGGAACTTCCTCTGTATCTGAAATGATGGAATGATGAAGGATCTGCACATGTACTTGAATACCACTATAACAAGAATAACAACAACAACAATAATAAAAGAATGAAGAACAAAATAAGATTATAAAAGAAGCCCCCCAAAAGTCACACGTTAATATTCCACTCTCATTTTCATCAATCACTGAAGCAATACCCCCTAGATCAGTGCATTAACTTGTTTATCTTTTACAACGAGGAAAAACTTCATAGCTTCATCATTCATTCCAGAGTGAGGGGAGAAAAAACAAAAGGCAGCCACCGAAATTTGCATGGTGCTCAATTATACATTAGTGAACATCACTTGGCAATCTGTTCATATCAATTTAATTGGATTTTAATACTGCCTCTGATCTTGTTTTCTAATTAACAGCAGTGCCTGGCAATAAAGCAGAACCATGCACCCAGCAACACCTTTGATCTCAACCATATGGAGCTCCTCCGTGCTCTTGAAAAATTTTTTTTCCCCTTGCCTCCAATGCAGGCCGAGAGATACTGGGGCCCCCAGATGGCCAAATACCACTCATGACTGCGACTTCATTGATTATTTTCTTTCCTGATTGATCCTGATTGAAAATAAATAAAACATGCACTTGGAGCGGGATGTAAATTGGTGTCACAAGCTTTTGGTTATGTTGATGGTTTTCTCTGCTCCTTCTTTAGATGACAAGTACTTAAGTAAACATTAATTGACTCAATGGTCTGTATTTAGGGGCATAACTTTATCACAAGCATCTTTTGTTTTGTGTGTAGTTGCTGTCCTACCACAGCCACATTTTTTAACTGGGATTGAATGCAGTTAACCGTTCATTCTTTATCTTTCTGATGTTATCATCATAGGCAAACTATTTAGGCATGATTTGAGCTCACCAGTTTGATTTATATCTGCTTTTTGATGATTTGCTCTTGACAGTTGGTTCTTATATTTTTTTTTCTTCTTTTTTTTCAGGACCCCTAGGTAAAAAGCACACAGAACAGAGCTCTGATCTTTGTTTCCTACACAGGTCTGGCTTCAAGTACAGTATGCTCAAACAGAAAAAATGTTGGCATGTCACATTTCACATGTTCTCCAGCCAGAGCTTGCAATAGTTCCCTGACATACAAGGAACTGACTTGGTAGATTTCTCCCTTAGGTTCAAAAAGAGATAGAAAAATGTTCCAGAATGTTAGTTTATGAAGTGGACTTTTATACAGACATTTTAAAATGCTTTAATATATATCTCTATCTTTTTTTTGACTTTGCAAGGGGGTAAGAAACTAAAGGGAAAAACATTACTCTCTTCTTGTAATTTCAATATTACATAATGACAGCACACAGAAAAATTTTTGTTTCTGTCTTTTGGATAAATGAAGAAAGTCATGCTTCCCTTCCTTCTCCTTTCACTTTTTGTTCTGAACTTGCCATCTTAGCCTGTGCTTTGATTTGGATGCAACCCATGAGCAAGGTCAGGTCATTCTCTCTTCAAGAAAAGATTTCCAGCAAACTCCCCGATGTGCTGCTGCAGAAGCAGGTGCTGCTGACTTTGCAGGTGACACCTTTCCCTTTGTGTTAACACTAACCAAACATAGTGTTACGAATATTGGCTCCAGGGCAGTTGTTTTTCATCCGAGATGCAAACCAACACCCTGACCACTTGTGTTCATTACAGATCTAGCGGACCTATTCAGCTCTGCTTGTAAACCATGTGTTATTTATACAATGCGTGTGCATTACATGGTGCCATCTCCTCTGGTTTCAGCTAGATGCTTTTCTTTGCACGGCTCTGAGCTCTCATGCAATATTGTTTGTGTGGTAATAAACCACTGCTGCACACTGACACATACTGGTGAAACTGCACTAAGTGATGCCTCTCCCTTCCCTGCTTTGAGATCCTAAGTTGAAAATCCTCAGATGCAGAAATTGTACTAATTCTTTTCATTTTGTTCGAGTAGTTTATCTTTTCTGTCTCAGCTTCAAACCCCATCTGATTAAATATCTTTATTTTGGACCTTTAACCATTACATTAAACTTGATCAGTGTGTGGGTTCCACTTTTGTGGAGATATGCTGGTATGTACCAGCCCAAGGCCAGAGCCAACGTACCGGGAAATAAAATAGACTGATAGTTGGGATACAGGCAATGAATCCATGAAGACACCAAGTTCCCTCTCTGCAAAACCAGAGCCCAACTCTTGCTGGTTTTGGATTACATTTCATATGTGCTATTTCACTTATTTACTGCATTTCAATCAGCTTCTGCAAGTGAGAACTTCAGAGGGGAGAAACAAGTCTGCCTGCCCTGGGCATAACCTTCCTTTATCATAAGAATAAAAAGCAATTTGGAGCCAATGTTCCAGAGAGATGCTGGAAAGCTCCTCCTGTCTGATTTTGGTGTGCAGATCTTCAGGCAATTAACAGGACTCTGCAGGTCCAAGTGTCTGCCGTATTGGATTGACTGGAGAAACAGGACTTATATACTTGTACCAAACATGAGTTTAATCTGGATTTACCTTTTTCTTCATTTACTTTCCAGTATTTCAAGCTACAAACTCTTCATTTTATCATGTAGGGTGAAAAATAAAGTACTGAAGGAAATAAATGACTCAAAAGAAGATAGAAGTTGCATTTTTATTCTGCTTTCGATTTACTGATAAATTAACACAGTACTAGCTTCTATGGAGTGCAGTGACATATACTGATGAGGGAGCAGAGCTGATAAATGTGAGGGTTTCCTGTAGCACCCTGCAAGTAAAGTGCTACTGATTGGATGTGTTGCACCAAGGTTACTGCTGTGGTCTTTTTGAGCACTGGGACTCGTAGACATCGTCAACATTAGTATGCTGAGACACCATTTTGATCTTTGTTGCTGATTTCCTTGCTCTGATAACATGCTAACTGCTGTCTTGTTTGCTTCCTGAACTGTTTGCTCCCAGTTTGGATGAAAATGGTTTTCTTGCTGGTGTATTTTTTTTTTTTTAATCTTTAAGGTGTATATTTGACTCATTTCTTGGATTAACCACTCTGTTGCTTGCACTTTCCTTCCAGGAGTCAGAAATGGGTGAAGGTGCATTTATTTAAAATAAAGGCTGCTTTGCTAGGCCTTTAAAATGTTGAGGGACAGAAAACTGTTCAAGGCATTGATGTTTAACACCCACCCCACACCCCTATGACAAAGGTCTTTAAAAATGAGCTGGATATAAATTTGTGATAATGCTTGAAAATGCATGGCGAAGGGTTTGAAGTGTGTGGATAAGGCTATAGTAGCTCATATCTCCTGCATGAAGAGTTGGTTTGACCACATTCTCAGATCCTACAGTACAAAAGAAGCTGCTCAGTGAGAATAGACGAGCTTAAAGGACTGAAATGTCATGCAGAAACCTCTTCCATCCTCTCTATTTTTTTCTTATAGAGAAACAGAAGCAGGGATGTGAATGCAAATGATTTATCTTAAAGATGAGCTGTGAGAAATGTGGATTTCTAGACATGAGAGGAGTGGGGCTAGGGATGGCTGGGGGCTGCAGCTGCCCAGCACCATGCCCCAGTGCTGGGTTCTGAGCAGGCTGTTCACATCAGGAGGACTCCTGCTACCCAGAAATGAAACGTTTTGTTTGGATGAGAAATCATTCAGTCCAGCAATGAGATTTCTCTATGTGCATGGAATATAATCATGAGGTGAGTGTAAATATGATACTGGTTATTCATATGCTCATGGCCTTAGGAGGACACCATCTCCAGATTGTTGGTCTAACTTTGACTATGGCTCATTAGTCAGGTTTCCAAAGCTGACTTTCCTCCCCAAGTAAATGTGCATGTGTTTTCCAAACTATACTTGTTTGGAAATGTTGTTTATTGCTAAGCGCACAGAATACGTAATTTAGTTTCTCCATGGCTCTGAGTCTGTGTTCTTGTGAGTATCAAATAAATTTTTAATAGCATCCCTAGAAAATGAACATAAGATTTTTTTATTATTAAAAAATATTTGGTAGGATTATCACAGATGCATTGAATAACAGGAGGAGGTTAGTCAGTTACCTTATTGACTCAAAATTTAGTGATGTTACCGTTTGTTATATTTCATGTTAGACATGCCTGGGAAGCATTTCCATTTACATGTTATGCCATATAGGATGGCAAGGATGAGCTGCATCGCTGAGTCTCCAAACATTAGAAACAATCTAATTTCAGTCTTTTCCCGTTCTCAAAATAGACACATACTGGTTATTTGTTCAGGCCAAAATGATGAATTTGCACAGCAACCACTGCTGACCACTAATATTTGGTATGTTTCTTCTCAGTTCTTTTAATTTTTAAACACTATCCTGCATTTATTCTGAACAACTGATTCTTAAAGCATATAGTGTATCTTCATTACACTATACACATTCTATATTCCCATTTTCCTTTTGTCTGGGGTAATTGTAATGATTCGCTTATTATTATTTCACACATTCATTTAATTTTCTCTATTGTTCAGGAGGAAAAAATACTGAATGATGGGTGGTTTCTTCCCTGAAGTCTTTTTCCCCTCTTGGATTTAAGCATCTAAAAGCTTTCCCAGCAGTGAAACTTAAACATACATGCAGATGATGACATGGTATCCTGTGAATGTATCATTGTGAAATGGTCTATACTCTCCTTCAAGGACCTGTCATCACACTAATGCTAGCCGTAAAGAGCCACAGCTCTGGCACATGGCATTAAGCATATGAATTTGTGCCTTGTTTTGCTCATCTAGGCTGTGGCTCATGGGTAACAATGAGTGTTCAAAGTCCTCTTATGGCGTATTTATAATTAGGGAAGGCTCTTGCTGTATCCACAAAGTTAAGAGAGCAATCATCTTCAGACACGTACTGCCCTATCACCTCACCTTTAAACTTACTAAATAGGATGTCCCTGGAGACTGTGGAAAAGAATGAATTGGTAAACATTGTTGATTCTGCTACCTTACCAAGGGTATCTGTATGGTGAGTTACAGTCTCATCTGATAAAAAAGCACAGTTAAGCTATCTCTAACAGCAACACAGACATATCAAAGTAATGAAAAGGCTTTGAGACTCTATCCTTAGCTTCTTACAGCCCTGAAATATAACCTTCAGTCTGCTTGTCTTGTCTCAGACTTTTAGGTTAGTACTTTAGATCTACCATCCGTGGTAGAGAACTCCTCTCCTACCTTCCTACTGTTGTCCTCAGTTTATGATCAGCAGGTTTTTGGAGCCTGGCAGGCTCCCACGTGCCTTTGCAATTCCCCCTCCTCCCCTCTTTCCTTTTATTTAAACTTACGTGACTTCATCAGAATAGTATCTTCACAGGCTGGTAAACATATCTTTGGTGAAGTTGTGCTGAGTTTTCTCTCTCTTCCAGCCACTGTATGCTGGCTATGATATTTCAGAGACCTTTTTGTTCTCACTTCTCTGTGAAGGAGACTACAACATGGGTAAGACTCAAAGAAACTTTAAATCCAAGATTTGAATTGGGCTTGTTTAGCTAGTACTTGGTACCCTGTGGAACATAACCCTGAGCTCCAAGAAGGTCTAGAATGGTGTGGGCAGCTACTGCAGAGATGGCTGAGAAGGCTCCTTGTATGGCAAATGGGGAATGAACCACTTCCACCTCGCGGTGTTGTCTTCTTTCCAGGGCATGATGCTACTAGCCAGACTTCGTAATACTGGTGTGTAGGATGACACACATACCCTGGAGACAGGATTCGTGTTCTTCTAAGACTAGAAGTAAATTTATTGGGTTTGTTTGGATTTGTCTTATGATTTTTTTCTTTTTTTTATGTTTAGCAATGGTGCCCTTTGCCAGTCGAGAAGAATCATCATTCTGCAACATTTCCTCCTTTCAGCCAGAAAACACACAGCTGAGCGCACAGGGCTGCTCCTAACCGGCACGCTTTGTTATCTTGTTCTGCTTCTTTTACTCTCCTTTCATCCCCAAGGGAAACAAAGGACTCCATCTGTGTTAGCAAACCCCGTGGTCTTCCAGGCATTTCCTCAAGGGAATTATTTTCCAGTTTAATGCAGTGAAACTCTGAACACTCTCTTGGCTTTCCCTTGTGCTCTTTTTTCCACGACTAGACATGCCCTTCTGCAGGTGGAAGTGGTTGCGTTATTATCTAGGTTATATTTCCGGAAAGGATAACCCATTCCCTCACTATCAGCTATTGGGGGTGAGAAAGGACTTAGATAGAAAAGCACTGATTTTTTCATTTTCCTCTTCCTTCTCTGCTCAGAGCTGGGATGTCTTGACTCAGTTCGTCATCTTATTTCCTTTCTGGTGCCATTTTTTTCTTACTGTCAGAGGAGACCAACTGTGATCCACTAGGCTGACCAGGAAAAAAACTTGGCTTTTTTTCCAATGTGACTGCACAAAGGGAGTATCTAGAATATATATATTACATATCTGTTATATGTTCCATATATCTAGTATCTATTATTATGTTTCCTTACTTAAATGACAAGCCTTCCAGCAGTTCTTCATGTTCTCAGCATAGACAGCTACTGGAGTAACACTGTGAGTTGATGAGTTAAGATTTAAATATTATGTGTATAGTGAAATGGAAGCTACTCTGCCTGTAGAATTCCTCTGTTTTGCCTGTTTTATAAAGAAAAAAGGCAATTTGCGTATCTCTTAATTTAAAATACGGTTAGATAATATTGAGCTTGATTTACTGTCCAATAAAAGCAGGGTCAAAAGCTTGTTTGAGTGCCCAGATATGCATTTTTGAAAGGTGGGATAAAAAAAAAAAAGGAATAAAAGCATGTGCTAAAATAATATGTCTATAGGGAGTGAAAGTGTGGTGTTTTTTTTTTTTTAACAGGGCTCCACTTATAACACAGTGGCTGTGGTTATGCTATAATTAGAATGTAATTACATTGTCTTTGTAATTCTGGTTACTTGTAATTAACATTAATGCATATGAGGAAGTAAACTATGTATCTGAATAGCTTATTAGTACCCTGTTAGGACTGGAGCCTATAAACATGTATGGAAGTTTACTCACCAAATATTTTCATTGGCTGTCACTGAATGACTCATGTGACTAAAGCTATGAATGGATGTTTGTAGGCAGCGACCCTTAGATTCTAACTAAAATTAATATGAAGTTAACTGCACTAACCACTTTGGATTTACCTGCTGCAATTACCCTTAAGTTACACTTTGATTTTCTTCTCTTTTTTTTTTTTTTTTGTGAGTGAGTGTGTGTGTGGTAGGCATGTAAAGAATTGGTTCTGCTACAGACTTAGTGCTCCATCTATATGGAAAATAACAATTACAATGCAAGCGCAGTGAAATCCAACGAGTTCAAACTGTGCCACACAGTGAAGTGGACATTTTTTTTATATACTTGTTTGTAACTGAAATCCGGCCCAGGACTTCATAGTTCCAGAAGCTAACTACTTTAAAAACAGCTACTAGCAATAGCAAGAGCTGGGAGTTCTCCATGCAAGGCAAGATGCATAATTTTCAATCTTTCTACAAGAAGTGTTAGGTAGCAGCGTCCCTTTCTGTCCTGACATTCATAACGGGAACGTAAGTAGATGAGTATATTTGTAATAAGATGCTGGGACAGATAGTGGGAGTCTTTAAAGAGCTCAGGAGGGAAAAGAAATACTATTCTCTAAAAACAAGGCTACGTTTCCCCCCCCTTCTCTTTAAAATCTTAACTCTTCTTGTATAGAGAAAGAAGAGGGCTTAATCTTAAATGACACATGGAGGAGGAAGATGGATATGAGGATGTATCTGTCATCTGAGTTAAAAATATCAATGTCCAAACACCATCCATTTCCAGCCTTTCTGCTCATCCCCAATATGTATGATAACCTCGTAATGAATGAATATCAGAAATAGGTTTTTATAGATTAGATGCATGATGAACTGCGGTGCTTCTGGAAGTCTATTGTGGCAATGGTCATTGAACTAAGGAGAATTTACATGACCAACCATTATAATCGATCCAGTCTGTATTTTAGATAGTCCCTAAATACATATCAATGTGACAAATGGAAATGGCTGTACTGTACGGGCCAATACATTGTGCTTCAAGAGGATCGTAAATACTTATTGACACATAGAAGGCTCAAAATGAACTTCCATTTAATGAAGTAGAAACAAGATTTTGGAGTCTGTTAAAAAATATTGTATTCTGCTAATTACAGTTCCCTTTAGGATACTTAAAGTTATTTTGTAGGCAGAAAATTCTTCCTAAGAAGTAAAATCCTGTCACACATATGGTCAGTACTGTGGTTAAGTGTGGGGAATGGTCAGGCAGAAGCTAAAGGAAGACTTCACAGCCATTTTTTCCCTGTAGAATGAGAATTTATTACCTGTCAAGAATGTTCCCCCTACCGAAAGGTGTTGAGAGTGAAGGACATCAGTAATACAGAGGCACCATGTGAAACTTTCTGGTATAAATAAGAGATACCGTCACCCCAGAAGGCTCCTGAGTTTTGTCTCCCAGTGGTCTCAGGAGAATTAACTTTTTATTTCTGGGGTGAAGGGGGGAAGCATTATGAACCTATTTACACCAGCCCTCTCTAGGTGGCTGAGCAGAGGAATGGAGATCTTGGCACTGGCTGTACACACTAAATCAGGTTGTAGTAGGTGTCATGAGCCCTCTGTTTTGTTAATGTTTTTATCTCTAAGCATTTATCACAAAGATGTTATGCTGCCAGAAGATACTGATTACTGATATTGACTACAATTAGCGTTATCACAATTAGTGATAGATAGCTTTTCTATCACTGAAATAGAAACTTTCACTGGCTGTGGTGGGAACTTGGGTTCAATGGGAGTTTTTCAGTCACTTGAATCAAGGTACACGTTAGCATTTCAGATGCTTTGGGTATCTAAGACATCTTCATGGGACTAGCAGCACCTTCAGAAGACCTTTCCTTCTGGAGTGGCAGCTGGAAAACAGAAGGGAAACTCTGAGCCACCTCAGCTGCTATTTAGGCACCGGTCTTTGACAACTGAATCCCATTGTGCATTGGAGGTCCTCCTACTGCTGTCCATGGCCCTAAGGGTGTGGTGGGAGTCTTCAGAGTGGCTCTCAAAATATTTTTACAGTGAAGGAACAGCCGACTAACTTTCCTTTCCAGCAGTCACTCATTAATTAGAGCCAGAGCTGTGCATTCCCTTGCACTGAAAGAGGCAAAGAGCTTCCTGCAATAAAAAGTAGAGAATTGCTCTGTGACTATCACAAGCAATTGTCTCTGCATGGGAAGGAGAAAGTTGCAGTCAGGGGTTACGCCAAGGCAAGTGAACCTAGAGGAAGAGTGAAATGTAAGGATCTCATTTTCCATTGTGCCATCATAATTGCCATCGTAATTTTTGTAAATACAAAGGAAATATCAAGTGGAGGGAGGATGTGCCCCAATGAGTACGACAGCATTTTGTCTTCGCTATGCACAGGCAGAGTAAGACAGAAATGGTCACAAAGTCTGAATTTTTAGATTGCTCTGACTGATTTGTCACAGTTTTAATTCCTCAACACAGGTCACGTTTTGTTTACTGAAAGGAGCTCTTAGATTTAAATGTACATTTAAAATAAAAAATGTTTATGGTTTTTGAAGTCAGAAAACAAGGAGCATTTGTAGATAATATTTTTTGTTTGTTCAAATTCTCCACTGTAACTGAACAGACAGGATACTTCACTTTCCTCTCCTAAAAACAATGGGCTTTAGCATGCAGTTCTTCCTGCAAAGAGTTAATTGAAGCAAATAAAGTTCTTAAATTGTTAATAATCCTCCCAATTTGATCTTGTTCTTTTTCCCCCTCAAGCAGTAAGAGGATAAGTGCGAGTGATAGCCAGATTTATAAATTATTTCTTGCGAGCTGAATGCTTTAAAAGGGAATATAAAAATCTGCTATGTGTCAGGCGATCCATGGAGGCATTAGCAAGCGTGGCTGATTCTCAGTCCCCTGAAAGCAGGAGTGATAATTTGTAAATCTAGGAACTGTACGTGGAGAATGGTAATTTGTCATTAGTAAGATTAACATGATCAAGGGAATAGAATAGATTATTTACATATAAAATACAGAAGATCATTGATGCAGCGGTGATGAATAAATACATTTTGATAAAATTAAGTCAATATTTTTGGGAATCAATGCAAGAGTTTTTAGCTGTCATATAACACTGCAGCTTATCTTTTATGTTGTATAAAATATATTGCCTATTTGAGAATGGTTATATAGATGGATTTTTTGGCCTGGGCTTCTTTGCTTAATTTACCTGTAGAACAATCCTTTTGAAACACTGTACATTTAGCCTCAAATTACTTTTCTTAGTTCCTTTAGAATGAAATACCACTTAAGATGTAGAATATCTGAGCACTCATATACTATTTAAAGGGACATGACATTTTTATTATTGCGGTTTCATATTCTAGTTAATTTTTTTTGTTCAAATAGATTTGCCTTCTTGCAGAGAGAAACTATCACAAATAATTTAATACATTTTGATCATGTTTTCAATGCTGGCTGAATTACAGTTGCTGACATGGTTCATTTACTTACACAAACTGTTCTTGTGCTCATACTGTTGCTCAAAAATTCAACATTATCAGGTGAAAAAAAAATTGCATGAAGATAGGAAGCCATTATCCTGACCACTAAGCAATGCAGAATGTAATATCAATTGGCAAGTTGTTAACTCTGATTTTCAAATACACCATTTGCAATGACTTGTAACTACCTACAATAAGTGGTTATAACCTTTTTTTTTTAAATTTTCTGAAAGCTTCAGTAAACTACGCTATCATAGTGTTTAAAGAATTTAAAGCAAATTACTTGAGGAATATTGCTCAAAGCAAGTGCTCTGCAAGGCGGTAAGTGACTTTTGTGGGTGACTGAGCACTGAAGCAAAGCTATGAGGTTTGCTAATGTAGACACTGTTTATTTGCATGAAGATTCCTTTGCCACAGATGTTCTCGACAAAACCAGTTCTTGATCTTGCTGATGTGAATATGTGCAATGCTACACGTGTGTAGACCCAGGGGTTCAGTGGGATTGCTCAAGTGCATAAAATTGTGTGCCTGCATGTCCAAGGCTCAGGGCATTGGAGAGATTTAATCCTTAAAAGGTGAAATGGAGGCATTTTTGTTATACTTTGTTATACTGTGAAAAATCACAAATCAGCCTTAGTTACAGGATTACTTGTCTCACAGAACAGGATACCCAAGAAAACAAACCAAACCAGAAGACAACATTGTTTTGCAGCAATATAAGCTTTGAACATTCTCTGCCGTAGGTTGCCCAGACTTCCATTGACATCACGAGGGGGCTGTGTTTAGGTGAATAATTTTTTTGGCAAGGGCAAACAAATGAATAAATGCTCAAGGGAGAGCTAAACTAAAAGAGGAGGAGGCCAGAAATCCAGGACTCATGTGTGTAAGGTTACTATGACTTTACACACAACCACAGTATTTCACTCAGTTACATGATTTTGCTCGTAATCAGAATAACCGATTCACAAATGCACTAACCTGCAATAACCACCAGTTTTCTGACCAAACTGTTGGCCACAGAGGGCCCAGGCTCTGTTTGCATTAATATGTAGAAATAAAAAGAAATGATGGATAAATGCACAGGAAGACATACATAATATGGAGGCATCTGAGCAACTACCCCATAGAACATAGGTTAGTAGAACAGCTTTTCTATCATCAGCTTTGTCATTTCAATAGTGGAGGTTTGACCATATGAAGATTTCTTATCCAGTTGACAAGTAACTCCATAGAAATTTCAGATACTTCCTGTGCTTCAGATACATGGTTTTAAATAATTGTCAGATACAAAGACTGCATATTTCCTTAACAGGAAAAAATTAATAACGTCATGCTTTTATTGTTTCTTCCCTATCTTGAAGTCTGGATGAAGGCTGGAATTTTCAGAGAAAACTAAGGTTTTGTGAAAGATGTGTGCTGGCATCTGAGGTCTGTATTTGTTACTCCTAAACTAAGGTATTTATCCAGGGATAGAATTTAGAAACCCTGTTACTCCAAACTGACCATATAATCCACGCAGAAAATGAGATCTTTCCACTAATTGTATAAGGGAGCGTAGGGCAACTGTTTGCACAAACTACACATCTAGTAGAGTTGCCTACTATTACTTGGATTAAATTTGGGCTTTAACCAACTTTGAAGTGCCCAAGCATGATTTTCACCCTGAAATGAACTTCCAATAAAATTCCTAATGAGAAGTATTGTGATCTAAGTTACAGAGATAAGATCCGTGGTAGCCCTTCAAATTAAGTGTCTCAAGTGAATAATTACTTTCCCAAACTAGAGAGTTCAATTTAATAGATATTTATTGTGTGTTAATTAAAAATTATTAAAATAATATTTTTAGGGATGTTTAATAACTGTACAAGAGTGATGTAGATAAACACAAAAGATCTTCCGCTGTCTTGTTAAACCAGTAACTATTGGTAATAATTTAATACATCCGTCAGAGTTTCACTTTAGTGTGCAAACTCAACTAATACAGAGAAACAAAGGTGTTAAAATAGCCCAATTTTCACTTTAGCCCAATCTTGTTACTCAAAATTCTGTCATAATGGATTGCAACTGGCTATGCCTTCTTAAATAGAGTAAGAAGTACACCATAAAAATCAGAGGTAAAATAAAAAAGAACAATACTTGTTTCAAATATGACTTTTGGGCGTTAAAACTCTAGACAAGAAAAGTCATGACAGCAACTGTATTGTGAGTTGTTCCATGGACTGTTGTAGGCAAAAACTTTATGTACCTCTTCACAAAACTTAGTTTTAAAATATGTGATTTTCACAGGATTTTTTTTATTAATATATAAAAACATTTCTAAATGAGATTGGCAATGAGTTTGTAGTGAATAGTTAAGACGTATACCGGCTACTTTGATATTATCAGAGTAGTGGTTTTTAGCTGGTTTGACCTGAACTTTTTCAAATTGTCAGTTCAGGAAGTTTTGGGGGTTCAACTTTTATCTGAATAAGGAATGGAAAATTGAAATCTAGAAAATGATTCAAGAAATATACTTCTTTTCCTCTGCCTCTATTAACTGTGATAGAAAGAAAGACCCTCTTGGCACCAAGGATCATATAGTGTAAAATGTACTCTGTATAAAGGTGCACCAGTCTACCATATCTTTTAGAAAACTGAGCCTCAGGCTCTAGTAAATCTTGTGGTGAGAACTGACTGTGGTGCTCTGCATCCTTGGGAAAGGTAAATACTCTCTCTGCAGCAAGGCACACCCACACCCTTCCCTTTGTGCTTCCAGGATTCCTGGCCTTCTTTGTAGACATTGCGCTGGGACCGCATAGACTAGCCTCACTGCACAGTTGTGCAGACATGGTCTTCTGTGAGTCCCAAGAACTCTGTAGGAACTGAATTTAGCCCACAGAGGATCATACGAAACCTTTCTCTAGCTTCAGAGGAAGATGGAATTTTGTTTTCCATTGTGTATTTAAACAGATTCAAAATCTCAAATCAAGACACTGTCAGACCTACTGAGTTCCACCTGGCTCATGTCAAAGCCATGTAATAGCCCAAGTTTTATATGGTTTAGGAAAAAATCCATAAATTGAACCAGAATAACTTGAAAGGCTGAACTTCAGTGAACTTTCGGACAAACTGGAGCTGAGCTGCAAGCTTCTGTGAAACACCTGAAACCAAGCAGATTTTGCCTGGCTTCTTTTGAAGTTCAAGAATTTTAAAAACATCCACAGTGCTGCCAGTTCTTACCATTTTATCATGATGCTTGTCCTAACTGATTTTTTCTTTAAAGTCTCTGTTCTTGAAATGAAATGACCATGTGAGAATCTCACCTTTCATTTAAGAGAGAGTAGAAGTTTCCAGTCCCTGTTGTTATGGTGGAAAGCTTGAACATGTGCCCAAGTGCACCAACAATTCAAAACCAAATGTGACTCTAGAGCCTCCAGTGTGCAATTTATTATTTTAAACTTATAATTTAGGGTCTTAGCAAACAGTTTTTGAGCATGAAACCTAGCCCTCCATCTGTAATTCTACGTTCTAGCCAGGGGACATTAAGTTTCAGCCCTGCCTCTTATTGTTCGGGTGCTTCAGAAGACAACTTCAAAGCAAAGCACTAGGTTTAGGTATCGGTGAGCCTGGCTCCAGATCTGACAGCTGTGGCAATGTCTCTCTGCTGAAACCCTGCATCCCTGGGTTTTGTGTAACCAGTGAGACAAAATACAGAGAAGTGTTTAAGTCTTCTACTCAGGCCCACATTCAGGAACCTAATTCCTTCCAACCCCCAGGTTTATTTTAACAGCACTGTTTTCCTTTGAATAGGTAGTTCACTCCTCTTTAACAATATACAGACGTTTTCTGGAAAAATCCCTTTGTTCTTTCAATGAAATAACACAATTAGGCTTACTTATAATACCCATGTAGGGCACTATGTTTTGCTTTTTGTTTGTTGGTTGGTTGTGCCATTCGTTTTGGCTCGTGCCCCTTCTGTAAGTGTTAAAGACTTTTCTTGCTCATGCTCGGAGAAAGAGTTTGTTTGATGCCAAAGCCAGGGAATTTCTTCGGTATCAGAGTCTTACAATTTTACGTTAAATACATTTCATGGACCAAAAATCCACCTAAATGTAACACACACATTTTTCCCAAAGTCATTGTAACTGCTTCTAAAATTTAAGCCTTATGGTAAATGTTTAGGCCAACAAAAATGATAGTCACCAATGCAGAATACTTTGATATGCCACTTAGCAGAAAAACATATTGGCTGGGAATTTTAGTCATGTTTTCATGTTACTTAATTTGGGAGAACTGATAGTACTAATAGCTGAGAATTAGCTGCCTTTTCTGAATTAAACTAAATCACATATCTGAAAGGTTAACATACTAAAGACCCAGTCACTTGACATCTTGTTGTACAATAGCAGTCCATTTTACTTAGAAACTAAAGCTATGACAGTGCTATGGAACAAGATCTTGTGCTAACATAGATGGCAAAGTTATTGTTTCAGGAAATATTCAGGGTACGTAGTGTTTGCTGAAGGTAATAGCAACCCTTTTCTGGAAGCTTATTTTAAGAACCTAATGGGGTAACTAATATACAGCTCAGATGTAAAAATACCAGGTGTATTAGCCATGTACTAATGAAACTGCAGATTTAAACTAGTCTAGTAAGACTACGTTTTGGTAAAAGTCACGTGAAACTAATGCTTCAACTGGCAACCAGTTTGTGGAGGAACACCTCAAAGCCTAGCATGCAAAAAAACTCTTGAATATCTAAAACCAAGTAAATTGAAACTTCTTGAGATAAAAGATGATTTTTCTTTCCGTTTTTCCTGCTTTATGCTGGAAATAGTTGGGCAGTCAAGCTGAAAATCACAGAGTCATAGAATGGTAGGGTTTGGAAGGGACCTCTAGAGATGATCTAGTCCAACCCCCTGGCTAAAGCAGGTTCTCCTAGGCCAGGATGCTCAGGATCATGTCCAGGCAGGTTTTGAATATCTGTAGAGAAGGAGACTCCACAATCTCTCTGAGCAGCCTGTCCTAGTGCTCCATCAGCCTCAGATTTAAGTTTTTTCCACATATTGAAATGGAACTTCCTGTGTTCCAGTTTGTGCCCATTGACCCTTTTCCTGTCACTGGACACCACTGAAAAGAGCCTGGCCCCTTCCTCTTGACATCCACCCTTCAGATATTTGTAACTATTGATAAGATCCTCTCTCAGTCTTCTCCATGTTAAACAGACCCAGCTCTCTCAGTCTTTCCTCACAAGAGAGATGCTCTAGTCCCCGCATCACCTTTGTGGCTCTCCGCTGGACTTTCTCCAGTTGTTCTTAAACAGTGATTTAGAGGGCAGTGATATAGAATAATTTTCAGAGGTGCATTTCAAGTTCCATTATGTTCAATGAGAAATGTAGATAATCTGCAGTTTGGAAAATCAGGTCAATACAGTATACTAAAGAGTACTTTGCATGTAACACCTCTTTCTGTATTCAGAAGCTTCACAATACCGTAAGTCCCTCATAGGAAATGGCAAGACAGATCTCTGTAACTATTTACTTTCTTCCCATATAATGCCTCTGGAAAAGCCCCAGCACGCTAAAACTTACAAAGAAATGAGTCTATGTGGCATACATGGTTAAAATCGATCTCTTATTTTATCTCCATAAATCAGACATAAAGAGTAATGTAAGAAAGATTGTGCAAATGATTAAATTACAAACCTTTTTCATAGTCAAATATTTAATCATAAAGTGTGATAGAGTTTTAAATGTAAACAAATCATGTTAGGGTTATTTGGTGTATGCTTTAGGTAATATTCCCATATTATTTTCCCTCCAGAATACAGGATATGAGGTTGAAATAGTGTATCATGTGCAGATTAAAGACAAATTACATATAGATGAGGTTACATCTAATTACCTGCAATAGCTTTGTATGTTGAGTGAAAAACACAGTTTTCATCAACACCATATTAATTATTGCTACCGAAAGCTGTAATTGACTACTGTGTTTTTCGGCTCATGAGTCAATGGTGACTAAATGTTTACTTTACTGCTCCTAATTGCCTGAAATGCAGCACTTGTTTTTCCCCGGAAAATCTGTGGTCTGAGTTTTGCGCTTGTTTTTGTGCATATAACCCCACAGTGATTTACACGTATAGCTGAAAGCACAGTTTGGCTTCAAATTTCCTGGAAAAAAGGTAAGTTAGGAGTACTAACTGTCTTAGCATCCAATATAGAGAAAAATGAAATGCTGTGTCAGTACTGTCCCACTTCTGGCTCCATATGGGCCCTGTAGGAATCCTGAATTTCTGTTTAGACCAGGTTGCCTACAGACGTGACCATTGGGCGGTGAGGTAGATTGGGAACTGGCTGAAGGAAAGAACTCAGAGACTTGTGGTCAGTGGGACAGAGTCTAGTTGGAGGCCTTTGGCTAGTACTGTCCCTCAGGGGTCAGTGCTGGGTCCAGCCCTAGTCAGTATATTCATCAATGACCTGGATGAAGGGATAGAATATACTCTCAGCAAGTTTGCTGAAGATACATAACTGGGAGAAGTGACTGCCACTCCAGAAGGCTCCCCTGCCATCCAGCATGACCTAGTCAGGCTGGAGAGCTGAGTGGAGAGAAATCTAATGAAATTCAATAAAGGCAAGTGTAAAGTACTGCATCTGGGGAAGAACAACCCCATGTATCAGTACAGGTTGGGGGCTGATCTTGTTGGAGAACAGCTCTGGGGAAAAGGACCTTGGAGTCCTAGTGAACAACAGGATGACCATGAGCCAACAGTGTGCCCTCGCGGCCAAGAAGGCCAATGGTATCATGGGATGCATTACGAAGAGCTTGGATAGCAGGTCAAGCGAAGTTATCCTCCCCCTCTACTCCGCTCTTGTGAGACCCCACCTGCAGTACTGCATCCAGCTCCAGAGTCCTCAGCACAGAAAAGACATGGAACTGCTGGAGCAAGNAAAATAAAAAAGGGGAGATTTATATTGGACATTAGAAAGAAATTCTTCACTGTGAGTGTGGTGAGGCACTGGAATGGATTGTCCAGAGAAGTTGTGGAAGCTCCATCCCTGGAAGTGTTCAAGGCTGGCTTGGATGGGGCTTTGGGCATCCTGGTCGAGTGTAGGGTGTCCCTGCCCATGGCAGGGGGATTGGAACTAGATGATCACTGTCATCCCTTCCAACCCTAATCATTCTATGATTCTATAAGGACAAGGATCTACTGGAGAGAGTTCAGTGCAGGGCCACTAAGACGATTAAGAGCCTGGAGCACCTATCATATGGGGAAAGGCTGAGAGAGCTGTGTCTGTTTAGCTCGGAGAAGAGGAGGCTGAAGGGGAATCTTATCAATGCTTATAAGTATCTAAAGGGTGAGTGTCAGGAAGATGGGGCCAGGCTCCTCTCAGTGGTGTCCAGTGACAGGACAAGGGGCAATGGCCATAAACTGGAAAACAGAAGGTTCAACCTGAACATGAGGAAATACTTCTTCACTGTGAGGGTAACAGAGAACTGGAATAGGCTGCCCAAAGAGGTTGTGGAGTCTCCTTCTCTGGAGACATTCAAAAACCACCTGGACTTGTTCCTGTGTGATCTACTCCAGGTGATCCTGCTCTGACAGGAGGGTTGGACTAGAGGATCTCTCGAGGTCCCTTCCAACCACTATCACTCTATGAATCTATGAATCTATGAATTCAAGATCCCTGTGGTAAAGGCAGCAGCTTGCTTTCTCATCTATATCAGGTATGTAAGGGAGCACGGTAAATGTGAAACTGACTGGGATTACCATCAGGATTTTCTGTCACAAGAATAGTTCTGGAAACACAGAAATACTGGAAAAGGACCAGAGGTGGAACCAGATGCTACAAACCCAGAGGGATTAGACTCTTCTCCACCTTTACAGGTGACAGGAGTAACATCTTCTCACAAGACCAAGCAGAGGCACTGTGGTTCCCAGGAGAAGGTGCACAGCAGTAGGAAGCATTTCTGTTACAGGAAATTTGAGAAATTGCATGGTGCAATCACCAGCCTTGAATTTGCATGATCTCTCCATTCAGAATCATCCTACGTCCTGTGAAGGAGATAAAACTATTGCAGGAGATGGAGTAGAAAATAAGAAGAAAGAAGCAGCCAGCCTACTCTGGCTTTGGGTGGGATTGAGTGCACCCTCAGCAGGTTTGTTGATGACACCAGGGTGCATGGTGCAGTCAACACGCTGGAGGAAAGGGATGCCATCCGCAGGAACCTTGACAGGCTGAAGAGACGGGCCAGTGAGAACCGCATGAAGTTCAACAAGGCCAAGTGCAAGGTCCTGCACATGGGTCTGGGCAATCCCAAGCAGAGCTACAGGCTGAGTGGGCAGAGAATGGATTGAGAGTCGCCCTGAGGAGTCGGACTTGGCGTGTTGGTGAATGAGAAGCTCAACATGAGCCAGCAATGTGCACTTGCAGCACAGAAAACCAACCAAGTCTGGTTTTTCTTTTATGTCATTCCGTTCCACAGGTATTCCCAGAAACCTGGTAGGACTCTATACTTCTGGAATGAGTATTTTGAGTATGGAGGGAACCAACCCTAGATTTCAGCAAAATCCGATCCCAGTTACAGCCGATGAAAAGATTTTGGCACAGGTCCACTTGGATCACTGGGGAATCTGCTGAATATTACTAGATCTTCCAATGGTTGCGAGCAGTAATTTGAGTTACATGGACTAAGATGTCATGTAACTACTCCTCAGGCATAAGGCCAGGACCAAATGAGCATTGTGGACATATTTCCACTATTTCCTCTGCATTGATTATTAATCTGGTGAAAACGACATGCATTCCCAAGAGAAGCCAACCTGCCCATTGCTGACAAAATGCTTCAGACATAAGTTTCATATCCATACTTATGAACATAAGGTAAAAGTGGTGTAGCGGAGAGGACAAAGAGTTTCGTACTGTCTAGGTAACTACTGTAGTGCTGAGCCTCAGTGATAGAGACTTGAGTAAATCAGCTGATGTTTAAATCAAACAAACATGAAGTGAGGTGTCAGTAAACCTTTCTGGAGCTGAAACGAATAATTTTTACTGAGCTTTTGACAGTATCTGCTGTACACAAAAATAATTAATATGTATTGCTGTATGTGCTTTTTTTTATTTGTTAGGTGATTTTAGCAGTGATTTTTACATGTTGGAATACATTTTCACTAATGGCTGTTTTCCTCAGTCTTGCAAACTTCAGCCTCTGGTGTAAGGTTTCATTCACATTAAGTTCGCATTCTTTTTCCTCACTATTTTTAAGGTGTCTTGTATCATCAAGGGTTTTCTCCCAGTAATGGCAACAATCTTTCCTTTCCTGGATCTCTGTACAGCCACGGTGTTCATTTTCTGTTGCAGGAACCAGACTGTGTTTGAGTGCAGATTTTGTTCCTTCTTCAGACCTCAAGACATTCTCATAATGGGTTGTGAACACTCCTTTGACACTTGTTTCTTTGCCTTTGTGGCTCTATATTTTGACTATTATTCCATAGGAAAATAAAAGGCAACATCTTTATTTAGTGGTGAATTTACAATACACCTGCACAGTTCTACCTTGGAGCTGGAATGCGGTGTTGACAAAGCTCATCTGGCTATATATGAATTCTTCATGAGGCTACTTTTTTCTGGAGGCTCTAAGGCAGGAGAGATGTATATATGTGGAGATGTGGATGTCTGAAACGTGATTTCTCTTTCCCTTATGTTTGTACACACAGAAACACATAGAGATTTGTTGCTGTTGACACCTCCAGATGGTGACCACTGATTCACTGATTTTCAATAGTTGCAGAGATCTCCTTATTAATCTATTAGATTAACCTGTGAAAAATGAATATATGAAAATGTATTTCTACCTATATAGTTGCTGTCATTACGTGCGTGTGCACACATGCACGCATATATGCACTCACCCTTGACTATATTTTATCATCAGCTTTTTAAAAGTCTACACTAAAGGAAAAAGGTAGTTTCAAAAGAAGAAAATCACAGGAAAAAACATAGACACGAGCTCAAACCAAGAGCAAGAGACTGGGTGAAGAATACATTTGTTCTGCTATTTAGGTGTCAAAATGCCCTAGGAGTTTTGATGAAATACGAAGGAAATAGATCTCAAAATACCAGAGGGACCTAATTGCCATCGTTTCCTTAGATTTCATTTTTTTTTTTCTCTAGATGGCTCAAAGGAAATTTAGATGCTTGCCTATGAGCATCCATATTTTGCAACAAGATTCTTTTTCTTAAGGAGTAGAAGCGATCTTCTATTAGATCAAGATTTTTAAACAGAATCACCATGAGTTGACTCTTCATCAGTTCACAATGAGATCTGCTGGCCTTCTCACCTTCCCTCAACTCCATTAGAATGGCAATATATGGCTTACCACATGAAAGATGCATTCTCTGCCAAGTAAATTAAATTCTTATAATAAGAGGCAGAGTGGTCCAGTGGTCGAAAAGTAGGGCTGACAGCCAACAACTCCTAAATTTTAATGCCAGTGCAACATATTGAATGACTTCAGGCAAGTTACTTAAGCTCCTAGTTTCCACCTCATAAAATTGTGATAATAAAAGTGTTTTTCTGAAGAGCAATTAGTTAATGCTTGTTCTCTACTCTGAAGAGAAAAACTCAAAGCACCGTGGAGGTTCTAAGCTTTATTAATTCTTAAATTCTAATCATATCAAGGACTCATCATGATTACCACAGTTAAGTAAACTGGTAAGCTTATAAAAAATATACAGCCCGAATAATGATCCAACAATATTGATTCATAGGATCTGTAAGGGACCTGTCATCCATGTCGAAGTGTGACATGCAACAGGTTGAAGAGCCAGACCATGGCTCCTCATGGGATTCACCACCACCTCACAGCTCCAGCAGTGTTCCGGTGCCCTTGAACATGGGTTGTGAGGCCGTGGTGTGAGCATTTCAAGAGTCAAAGGGTGCTGCTGCAAGTCACGCATCCAGATGGCACTGAAGTGTGAGGCTGCTGTTAGATCTCACGTTTTGTTTAGGTTGGATGAGTGTCTGAGGAGGATGAAAAGCAAAAGTTATTCCTTCCAAAGCTCCAAATGCAACTGATGCCCACTTAACTAGTTCCAGATCTGCGTTGTATAGACAGAAACATAGGAGTAATTTGAGTGTTTTGAGAGAAATATCCACTTCTTCCCAAGCCTCCTCTCTGTTGGAGACCAGCCATCACAAACATGGGGGACATGCAGATCTGAAGATCCATAATTTATGGAAGAGGGTGGAATACCAGGCAGATCAAACGTCTGGTGGGGTGGCTGTTGTCAAGCGCTCAAACGTTTAACTGATTGCACTTGTCAAAGAGCTGTAGGATAGATCTGAGGGGAGAGTTTGGCCCTTAGTGTTGCTGGTTTTCATCCCGTAATTTCGAGAGTGTTCTTTGTGCCTTGTTTACTGCAGAATATGATTAGATTTTAATTTAACAGGCGAGGAATGCATCTTTCATGTGGCAAGTCAGAAGGGCTCAGAGCTTTATAGTGGGGATGGGGGGATGGGGCTGGCGCTTCTTGTGAAGCAGTGGAGAGTCCTGCTATATTGCTCATCTTAAGATGCTGTTTATAAATAGGTCCCGCTAGTCTGGGGCATAATGATTTCAATCATTTGTGCTGTATAAATAAACAGGGCATTGTGAGCTTACTTGTTCAGGAATTGTCCCTGGCTTTAGTTTTGGCCACAGACTCCCAGAGGCCTGCAACCAATCTAAGCTGGAGGATTTAAAGAAACAGTCCGTCTCTGATCTGAAGCCACCGGGGGAGAGGGGAGGGCCAGTGGGTCTGGAGGGTGAAGGAGGAGAGCAGGGAAGGGGGATCTTCCATGGTGCCCTGCTTTGCACTGGGGAAGAGGAACCTGACAGATGTGCCCTGAGAGGAACCAGTGTTTTGGTCGCTTCTTCCGTTGGCCCTGTGGACTTTGATTAGAAGTAGGGCTTGACTTAGGAAATGATTTTCAATAATTAAAGACTTCCTTGGTGACACTAAATGTGCTTTGGGTTTTTGCTATGATCAACAACGTGCTTTTATTTTCTTACACAGCCCTAAGAATGTGCAATTCATTTAATAGCCCTGTCAGCAGATCCTGCCACCCTTGCGTAAGCTTGGCATAGCTGGGGAGGAGCTACGGTAGTCTCAGGTTCAGACCCACTTAAGAGAGAGACAGGAGACTCTCCTAAATTCTCCAGTTCTTTCCTAAATTCTGAGCGTTTTGTACCAGTGGTCTTTGAGTCCTCACTTCCCACAGGCTTTGCTGTTTCCCTGTTTGCATGACACCTTGCCTATCATCTTCCCGTCTTGTTTAAGACATCCTCTGCAGCATGATGGAGAGAATGGAGAGGACTCAGCAGAGTGTGCAACTGCAGTCCTCACACATAGTTCCATCTTCACTCCTCAAGGTCTTAAATGGGATGTCAGGGTTTATATCACAGAATCACAGCCCTACCAGAATCAGTGCAGCTTGGCCACTGACTTCTATGGGACCAGAAAATGTCAAAAGGTGGTATGTTCTAGGGCAAGGAGCACTGAAAAGAGACTATATTTCCCTTTGCAAGGTATGAGATGGGAAAGCAAGTATCCTTGATGTGATTTCCTTGCAGTGTGAGGGAGCACTGATCTTGTATCCACCTAAGCAAACTTCTATTTCTGAACCCACCAGCTTAAGAAGTGCAGATAAATAACATTCCATAGAGAAAATGAGTAAAAATTGTGCTAGCACCAGTCAGGAAGCTGGAATTGATACCATCTGGTCTATATAGTTATCATGTCTAGCAGACAAAGTTTAATAGTTGACTCAGAATTTATTAGAAAATGTTTCTTCAGCTTCCTGGTATAAAAATAAAAATCCTCACAAATAAGAAAAAATTTCTTTGTAGTTTCCCTATATTGCTTTCAGTATCACTAAATTTCTGAAAACTTGAAGAAAAGCACATAGTAAGTGGAAAGAAAAACCTCGTAGTTGAATATTTCAGGTATATCAGTCTTCAATTTACCTTCCATATTCTGTGTAATTTGTATTGTGAATAAGATCTTCTTTCTTTCCCTTTTTAACTCACTTCAGTAAACATTACAAGCCAAGCACCTCCCTTTGAATTCCTGTCTTGTTCAAGGATTAACCTCTAAATATTTCATTTGTATCCGTATATCTTAAGGTTTGCTTTTGTACCAAATATTGTTGCATGGAAGGTTAATGAATTCTAACTAAAAGGTTGTCATTTGGAAAATTTTGTTGTAAATTATAGAAATTAAAGAAATGGTTTCTTTTTTATCTGTATATAAAATTATTGCACTTTCCATTTAACAATCTAGCTTTCATTTTCATTATCAGAATCATAAAAAATGATTGAAGTGATGGTTTCTTTTTAAAATGCAAAGTGCTTCATGCCAGAAGTTCTGAGAAATTAGATTTGCTTTTTCTGTTTGCAGGTATAAAAGAAATTATATCTGCTTCTTTTATTTTGTTATTTTTTTCCATCTTCATTTTATTCTACTTTTCAAATGTTTCCTCTGCTGTTTACAAGTGAGGAAGAAAATCACTACAATTATTTTTAGTGAAACAAAGAGAGGGAGTGAGGAAGTTCAGATGAAAAGTTATATTTGTAAAGGCAGAATAGAGAAGCAATTCACATTAATTCAAAGCAGAGTCTCTTTATTGGATTATGGGCTGATTGTGTTTACAAATACACTGCCAGGAGGGTTTTAATTTTGGGGCAATTTCATTGTTCATAGATATATATCTATATATAGATATATATCTATGAAATTATGTGGTTATGTGTTTTAAATGAGATACAGCTCCTTAGTGCTTAATGTAATATATGCTTCCATTTTATGACACAGTGCAAAAGCAGAGCAATTTTAGAACAACTTTGGTTGAAATGTTATCATAAATGAAAGATGTAAACAATGTTATGTTTATAGACAGTTTAAATTTGAATTCATTGGAACTTGGTGATCTCTTTATTTAACAAGGGTGGACTTTATTATGAAAGTACAATCAAGTTGTAGTACTACCCCTCTGATTTCAGGCTTCTCAACATTTGTTACAGCCAGGGTAAACCCAAGAGTTTACATCCTCAGGCAGACCAGAGCTCCTTCTAGCCCAGTATTCTCTTTTCAAGAGGAGTCAATAGTACAGGAGTCCAGGGAAGAATGTAAGAAAACAGGTAAGATGGATTTTTCTCCCAGTCTACCCTTCCAGGTTCATGCAACCAGCAATTTAGCTACTTTTTGAACTGGAGATTGTGACTAGATTTGTTTTTTAAAATCCATGATTGCATCATCCTTTCTGGACATTTTTATCCTTCTGGACTTCACAAAATCCTACAGAAATTAGTTCCAGAGTTAAATTTCTGTTCTGTCAAGACATGTTCCTGTTCACTGAATAGATCTCTCTGTTTCTCCCCCATTTCTATGCTAAATTTCAGAGTGTCCATAACATATTGAAATTGTGTTTAAGAAGGGAATTCTCTTCTTAAACGGTGCGCAATATGTTCAGAGAAGTCAACAAAATCAAGGCCATATAGACCATTGGTACAGCAGGGCCACACAAAGAAATAAGGCAGAGAAAGTTTTTTTACATCTATGTACATCATTGTGTATATAAGACCTGAGGACATAGACATGAATGTGTGTAACAGAGCAGAATATGGCTGGAAGGAATGGAGACTGAGCAGAAGATTGACTACAGTTCCCTATTCTTCAGCTTGTTTATCTCAGTTAAGAGGGAAAAACGTAATTCAAGATGGAGTCCGAGAGACCTGGTAACCCCCAGGTCTACCTTAGCATCAACTAGCTGATGCCCTATGTTTTGTTCAGAGTTGAATCACCCATCACAAAACTAGGCTTTAGAGTGCAAAATCAAATCCACACCAACGTTTTTCATTTGTGCACCCGTTACATAAATTCAAGTGTCATTGTTGATAAAGCAAATTTTTTTAAAAGTTTCTGCGTAGGCTATGATCAAACGAAATTAATGTTATGTATGTGACAGTTATAAAGCTCTGTTGTTTTACAGTGCTATGGTCTTTGCAAATGTTTCCTATATTATTATTAGTATTACTACCACTATTACTAGTAATAATAATAATTAGGGTTGGCCCAACCACAAAGCCTATTTGACAAGTTCAGTTAAATAATTATTACATTTACTCTAAGCATGTTTTCCACTTCTTTTGAATATTTACTTTGAAAAGCTTTTATGCAGTTTCAGAATCTTCCCTACTTCTTCCTCCAACTCCATCTTGGGCACTTTTTGACCTCATAATCTGTCCATGCATGACATCACAGTCGGTTGCCATGGAGAGGACCATACTATCAAACAAGTAAGATGGCCAAAGGTTGCCTTGCAGAAGAGAGATAGAGATTTCATAGGAAAAATCCATTAATACTTAAATATAGAGCAATGGGAAATATCATACTATCTTTACCCAAATCAGTTACATAATTTTAAAAGGAAGCACTCAAGTCGGCTGAGCTCTTATCTCCTGTCAGAATCCTCTATTTTCAGAGGTAATTGAAGTTTTATAAATATATGTTTTTATATATATATATATAAACAAACTACAAACTGTTCATGCTATAATATCCACTGCAATCCACTGAGTCTTTCTCTTTGCATTCAGAAAGAAATATGAGAATTTAATCTGATACTTCTGCAACAATCCTGAATCTACCATAGATTTCCTGAGTGACCCTGGTGCTCTGTAAAATGGTAGGCTCGTTGCTAGCAAAGACTAAATTAAGACAGTGCTTAAGAATATGGGTAGTGTACTGAGCTGGTTCCAGGCTTCCAGTGCTGCACCCCTTCAGGTGAGACATAACCAAAAATAGGCCACTTCTGCAATGAAGAAGAAAGAGAGAAATGAGGCACTAAGAGGAGTCACACAAGGTCAGATTCACTGCTCTTTCTGTTGCCAAGGGGATGAAAAGCCTTGGGGCAATGATTTCTGCCGCTGGGATGGCTCCCACTTGCCCCCATCACCTGCGTACCACGCACCTCAATGCAGCTGCAGCAGCCAGTTTGGCTTTCTAAGGCAAAACAGGGAGCAGGGCCATGGCTCTTTCTCCTTTCTAGAAATTTGCTGTCCAAGTTAGTTTCTTGTTTTGGTTATGCCTGGAGCTGATCCTGTATGCATAGTAATTACCCTTTATTATGCCTTTGAAATTAGGCAATGGTAGGATATAGAAGAAGTAGTGCTGCTTTAATGGTTGAAAAGCTTTTATGGACCATAGGTGTGGCTGTTTGTGTTTATGTTCCTAATTTGTAGTTTGCAACCTCACTGAGGTACTAGACCTCAATGAGTACTGAGCCATAAAGAAAGGTTTACTTTTCTGTTTGTTGAAGGTTTATAACAAAAAAAAAAAAAAAAAGAAGTAGTGACAATTCTTTAAAGATGAAACATGCCTTCTCCGTATCACACTCAGAATGGCTATCTTTGAATATCATCAGGCCTGCAAGTGGCTGGCAGGATTTTCTTCAGGCTTTTAGAGAATTTTTCCTGGTAGGAAATAAGAATGAGAAGATTTCAGCATCAAAGACTCAAAAAAATTAGGACTGTGTAAAGGCAGAGTATTGTTACTGAAATATCTTGTAATTTTTCAATAGCATTAAGGCAGCCGAGTTTATCAAGATTTGGACACTCTATATGTTATTCAATTGCCCTCTACATATTAAACTAGCAATCACCTATATTTTCTTTATAAAATAATTTGTGCTGTTGGTGTAACTAGACTTTGCCTGCTGTTGGCAAGGATGAAAAATACATCACTGCTTGTATCTCCAAGGTAAATTATTCTTCAGGGAAGTGTGCCTCTGGGGAATATTTTCTTAGGAGACCCATGAACAATGAGAGATTTTCCACAGGGAATGCCCACGGGGTAAAGTGTACTTCAAAGGGAGAGATCCAAGATGAAATGAGACTCTTCAAAGGCCAGCTCCACTTCCCCTCTCAACAAGACAAATGACTTCAAAGGGGAACCCACCAAGGTTGTAAATAACTTTTCCCCATAATACAAAAACCTTATTGAAGGCAAGTTCTCTCAGTAATGTGATATTTTTGAAGAAATCAACCCGGACCCAGGTGAGGTCTAAAGGCATCCAATGACCATCAGTATAAAATTTTTCTACTCCTCAAGTAAATGGATGACCATCTAGAGGGAGTTGAAATGTGCACTGTTCATTTCCTTCTCACTTTACATAAAGTTATAGTAGGATTTAAAACTTACAGGTCTATTGGCCTAAGGAACCATGAAAATCCAGCAACAGATTTAGAGACCCTTGGGACCATTTCTATCACATGTAGTTTATCACGTTAGCTACACACCAAAAGTCAGCGAGGGACTAAGACGACCCTATTTTTACACATGACATTGCATTTCATGGCAACTATCTGACTCAAGTCTTTCAGACTCAAAGCCATATTACAACAATATCAATTAAAGGCAAGTTTTGTTCATGACAGCTAAGGATCTTTCACTAGATCGACATCTTATGGCAAGGTAGTGTCTGCAGGTATGTCTTTGTACATAAAGTGAATTTAAAAGATAGTCATAGAATCATAATATGATTGAATAATTCAGGTTGGAAGAGATATTAGAAGGTCTTTAGTCCAATGTCCTGCTCAAAGCAAGGTCATTGATTTCAGACCAGGTGTCTCAGGACTTTGTCCAGCTGGTTCATGAAAACCTCAAGGCTTGAAGTTGTGTTTCAGTCTCTGTTGGCTCTTGTTCATTCTGCTATACCTTGCTGTGCAAAGTCTTGCTCTATCTTCCAATAACCTTCACAGTGGGATTAGTTCCCCCTTACATCATCTTTTCTTCAGGCTAAACAGAAGCACTGGAAGAAGAAGAAGAAAAGAGAAAACAGCAGCAACAGAGACCTAAAATAACCTTTGCCATTAGCATTACAGTCTCTTCCAAGCCTAATGAGTCTATTCTATTCTATTCTATTCTATTCTATTCTATTCTATTCTATTCTATTCTATTCTATTCTATTCTATTCTATTCTAAATGAAGAAAATAGCTACTGAACCTGTTGTTAGTGAGACAAATGGTAGGGAAGGTCCAGCTAAAAAAGTAAAATCCAGAGTAAAATCCAGATAAATTTAATAATAAACCTGAAAATAATCCTCTGATCAAGCTTCACAAAGATAAATAAAATCCTAGTAATTTTTGTCTACCCCCAGAGATCTACTGTACAAGTAGTTAATGCTGACTTCACCAAATATATCATAGAGAAACAGTCTCCCATCCTATCACTCACCATTCACAGCCTCACACATACATGCACTCTAATGGAAAGGAGCTATACACAGTGGCACCAGACTATTGATATTTCTACCCTATTGTTTAAGTAATGCACAACATTTAATACGTCAAATAGCATGACCATTAAAAAACCCAACTAATTACTAGATACTCTTCTCACAAATCAATGATGTCATTTAGAATTGGTCTGGACAAAATAATGGGGGTTGTGTACACTAAGAGGCAATGCTGCACTTAATGCTGGAGGTCTGGAAGAGTCTTAGATGCTTGCCTTCTATGGGTTTTAGCTTGGTTGGCTGAGGAAGGGAAATAATAATGATTACACTCCTGTGACCAGTGGAGTCCCTCAGGGGTCGGTGCTGGGACCGGTGCTGTTCATCATCTTCATCAACGACCTTGATGAGGGAACAGAGTGTACCCTCAGCAAGTTTGCTGATGACACTAAACTGGGAGGAGTGGCTGACACACCAGAGGGTTGTGCTGCCATTCAGTGGGACCTAGATAGGCTGGAGAGCTGGACGGGGAGGAACCTGATGAGATTCTATAAGGTCTTGCACCTGGGAAAGAAGAATCCCATGTGCCGGTATAGGTTGGGGACTGAGCTGCTGGAGAGCAGTGTAGGGGAAAGGGACCTGGGGGTCCTGGTGGACGGAGGGATGACCATGAGCCAGCAATGTGCCCTGGTGGCCAGGAAGGCCAATGGCATCCTGGGGTGCATTAGAAGGGCTGTGGTCANAAGATGATCAAGGGAGTGGAACATCTCCCTTCTGAGGAAAGGCTGAGGGAGCTGGGTCTCTTTAGTTTGGAGAAGAGGAGGCTGAGGGGTGACCTCATCAATGTTTATAATTATGTTAAGGGTAAGTGTCACGAAGATGGAGCCAGGCTCTTCTTGATCTCACTAAGCGATAGGACAAGGAGCAATGGGTGCAAATTGGAGCATAGGAGGTTCCGGGTTAACGTAAGGAAAAACTTTTTCACCGTGAGGGTGACAGAGCACTGGCACAGGCTGCCCAGAGAGGTTGTGGAGTCTCCTTCTCTGGAGACATTCAAAACCCGACTGGACACGTTCCTGAGTGATGTGCTCTAGGTGGCCCTGCCTTGGCTGAGGGGGGTTTGGACTAGATGATCTTTCGAGGTCCCTTCCAACCCTTGTGATTCTGTGATTCTGTGATTCTGTATATATGTGATCAGTACATCAATATGTTTAGAACGCATTGGCTAAATTCAAGCAAATTTGAGAGGCAAAGATCTCAAATATATCAAGTTACTGCATATTTTATGAAAATGGACAGCTGAGCAATGTAGAGAGAAGTTAGTCACATTCTTGAGTCCCACTGAGCTTCTGTGTGGATCAACCAACTGTTGACCTCAGAGAGTCAACACAGGATCTCCAGATCTAGCTACAGATTTACAGACATGTTCTGTGGCTCACAGAAGAAAATTGCTGAATTTAGATTGATTGACTCCACTCTGAATACTCATTCAGCTGAAAAAGTTCTCGCTGGAAAGACAATGCTTTGTGATGCAGTAAATATCTGTCACAAATATTTGAATCCAAATATTGTCTATTTTTACCAAAGCTCATCAGTTCCCTGACACGATTAGCCTTTAATCCTTTGTGTGGGTCTTTATGAAAACATCCATAAAAATGCCACTCCTCAGTCAAACTTCAAGTCCCTTCCTCCCTTCCCTAAAAAGGAGGCTTGATTTTTGGAAGGAAGAGCTTCAGTGCAGATTAATCATGAAGTTCTCGGAGAGTCTTGCTCTCAAATGCAACTGAATCGTCAAACTGAACTTTTCCCATAAATTGCCTGTGCCCAACAAACGTGTATCACAAACAGGTTAAGTGTAGCAATGCTATGATTGAATGCAAAACAGATCTCATCAAATGCTGCACACTGATTTTAATGAGAGGTTTGTATGGTGTGTGTCCAGTCACAGATGACAGTCCACCATGCAAGACTTTGCAAGGCAGACATGACTCTCCCTAGATGCATGCCTATTTTTTGATACAATTTAATCAGAGAGGGTAATAAGCAAATATTATTCAGAATTAAGCAGAAAGAACAAAGATCACAATGACTATGACTGTACTTATTTAGCCATGTATACCCTGTTGGAATTTGCTGCGTGTCTGGAACAGAGCGTGGTCCCTGTGAAATGGCATGATGGATAGCTTCCTTGGATGTTGGATTTGGCCATTAGGTCATAGTTCAAAAGGGAAATTTTGCTTTTAATAATTGTGAAATCTCCTAGCCCACCTTGGAATGATAAAATGAATGATAAATAAGCAATAACCTTAGTTGCACTTTCTGAAGTTCACCAATCAATAGATTCTGTGCATGTACAAAATATATGTTTTATTTAAATATCATATTGTCAAATTGTTGAGAGAACTCTTACTGGAATACTCAAGAAAGTATTCTTTTTGTGTTTAGTGTAAGATGTTATTTAGATAACCAAGTTAAAACTGTTTTTTTCTTAATATGGCTGGAATGACTATCATGAATCTTAATTTAGAAAGCACTTAGCACTTACTGTTGTAATGGAACTAAATAATCACAAGAACCAGAATTGATAATAATGGGTCAAGATACCTGAATTAGAATATGAGTAGCTTTATTGCTTATGGATTTCACTAAAATTGCATCTGCTGTTTATGGACATTGAATGGAACTATTGTTAATAAATAGAATGCTAAACCCTAGAAAGCTTCATGCATTTTCTTTATGGCATGCATTCTAAAAATTGAAAAATATTCATAGTAATAATAAGTAATAAATCTAAGTGGAAACTTTGATTATTATGTTTTCATCATTACTCTCCCTTCTTTGAAGTTTTATACCCAAAAGGTATCTAAGTAATCATCAGGTATTATTTTCCACTTCCAGCCATTTATGAAAGAAAGAAAATAAATGAAATGAGCTGAAGGACGGAAATAGCTACTGTTGCAGTACCAGCAGTGAATAACCATTACAATTTATCCAGCAAGTTGAAAGCTGTGCAGTGAAGTTACCTCCAAAAAAGTTGTGGCTTTGCTGCAAAGGCCTCTGGGGAAACAACACATTCTGTGTAGCTTACTACAATGTTGACCACATCCGGGTAGACTTCATCTACTCGTGTACCTGGAACCAGCTGCAGCATGTCAGCGCTAGCTTAGTGCACATGCTGGCTTTGCACGTTTGGTTTGTTTTCGATTGAGCTCGTCTGTGCAAGTTCACTGCTGTCTGTTTCCTTCGTGCATCAGTCAGCTGGTCACTCTGTACTCTGACTCGTGAATACACCACCAAGCAAAGGCATTTCTGGCTTAGAGCGTTCCTGTGCAAAATATTTTCAGGCTTTAAGATTTGAATATCTGATTAAAGCCCTGTAGAGAGTTGAAAACTGATAAAGAGATTCTGCTGTATGTTACTGGAAGACAGAACACTTTGACTGCGTTACAATTTTCTCCTGCGGAGCTCCTTGTGTACCGTGCCTGGCACAAGCAGTCTGCACCAATTACCGGGGCATGTGCGTGTGTGAGTGTGTGTCTGTGACAGCAAGAGATCAGCTTCTGAGCTTAGAGCGTCTGGGTTGAGTGATTTGTGAGCTGGTGACAGCCTGGGTACCAAGACAAGAACATACATCCCAGTGGGGCATTCTCTGCTAGAATCTACTCTCAGTGCAGCAGCAGAGTACCTGTGTCGTGTGGCTGAACAGAGGCCATACGTATCAGTAACATGCCATTTAAAAATTATGTTTATTCCCTGCTGGTGCTCACTTCATTTTCCTCAAACGAAAACACATGAAAATCAAACCCTCAAACCTGTTTTAAAAAAAACACCCAAGAATAAATAGTTATTTATTTATTTTAGTTGTTAATTTATGTATTTATATATTTATTTTCAGCTTCTTACCTTGTTGCTTCTGAATTTTGCACTGTAAGTGGGACATATTTTCAAGCTTTTAAAGCAATGAAAACTAAGATTGTCACATAGTGTCTTGACTTCGGGAGGTGAAATCCTGAGGAAAACATGTAAACATCTGATATTGCAGAACTTGTGATGTGAAACAATAGTTTGAGCGTGTGTGGGAAGCAAAAGGGAATTCAGAGGTGGTGTGGAAATTATCCTAAACAAAATTTTTAAGAAAGGTAGTTCTAGTGTGCATACTACATTTTGAGATACAGAAGTACTTTAAAATGACCTTTATCACGCATGGGAGGAACAAAATAAAAATGTTTATTTCTGAGAGTTCATGTAGGGGCCAACTGAGATCAGAGAGCATACACATAATATTCATAAGGAAAGATATATTTTAGTGACAAATAATAATTTAGTGATTCTTAAGGTCTACCTGTCACTGAAATGCAGGTGAATGTATACAGGAGTATGGTAGCTGCTGAGTAGATAATTTTTACATTAAAGGGCAGGAAGCTGTGAAGGATTTACCCAGATTAAATAATTTGATATTTGTTCACTCATTTCCCATTCTGATTTTGCTGCAAGTCTGGGTGGGGTTAGAAAACTTTGAAGTGTAAACCAGCAATGAGGAATCTCCTATGCCCCACTGTGGTCAGGACAGTGGAACCACAGACCGTGGACGCAATGCCAGGGCCCTCAGAGAAACGTCTTGCCCATCTCAGCAAGGAGGTACAAACCACCATGAACTGAAAAGCAGCCAAACGTTTTGCAGTGCCTTGGCTTCTCTTTGGATTCTCCACTTACTGGCCAAGCCCTATCCTATTTAGTTCCCAAAAATCTCACATTATCACAGCCTGAGGCTGTGGGGCTGCAATGGATCCTGGGAAACTTGTTTCAGCAAATCTTAATTCAAAAGCTGACCACATCTTGGACAGGACAGAGCATTGCCTGGCTAACAGATGTAATACATGAATGTTGGCTGTGGCTTTGGTACAACCATGTGTAATATCTTACATGTTCCTGTTTTCTATTGCACAGAATGTCTGTGAAACTGGAATATTTTGTATGAAAGGTTTTGCTACGTTTCTTTCTTTTTTTTTCTTTTTGGTGTCTGAAAAATGTTTAAATCAATTTGAGTGTTCATAGCAGTTGGTATGTCTGTCCGAGAAGCATCAAGGGAGATGAGAATTCCCACGTTTTATTCCAAATTTTCAAAGTTTTGTGTCTAACTGGGATTTTTATACTAAACGTAAATCAGGTAACACAGTATTTTACTTACACAGCTGAATGAAATGGAAGATGTTTAGCCTTTGTGCAAATGTACCAAAGTATACATTAGCAAATCTGTCTTTACCAACCTACTTATAGAGATAAAAAATAGAGCTTTTTCCATTTTTGATCCCATTCCTCTGTCTATTTATTTGTCTCAGTATAACTTTCACTGTTTTATAAAAATTATGTTTCAACAAATCATTTTTGCAGATGCTTAACTTTAAGCCTGTAGGACTTGGTCACTGAATTGGAGTTGCAGAATTTATATAATTTGCTAAATTGGTGGGTGAAGAACAAGATTTGAATAAGTCTGACTCAGTCCTATAATTTTTTGTTACCCAGACATGAAGGTGGATACAGTGACCAAAGAATAGAATAGAATAGAATAGAATAGAATAGAATAGAATATAAATTTGTATTTATATAAAAAACCAAACAGACCTAAACTATGGGATGTCTGAAGTGAAAAGTGTCGATATCTAATAGATGGACTTATTTATACATGGCATACCATTGATATTAAGTGTGGGAGAGATTGGTTCTATTCATGCAACCAAGATAAAAGGAAGGATACTGATCACAGTAATAGCATATAATATATTGTATGTAATGTCAGGAGGCTAAATGTTCCAAAAACCCCTGCCTCAAAGCCTATCAGACAGCTTCTTGGGTTTTTTTGAACATGGTGTCTTGAAATCAAAGAAAAGCATGGTTTTTAGGTCACTATTGGAGTTACGTGCGCACCTATAGAAGCATTTGTACTGGGTCAGGCTAAGCTGGAGTTAATTTCCCCGTAGCAGCCCTTACAGCGCAGTGCACTGGTAGCAGCAAGGTGTTGATAACACACCAGAGTTTTGGCTACTGCCGAGCAGTGCCGGCACACATCAAGGCTGTGTCTCCAACCCTTCTCCCACCCCCTCAGCAGCAGGCTGGTGGTGGGCAAGATTCTGGGAGGGGACACAGCCAGGACAGCTGACCCAGGTTGGCCAAACGGATATTCCATACCATATGACATCTGCTCAGCAATGGGAAGCTGAGAGATAGTGGGAGGAACAGGGGGCATTCATTTTTTTCAACGTTTTGTCTTCCGGGGCAACCACTACGCTTTTTGAAGCCCCGCTTCCCAGGAAGTGGCTGGACATCGCCTGCTGATGGGAAGTAGAGAATAATCTTTTGCTTTTCCTTGCTTTGCTTCCTCGTGGGGTCTTGCTTTCGCTATATTAAGACTGCCTTTATCTAAACCCACGATTGTGGAGGGGTCTTTTTCATCTTATTTTTCTCTCTCCCCTCTCTGCCCTGCTGAGGAGGAGAGTGATAGAGCGGCCTGGTGGACAGCTGGCATTTAGCCAAGGTGAAACCACTACAACATTCCTTTGAGAACTAAGGAGACTAGAGAAAATCCAGTTTGCTTGAAAATCTTACTGGCACTCTTTCTTCTTTTTGTGCTGGGATAAACTGTGTTTCCCATAGGGTCATGGTGTGGCCCCCACAAAAATATCTAGATGCAGTTCAGGTTAGGAGAGGTCAGTAAGGATGGTCAGTACTGTGACTAACTTGTTGGTAAGTGAGATTTCCTGTAAAGCAGTACTAGAGAAGATAACTTCTTATCTTATCAACTTTCTACTATTTTAATTTAAAGCATTCTGGCCCCAATTTTGGTATGATAGACACTGGTATAGCTGTTAGCGTAAATCTCTTGGCTTCAGATGCTGATTGCAATGAAGGCGGCTTAAATCTTGAATTCTTTTGATTGCAATTTTGTTCCTCTTTACTTTCACAGGTATATATATCACAGACTGAAAAGCGTGCTTAAAAATACAGAAAACAGAGAATTAGAAACATAGACAAGGACAGAGAAATAAACCAGAAAAGGCAGGGAAAAACTGTATGTGAGAAAGGAGGAAAAAGCGAAGTAACTGTGGTACGTAAAACAAAAGAAAAAAGATCAGAATGAACCAAAGTCAATGGAAAAGAGAATAAGTCTAGATAGATGGCAGGAAGCCTGAGGGAGGCCTGGAGAAAGAAAACTACAAGAAAAGGATATCAGAAAAAAAAGGAGGGGCTGAAAGAGGAGAATTGTAGGACTAGAGACGATGAAATCCATGAACAGACCAAAGAGAAGATTTTTATTTTGGTTTTTGAGGGATTTTTTTTTGTTTTTTTATTTTACTTAACAGGGGCAAAAGGTATGTTTTTGAACATTTGTTATTCTCTGTTTGAAAACCTAGGAGTCTGGCTCCTGGTAAAAGGGTCTCCATATACTTGTGGAACTAAATTTTACTTTCAACACCTTGACTTGCTTGGGTAGGAAAGAACTGTTAATTGTTGCAGTCTTGCTTCATGAAAACATGGTCTGCAGAGAAATGGATAGTAAAATGCTACTAATTTTATTAGAAAAAGTTTTGTAATGAAACTGCATGTATGTGCACATGCACACACATACATACACGCACACACAAGATTTTTTCTTCAGACTGCAAGAATATACTGCCTAAGTGCTGCGTAACAATTTAAATTAATTTAGCCAGCTTTAGTAAGGTATTGCCAACTGCTTTTGTTACAAATAAATATTTAAAGATCAATTTTCATATACAATCAAAGCTTAAGAACAAATCATTTCAATATGCCAAGATTCCTTTCATTTCTCTGTCTCTCTTCCCCCCCACCCCCCTTTGCCCTTCTATCAGTGGCTAGCTATTAAAGATAAAATGGTTGTAATCATTATTATAATAGATCCCTCTGCATGATCATTCTAAGTGGGCCTAATCCTCTGCTTTTCTTATTGCATTGCAATATCGTACTATGGGAATGGAAGAGATGACACAAAGGATTATGACTACTGGGTAAGAAAAAGGAAGACCAGAGTGAAAGTTGCTCTTTCCACAGAAGTGCTTAATAAACATTAAGGTTTCACACACAGGCTGATAGGAAAAAAAGCCACATGAAATAAGCCTCTTTAACACAATGTTTTCCATTGCAATTTTATGAAAACAAAAGTTAATTAAAACACACACACAAGAAATAGCCTACTTTTGAGTTCTAACTATGAGACAAGGCCATACTGTATGCATACAAACTGTAAGAAATAATTTATAGGACAAATTCCCCATAAGACCATTCAGAGAAAGGAAAAAAAAAAGAAAAAACCCTAAAAGAAAGAGAGAGAAAAAAAGACCTGGCTCTTGACACTAAAGGCTTAACATCAAATGCGGCCAGAAATCCATTTTCACAGTTTTATTGCCCATTCTGGACGCTTCATTTCAAAGGGAAAGAATTTGAATTCAGACACATAAAATTCCCTTTGTTCTCTTGCCCTCCAGCCTTTGGTGCCAGTGTGGACGGTCCTATAGGGAGAGGTTGAGATCAAAAAAAAATTTGCAGCTTAGATACCTGGCCCCAAATGATGCCCCTTGGCATTCTTAATTAAATCAGCTTTGCAATAGATTGACAATGCACTGTCAATTATAATCATTTATATTAGCAAACGGAGTATTTTTAACACTTTGGAAATAACAGAAGTTCAGTAAACCTGGGGGAAAAAAAAAGCTATAAAATTATACCGCATGATGATCACATACAATACAGTGCATCGGATTGTAGGTCACATAACATCTTATCTTAACATTGGGTAAAGCTGATGTGATTTCGCATATCTTTCCCCATCTGAAAGGACATTTCCAGTTAGGTTCATCTGGGTTGTTTGTTGTTTTTCTGTCGGCTTCAAAACAGAAGTAGAGTGCACTATAAGGGGTAGGAAGGAGGGGACATCGCAACCCTATGATGGAGGGAACCTTTGTTATAGAGAAAGGGTCTGATCCAGAGTCTACTGCACTGGAGGGAGGTATTCCTATTGATCTCAGTAGGCTTTGGACCAGTACCTGCAGAGATTATTTTCACTGAGAGTTCTGAGGTACTTTTGATATTAAAATCCGTGCAGGCATATTTATGAAAGGAAGATATCTCCTTTGCTAGCAAACGACAGCCCGACTTGTACTGATGAATAAGGTACTTTCTGCTTTCTACAGTGTTATTTCTTTATGTTTTAGCCTCATGCCTCTTTCTATTCCAGTTAATTTGGAATAGATACAGATCAGCTCTCAGGCTTCAGAGTGTAAATTGATCACCTGGAGAGGTCAGGAAGGCATTTCTTCCTCTCCACATATAGCACTGCACAAGAGATTAGAGGTCTGTATAACAATGCCTGTATTTCCACTTTCTGTGGAGTTTATAGGTACTTTTTCCTTTCTTCTTTTTGGAACCCACTGACTCTGATATTCATTTTGCTTTAGTGGGTTATGCATGACTTTTGCTTCAAACATTCAAGTAAGTTGATTTTGATTTTCTGTATGAAATATAGTTCTACCATTGGATGTTAGAATAGGAGAGCAGATGAGTTGCGTGTTGGCAGACTACGTTCTTGTTTGGTGGCAGTTAATGGACACTTCTCTGCTAAAGTTACAGACATGGACAATTTTTAATTGCTTATTGGATTGATTTATAGAGAAGTTGTCACTGTAGCTGTTGAGCAGAAGCTTATTGCTAACCTTGAAAAACATTATTTTCCATAAGCTATCCACGGAGTTGGTAACTTTAAATTTTTATGAGATTTTAAAAAGTTGTTGTAACTGGGAAATAATGATCAAATATTGCAGATTTCACTGTAATTAGAACACTTTTCTAAGACTTACATCTTTGAACTTCAAATCCAGCTGGGAGATTTTGACATTTCTCTCAACTGAACTATTCACAAGTTCCTGAGCATTAAGGATCTCACAGACATCCCAGCAATTCATTTGTACAGAAACAGAAGGTAAACTTAAAATATAAGAAAAAAGGTTAAAAAATATTGTGACTTGACCTGAACTGTGGAAGAATCAGGACCTGAAATTTGAGAACTGATCTTCAGAATGAAGGTCCCTCAGAAATTATGCTTGTGAACTGAGATCAAGACTGTTCAAGTCAGGACCAGTTTTCCAACTGTTATACAGAAAAGAAAGTGGTATCTCATTTTGTTGAGATCCCTTTTGAAACATCTCTTAGACATCTTGAATTGCAGCAAATTGAACTGCAGTTGGAAGTAAATGGGGGGAAATTTTAAATCCAGATATTCTGCAATAGTTTTTGTCAACATGGTGGCAGATAGCTGGAATAGGCATTTGCTGGAGCTTCTAAATAAATGCAAAATTGACCTCATTACAGTACTTGATCAGTAGTAGAGATCTCTTGACTAGCTCTAGACTTTAGTATAAGATCAAATACAGATCTATGCTGTTGCTACTGCAGAGAAACATTCTGAAATTTTTCCTTTTTGCCTTTTCTTTTCCATTGCCATTTTTCTCTTACATTGTTCTTAACTTTCACTCATCTTTCCTTATACTACTCTTTTTCTTTTTCCTACAAACGTATATTCAGTGCAGAATATTTTAAATCTTGCTGCAGAGCCAGCTGTTTCCTCTAAACATGCCTTGTGAGAGCAGTCCTTGAACTCTGAAGAGTGTTCCGCTTCTGCTCTTTCACCAACCTCAAATCCCTTGACTTGATTTTTTTCCTTGATCTCCTGCAAGTTTTATGTCAGGCTGTCCTCTCTTTTTGGTGTCATTAGGTATGATCAGGATTTCCATTCTGCTTTGAGAAACCCTTTCTGCTTCTTAGGTAGTTCTTGTTGCGCTGTTCTAGAATTTCTTCAACAGCTTTCTTCCAAATCAGCATCTCTGTCAATAGGGAACTTCTGTTTAGGTTTGGGAACTCAAGCGAGGACTACTCTCCTTTTATATTTAAACAATAAATCTCTGGCTACAAGAAAACTGAGGAGCATAGTAAGTGTCTGCAAATTCAAACAGCCACTAACTTTGCCGTACATATAAAAGAGGAGGAGATGGTAACTCCACAGTAACTTCTACTCTGATACAGTGTCTTGCCCCAGAACCCTAGATGAAACAGAGGAGAAGTCAAGCAGTTTTCAGATAGATTCTTGATACATTTTGAAATGTAGCTAATCTGAAAGCCAATTAAAATTATTAATAAATTTATAATTCATTCTTCTCTTCTTTGTAGAGCTCTTATCGCAGCTTATTTTTATGCATTCTGTGAAGGTTTAGTGACTGTTGACATAGATGAGTCCTGTACATACTCAATTCCTGTCACCTTTAAATGTCAAGAAACCATAGTGCTGCAATGGATTCAAAAGTATCATACTATGGAATCATGCTGAATTCACTTAATTTGAGCAAATGTTTGTAATGGAGAAGATTGGATATCTGAAGAGCCCATTTAAAGACTGTCAGTTTCTTGGAGGTAATTTCAGTGTAGGACAAAAAATCTTACACCTGCAAAGTGAGAAGGTTTTGACTTGAAGTGTGGATGCAGTGTTTCCTGGTAATTGTACTTCAGGTATTGCATGGTTCCGTTTTCCTTTTTGAGACAAGTTCCTGCACTGGAGTACCTCTGTAATGATGCCCTATAACTGTGTGATTCCCACGGTGCATAGGAAATGCACTCCAAGAAACAAAGAAAAAAATAAAAGAGGAAAAGTATCTATTATCAACAACAGCCCATTACAAGCAAAACCTTCACTGAGGTCTGTAAAAAATATACTAAAATACATCCTGGAATAGGAGAGAGAACTTTTTTTCCTTCCCCACTCCCTCCCCTGTTCCAAGTGGATATCTGTGAAGATTTATTTCCTATGTAGATCCAGTGGTAATTTAGGATGATAAATCTCTCACAGACAACTCTCTGCAGATTTAGTGAAAAAGTATGCCTGAAGCTAATTTTCACCAACAGTCTGGCTTGTCCTTTTCCAGTTATATTGGCTTCTGAATAGCCCAGTCTTTTGTTTTCTGGTGAACCCAACAGGGATTTTGCTTTTCAGAAGAAACACAGGGTCTTATTTGTCAGGGGTACTCATGAAAATGGTCCTGTCAGGGGACTCCTGTTAGTATCCATGTAGACAGGGGAATGCTCCCATTTAATCTCTTATTTCTATCATAACTGTAAGAGAAATTTTAACGTACAGTTATATGAAATATGTTTGAAAGAGAACCAAAAAACCCAGATCTATCCTTGTCTTCCAGGGTAGGTGTAGCTGTACGTAAACCAGTCTTGTCATCTTTATCTAACCTGCTCTTAAGAATTTCCAATGATACAGATTTCATCATCTCTTTAGATAACGTACTTCAGAACGTAGTTGTTTTTTTCTGGCTCATTATTTCTTGCCTTATAGTGTGGAGAATGGATGATTCCGTGTTGCTTCGTAATGTCCTTTGTTGGATCTCCACTGGCTTTTACTGCCCTGTCCCACAATCTCTTCAGTGGGTTTACATCTTCCCTCAAGGGTGGGGCCACAACTGGACACAATTTTCCATTTGTGGTTGCATCAGCTCAGAGGAGAGGACAGTTTACCCAGGTGCCTTTTAGAAGACACTTTTTATACATATTGTTTACTTTTTTGCCACATGGAATACCGCACTCATGGTGAGTATTCCTAAGTAAGTATAGAACTTTAACCTTGTCCTTACTAAGTTGTATCCTACTTTTTAAGGCCATTATTTCATCCAGTTGATTTTGAAGTCTAATCCGAAGTGCCTGAAGCGTGGTCATCTCTACATTTACTACAAGTACGCTTTATTCCATCTTCAAGTCCTTAATGAAATACAAATTAGTGCCAAACATAGGACAGACCCCTGTGGAATACTCAGTTCAGGATAAGAAGAAATCACTAAATGTATCAGTCTTAGTTAAGTTTTGCTGATCTTTTATTTGTCTGATCTTCATCACTTCCTGTAAGTGTTTGGTACAACACCACCGTTGTTGTGAGTTATGAAATTAAGAACGCAGGATCCAGAAAAAGGGAGATGTGTCAATCCATATCAACAAAGATCCATTTAGTTTAAACTTAATTTTGCTCCACCTTAAGCCAAAGACAAAAATCATACCAATTTTATTTAAATGAAACTTGGACATCATTCTGACAGATGGGCTGATCTACATTTAATTATGTTGGTTGTAACTTAAAAGCATTTTCATCTTGTTTATTGGTTTACAAGTATTCTTTTTCTCCTGCCCTTCCTCCTGCCCCCTTCTTTTCCTCTATTAGTCTACAGTGGAATAAGTGAATCTCTCAGAAAAACAACAGGATAACTGAAAAGTAAGTAGTATAAAAAAGAGCACGTCTTATATGTCTTAAGCAGTATTTGTTTTGGAAGATAAATGAGGTCTCGTTTGAGTGTCTGTTTCTGTTCCAGGCAAATCAGAACCTAAACTCTACCTATGAATATAGTCCCCTATTTAATATCATTAATATCTAAACTACTTCATTGGTGGTCACTATTTCATACTTACAGTATCTGCTTTTTACCTCATTTCAGCTTTATGTTCCATTTGGCTCTTCCTAACTTTTTTTTTTTTTAAATAGGATATCAGACAGCCCAGCTGAATAGCTCAGTGCTGTGAGAGAACTCAACATTGTTCACATAGTTTCTCAAACAAGACTGCAGTCAGCTCTGTTAAAAATAACATTTACCATGGCATGGTGCAAATATCTCATAGTGGAAAACACTCTAAGCAAGGAAATACTGTGGTAAAATCAATAGCCCGGAACACTATTATGCTTTCTAATGGCACCCACTGTTTGAGCAAGGAACATGCACAGATATTTCCACATTTCTTATGTCCTATTCATGACGACTGGAATCAAATTACATTTAGGCCTGCAACAAAGACATAGATTTATACCCTAGACTCCAAGCTCCTCTGAAGCAAAACTTGTCTGAGGCCTGAAATATGAGCCCAAACCCACTGATTTTGAGGGGGGATTTTCCCTTCAACAAGCTCTGAGATGAGTCTGAAGGGGACAGCATCCAGCACAAAGAAAATGGGTAGCATGGTTCGTTCACACACGGCTGGCTTTGGGTCCTGAACACTGCTCCTCCTTGGGACATGAAGGGGAAGAGAGCGAGGTGTCCTGGTTGCAGCCAGACACAAGGCGTGGAGGGGAACAGCACACTGGAGATGACCAGTGGAGGTGTGGAACCCCACTCCCTGGAGGATGTGTCTCATGCTTGCCAAAGCAGGGAGTGTTTTAGCCTGAGGGAGAAATACGCTGAACGAACCCATTATACATCCTTCCGAGCTGCAGTCTGTGTGGACACACAGAACGGGTACATCCCAGCTTTGGTGACTCATGGCAACCTCCACACCTTCCAGCCATCCTGTGTCAGAAGGATCCCTGTCCTGGCACGCTGGGCTGTGGCAATCAGGAGTGCAATGCAGTCACAGTTTGGGTGGCAGCTCCTCTTCCTCTTTCAGAGCCATTCTTTTTGGGGCTTCACGAAGAAGATGCTAATAGTGCTCAAGTTAAACTACAAAGTCATTAATTTTTTAGATTTCAGAAAAGAAAACTTGTGCATGCTTATGACAGTTTATACACATCCTTAAAAAGAAGTTGGCTCTCAGTTTTCATATATCACACTTTTGTACACAAAACTGGATGTACTTCAGTAAATATTATGTCTTGGAGGATTTTTCTAGTATACATGGAAAGGAAGAATTCTGATTTTGTTTACTCCCTAAGAAGTGTAAAATTGTCCCATACGATTAACGCAAGACCCATTGCACAAGACAAATTTTACTTATGTCTATTGGAGGGGGAAGTGATTGAAACCAACCTTTATGCATTTTACCACTTCCTTGGCCTTGTGATCTCTAGGAACTGAGGCCAGAATATAGCACATAAAATAGAAAATACTTTGTTAGCAGCATGTTATATGGAATATGCTTATACATGCATTATTACTTGATTTTGTTGGTAACATTTCGTAAGTGTCGTGAAGTGCTTGTATATTTGTAAATATTCCATCTCTATGTGCATGAGAAACTAAACATATTGTAATAGGATAACAATAATGAACCTTTGCATAGTTTAAATGTTTAGCATGTGGTCAAATAATTTAGCTGTGGGCAGATAATGACCCCAATTACAAATAAACTTGCCTTTGACTTCAGGAAGATTACAAAATCATTATTGTGGAGACAGTTGGGATATACATGTTCGTTGTATGCTTAAAGACATTTTGGAACCAGCATTTTAAACAACCAGACAAAGGTGAGGAAAGATGAAAACTAAAAGGTAAAAAGGAACCCATTGATTAAAATTTCTCCCCATTTGTATTTTTGTCTTTTTCATATTACACTATTTGTGAGATGCCTGAAGTACTTTATGCAAGATTCAGGGGCAAAACCCCCCACATTGTATAGTATTTAAATAATTGAATGCTGGCAGAAAGGTGGGGTTTTGATGAGTCTGCAGTTTTGTATTGAAATCAAATATATTGTAAGCACAGGGAAACATAACTCAGTGCCCTAAGAACGTCTGGTGTCATGGTCAACATTTGAAATTTGCATGAGGGGTTATTCAAAAGAGAGACAGGAGACTTCCCTATTGTATTAGCATGGTAATGCAATTCTTTGTGTTTATTAACCTGATCCAGACCAGCTCTGCTATGCAGAGTGCCTGGGTTTTTATGAGCTATAGGCTTTTATGCAGAGATATTTTATTAACCTAATTAAAAGTTTTATAAAAGTAAATTATATTTATGTTTGTGTCTCCTATTTGCAATCATTAGGGAACCCAGACCACCTCCGGTGACTTCAGAGAGGGCTGGTCAGGTCCCATCTGTGTAAATCTTGTGAGTTGTCAAAGACTCATTGCATTTTGATTTACATGTGAAACCTGCGGACTGAGCACAAATGCTAACCAGACAGCTGATAAATAACACAATACTAAAGCAATGCTTTTGCATTTCTTTAACTCCTTTCTTACAGGGACCTCCAAGTGTTTTTCAGACCTTAATGAATTAACCTTCACAGTAAAAAGGTCTTACAATAATATCCACAACATCAAAATGCTAATGTTTATATATCTTATTATGTTATCACTTTGATGCCTTGTAACTTTAGTAAAGGGCTAAGACTCGTTGCACAAGTTTTCTTAAACACAAACCCAAAACCTGGTCTTGCCCCAAGTGTCTCACAAACTAAAGGCCCAACTGATGATTTGCATCGGTTGACAGAGGGAGTCCTTTAAACTTACTGCCCCTCTGCTGAGACTTGTCTGTGTAGATCTGATGCTTGTGAAAACCAAACAAGCTCAAGTTACCCAGGAAGTGGCTTAAATCCACGGTGAGTTTGGTTTCAGGCAACCAGTTTCGTTTCATACTTGCAGCAGGCTAGAAGCACGTATACATGCAGTTATCAAGTCTCAGCTGAGGGCTGTACCTCCACTGCTTGTGGTTGGCCTGCTCACACACTAGATCTTGTACCGCTTCAGATGATGAGATGTAAAACGAGGTAGCAATTCCAGCTTTACAACCACGAACAAAGAGAGGTTGTACAGAAAGCTGACAGCATCAGGTGTCAAATCCAAGAGCGACGGTTCATTTCCCAGAGTGTAGCTCTATGTGCTAGGAGACCTGTTGCACAGCCCAAAAGCAATTTAATGTTGATATTTGGGAAACGGGTCCCAGGTAATACAAAAATGGGTCAATGTTTGTGTGTAAAACTCATTTGGCTCAGTGGCTTCTAATCTGTGTAAGAGCCTGATCCACTGCCCAGTAATGCCAGGGGGAAGTCTTGCAAGACGTGCCTCTGGAAAGACGTCGGGCTCAAATGAGATTTCTCTCTGACAGCAAGGATGGAATAACGTGCTTAGTGATGGCGTAGAGGAGAGAAACCACAGAGGCTGTAACAACCTGCTGCTTGCTGCGATGCAAACTAACAACAAACAGGCACAGATTAGCATGACCGATAGCCATGGTCCTTCTGTCACTGCGCCCCTTCATGCACCTCTGAGAGCGTCTAGACAAACCTGCCAGTATCACCTGTCTCTCCTCTTTGTATCTTTTACTTTGGCTTGTCTAGCCCTGCTGAACTGTATTAAATATGACTTCGGTGGATGCTGGATCAGGCCTTAGATTCTCTGTAAAACAGTGTTATGCACCTAGGTTAAGCAGCTCCTAAGGGGGAAGAAACAGATGCCAGGAGTGTAACAGAAAGGAGCTTCTGAAGGAAAAGTTGTGAAACAGACCTATTAGCAACTGGTACTTTCAGGGCTGAAAGCCACCTTGATGGTGGGGGGGACAGGAACAGCACATCGGGTGACACGAACCGTGCGCTGCGCTGCACTGCTTGTTGTTCAGGGGTGGGCAAGGGAAACACATGCCAAATTCATGTCTGTTTCACAGCATGCGAAGTGTATCTTGACATAGTTGCTGTTGATTATTTGGAAATATTCAGTTTACAATGAATAGAAAACCTAATGGTTACTCTAGCTATTCTGGGAGCGTGGCTTCGATGGTCACTTCTGCACAAAAGTAGTCTCTAGATAGTGTTATAAAAATAAAATTAAACCAACATGCAATATTATTATAATAGCAGGAGTTAATAACTGCAAAGTTAAGTAATCAGATTTAGGTAATGCCAGAATTAAAGTTGACTGTTCAGCTTTAATTTAACTCACTTATGCATATGGCTTATATTAATATTAATTATATAATTTCCTTTTAGTATTCCTATAAGATCCAGGGTTTTATTCTGAACACAGAAGGTGTGGGTTTTATGGAATAAGCTACGGTTCCATAGTTTGTTTTATTTCCATTATTTGGTCTGTGCAATTTTAATGTACTGTGATCAATAGGATGTATTACAGCTGCATTTACCTTATGGAAACTTGCCAATTTTACCTGCGAGTGCTTTTTCATTTTGTTAAGGTATTTCCTGAATGTTTCTGTAATTAGAATGTGTGCAGAAAGTGTAATTCCGCAAAGCCCAGAGAGGTGCACCGTAAACACCACAATAATTGTCATGCTTCTAGTAGCACCCATTAGGGTGTTGTCAACACCACGTTAATCAACCAAGACCAAATTTTACCAGGTTTTATTTTCATCACAGTTGGGTCAAATGCAGTCTAGATCATCAGTAAACAGAACTTTTCACAGTCTTCTGGTTTCATTGAGTTCTAGTGTGAAGTTATATGGTGCTTTTCAGCCCATGTCCTGGGCTATGCAGACTCACATCCCAGCATCCTGTTGCTTTGGCTCTAGAAGGATGCCTCCTCTGCCTCTAAGTGCAATGCAGGGTTACTGCATGGTAGCAAGAGAATACCCGTGTTATCACAGTCAGGGTTAAGTCTGATAAAATGAAATGCTGAGGAACAGGGTACATAATTTTAATGGAGTTGTGTGCTAACCTGATAGCTCTGCCTGTGACCCTGACTCAACTCACTGGAGCGTCCCTCCATGCCATTGCCTTGTGTTAAATAATGTGGGTTGATTACCAATGCGACTGGTAACGTCAGTAAGGAAGGTAGGGCTGAGCAGACACTGACAGTTCTCACACAATGCAACTGAAATACATGGTAGAGTTGTACTTTCGTCATGGTTGTAGACCATGGTAGGCTGTGGAACCTTTCAACAGCACAACTTCTTTTGGTTTTGTTGCTAACTGAGTAGGAGATGACTTTCAGAATGAAAACAGAGCCATTCTCCCAGGCAAGAGAAAGGAAATGGTAAATTCTGACTCCCTGTAGGGAAGATGATAATTTTAAGGGAAATGTCTTTGATGTGAGAGATTCTGTATTTTGTGGGTGCTTTCCCTTGCCCTGAATTATCATGCAAGATGATATCCCAGACTTCAGTTTCTGGATTCCAAAGTTTTGGGCAGTTATGAATGATTACATNTTTTTTTTTTTTTTTTTTTTTTTTTTTTTTTTTTTTTTTTTTTTTTTTTTTTTTTTTTTTTTTTTTTTTTTTTTTTTTTTTTCTGCTGGAATGGAAAAATAGTGAAAACCAAGTCAGATGAGAGACCTGAAGGGGCAAAGGAACTTGTAGGCACAAGATGAGTCACGAATGCTCTGTATTTTGGTGGCAGCCTGTGGAGGATTGAGGGCAGTATGACATTTATTAAATCAGAGCTTCAACTGCTGACATTAAAATAAATAAAGAAATGAATAAACAAGCCTCCTCTGGTATGTAAAGCTGTTCTGGGCCCCACAGAGCACTAGGGTCTAAGTGGGCCTTAGAATCACCTAGGTTTTTCACCCATAAGGAAATTTCTGCCCTGCCACCAACAGAAAATAGCCCTTATGGAATAGAGGTATATTAAATAAAAATATCTTTTTGAAAAACCAGGAGATTTAGGGAGTTTTTAATTTTTTTTTTTACAAATTCCATACATCTGTATGTCATTTTTCTGAACACTCAAAAACACAGAACTTAAATATGGTCATTTAAAAAAAATGAAACCATCGTACATAAATGGTTGCATTGTTGTGAGAAAAGGTGACAATACCTTCACCAAGAACTGCTGGTGCTTCACTCCCAGGTCGTTCTGATTCACGGGTAATTTCCATTCCTCTCACAGTGCTTTTCAATAAACAGCTAACTCTGATCTATAATATAGTCAGTTCTAACAAGCCAGATTTCAAAAGGTTTATCCATCTAGCTAAAATGAACCTCAGTCATCTTTGTGCACAAAACACCCACATAGGCTATTTGTCTTGGACTTGAGTGTTTGGCAAAAAGCCTGACTTCAGCCTTGAGCATGAGAGTTTAGTGAAAAATGCTGCCATTCATGGGGTGGGGGGGTTAATGTCCAGGACTGACCCCACCCTCTGTACTTAGCTCTGAGCTTCTTGGCAAAGGCAGAGAAACCACAAGACAAGTTTTATCATCTGGTAAACCTGTCACTTGAAAAAGAAAATGACTTCAGCGAAATACTTCAACAATTATAGTACATTTTAATTAGGTGTATACCACATAATCACAGCTTTTTTTTTCTTTAGTGTAAAAAGTTTAAAAAAACGCCCACCAACCCAACAAAAAGAAAATCAAACAAAAACTCCCTACCCCAAACCAAAATCCCAACCCAGAGCTATTCACTGTAAGAACTTTAGGAGAGACCACTGGTAGCAGTGGTCTGTACTCCCGTACCTGTGGAATATCTGCTACTTTTGGCTGTTGGAAAATACAGCGATTAGGTCATAAGTGAGTTGGGTAGATAGGCAGATAGAAACACCTGACTGTGTTCCTCTGTCACATCAGAATAACAGAAAGGATTAGATTGACACAGAAAGAGGAGTGAGATGGGAAATAGGCAGCTTGCAATGGCAGAACCTGTTCCCAAGACAGGGATGGGACAATACTGACATACGGATGCAGTGAAGGAAACTTTTAAAGCAGAGGGAAATGCTTATCCTGGTGGGTTGTACCTGCCTCAGTTAGTTATCTGATGAGTCTGTCTTTTTCTTATATTTTGGCAAGACTCACTTAGCTTTTCTTGCCAGTAAATTCTCATCTAATTGAATTGACAAGCATGGACATTTTTAAATTAAAGCTTCCAATCTGCCCCAAATTCAACTGGTTATTTTTTTTTTTATCTTAATGTAGTGTCTGCCATATGAGTTAATACATTGAGTCACTTACAGTCGCTGAAGAAGAAAACTGTTAGAAAAACAGTCTTTGCGGTGGCAGAGTAGACCCATGATCTTTTTAGTTCATTCTTTCTGGTAGTGCGCTGACTTTAAGCCCCTCATGTTTTGTTTGGCATGAATGGCACCTTTCATTATTATTCTCATTCCTAATTCTTTCCTCAACTTTAGTCAGCGGATTCCTGGCTGCGAGTTCCTTCCATCCATTGCAGCGTCTCGTTTGCCCATCATGAAGCACCGAGAGGGTGTGTTCAAAGAGCCCAGAGCTACCAGTTTTGAGAAGTCCTGCTACTTGCTGGTCAGCCTCAACCTCCATTAAATTCAACAGCAATGAAGGCTTCTCTGTGTTTCTGCATCTGGCAAGATGAAGTTATAAATGGTAACTGTAACTAGATAATTAAGCATCAGGTATTATGGAGTCTCTTGAAATACTTCTGTCCTTTCCTTCCTTTTCTCCCTTGTTAATACATTTGCAAAAAGCCTAATAGCCTACAATTTTATACTACGTGTGAAATTATAAATTTAATTTTTATGCTTCTGCTTCCTTATTTTTGAAGTGTATGCTTTCAAAATGTGTGCCTGTGTGCATTAGTCATTAAGACCCCTTTTTGAGAGATTCAACTCTATTATGCCAGTGAATATAAAATACCGAGCAGTCCTTGTTATGGAAGGTACATCCAAAATGACGTTCACACTCAGATCTCTGAGACACAATCATCATCGAGACATTATGAAGGGTACTGATGTGCAAGGAAACACACAAGGAAACACACACTGGGTGACAGAGCACTGGCACAGGCTGCCCAGAGAGGTTGTGGAGTCTCCTTCTCTGGAGACATTCAAAACCCAACTGGACACGTTCCTGAGTGATGTGCTGTAGGTGGCCCTGCCTTGGCAGGGTGGTTGGACTAGATGATCTTTCGAGGTCCCTTCCAACGATTCTGTGATTCTGTGAAATTATATCTATGTATTTTGTGTGTTTGCCCACACGTGCATGAGAGTCTGTTTTGCCAGAAAGTGCACATACCCTGTGCATTAATATTTTGCAAATGTAGTTGCCATATATACAGTTTTAGAACACTTTGCCAAGTTTTACTCAACAGCCTCATGATTTTTAAATGACAAATATTTGCTTGGAGGCTGACAACTTCTATGCCAAGTTTCAATCCAAATTGCCCACTGCAATATCTGAGTTAAGGAGCCATGAAAAATGAAATATATACTGGAAAGTAAGGAGGAAAAAAGTTAGCTTTTGCAGTTTTGCCAGGTGAGTACTTAAATAGTTGATTCTAAGCTTGCTACAGTAATTTACAATTACAATTACCTGCTACAATCTGTATATTGAATGATGCCATTTAGGAAAGAGTTTTATCTGATTGCAAGGAGCACTTAAAAAAAGACACTTTACATATCACACAGTTTGGAATTGTAACTATCAGGACTTGATCCAAAGCCTTTTGAAATCGAGGGAAAGTGTCCTGTTAACTTTAAGAGATTTGGATTGGGCCTGAATAACAGCATAAACCAGATTTTTTTTCTCTACTTAAAAGTAATGCGGACTCACCTTTTAAGTTTTGTAGGTTAAATTCTATCCGGATTATCATGAGCTAAGAGCTAAGGATCTTTGGTGTGCCATGAGTTATATTATATTAAACCTCTTCATAACATTAATTCCTCATTGAAAATTCTCCTGTTCTTCAGTGGTCACAGTAAGTTGAGTTAGAAATAGAGTCTGGAGGCTTTTGGATTTTTTGCCTGCATACATATATGGTAGGAAAAGATCACTTGTCATCTCAGTCACACCTATGCTTGGATAAAACAATCCTGTAATTGTATTGCTGTAACCCTAGTCTTTTACCCCATATGGCTCTTATCAGAATTTTTTTCCACGATAGCAGAAATACAGAATGAGTCTCACTTGCTTATACCATAGCACCACAATTATCTCCTTGCAGTACAGAAGGCACTGCCAATCACCCTATTGGTAGCAACATTTAGAGGTGAGGTTGGGAGCACTTAGAAAACTGGGACTGCACCGTTCTCTGCCTGCCATAGCACCTGCAGTGAATTGATCATACTTGATTACAATATATGAAATCCCAGCCTGCAATACAGCAGTTATATTGCAAAGCTTGTATGTAATCAGGGGAAAAATCCAAGTGTCTTGCTGTGTCACAGTAGGGTTGGAAGGTAGAACAGAAAATATGGGTAGTCTGGAGGTAGAGAGGGAGGTTCAGAGGTTAGGCTAAGCTGGGGATGTGTATTTTTCTGTGTCTGTCCCAACAGAAATCCCTAGACAAGTCAACCTCCTGAAACTGCAATATTTCCCCCTTTTGCCCAAGAAAGGAAGTGTCCAAGGAAAGGCACCGCATGAGGCAACAATATACCATGCTTGCAAAGGAAATACATGATGGTATGTTGGCAAGGATGACCATGGTGGAACTGCTGTAGAATAACAAATTACCATGAGATGGTTTTAGTTTGCAGTGTATACTTTAATCCTGCGCAAAACCTGGGAGAAATGATCTGCCCACAAGAGTGTATCTTAAACCATTTTAAAGACACAGTCACAATCGGCTTCCACAAAAAAATCACAGAAATCCTGATTACTGTTTCATCTACTGGTTTATTCCCTCTTCTTTGACACCTTCCATGCTAGCATTAGTCAGCAGCAGGGACGGCTCATTAGAATAATAGCACTTCCACAACGTGGCTGTGAACCACATGTGCAGTAGATGCAGGGCGCCCTAGACACTGGAGTAGTTGCTCAAGCACTGCAAAGGTGACCCAGACATATTTAGTACTGAATGGCAGTGCTATATAACTTTCTTATTGGGCTGCCTGATGTTAGAAATTGCTAACAATCTCAGTCCTCAGAAAGTTCAGATGAACTTTCCTCAAATATGCTCCTGCACATAGACCATGCCTCAGTTTAGCTTCAGGCCAATGGCTGCCTACCTCCATCACCTGATCTTGTATTTCCACACTTCTTCCTGTAGTCTCTTGCTTCTTAACCAGGCAGCTACACAGCACAGGTAACACAACTCTTGCTTTTGACAGTTGTGATAAAATCTCTCATTTGGTTTTCATTTTTCTCCTCCAAATATGTGCCAGAATCTTACCATATGAGGAATTTGTGCAAAGACTTTGGCAGAAATCAGTGATTTTTCAGTGCAAAACCAGCTCCCCCATGATGATAATGACTACATAATAAATAAAAAATGAACACATTTTACCTAATTCTTGTCTTTTGCAGCTCTTCTCACTGAACTTCCTGATACAGTGAGACTCCAAGGCTACCTGTAGTAAAACATCTTCCAGATTAAATACAATTAAATATGAATTTGAGGCATATTCATTAAAAAATATATCTAAGTAATATATGCATGTAGACATATATACAATATTCTGAAGTTCAGTTTGCCATTATTTTGTGGTTATTCCTTGACTATAAAGCAAAAGGGACACAGTCTTGCAGAACCTAGACCAAAAAGGTTCTGAGTGAAACCTTCATTGTTCTGGGAATTGCTGTTTATAAGAGTAGAAACTGCTAAAAATCTCTCAAGACAAGCTCCTTGTGTCCCACTTTCTGTCCCACGCACCCTGTAGCCTGGGAAAGGACATCTGAGTAACAGAACAGAAGAATGCATGTAAAAGCTGGAACTGCTAATTTTGAGTCCTGTATCACCTGCATCCCAGTTTCGTATATTGATAAAGGGCAAAGGACAGAAGAGCTGACGTTTATTTTATTTTTTTTAAAAAAGCTGCTGTTTGACACAGAAAGAGCTCAGATGTAGTTAATAAAGTTAGCTCTGAACCTGCTCTTTCTGAGAACCTTACATAAATATCATGTATCTACTTCATCTTGTCAAAAGCTTTGTCAGTGTCAGACTGCACAGGCGAGTGCCAAAATATGTAACCAGTTTTACAAATTAATAAGGTTAACAGGTATCTCCCTGCAGAGCAACAATTTCCCTTTTATAAACCTCACCTGAACTGGGTGAGTGCACATGGCCATACTGTTTTCAGCCTGCAGCCAACACTTAAGCAATAATCCAAAGTGACAGTTTTATGGCAGATCTGAGTAACTCATGAAACAATTGAAAAAATCCTTTTCTCCTTTCTTAAGTGAGGTCCACATACAGGCAAATTACAGATGCTGAACAAAGGAAGGAGTCTTCTCAAAGAGCAATGCAGTATAAAGAAATGACCAATCCTTCCAAATGTTAAGGAGATTTAAGTCAGAATGCCATTTCCAGGTTAACACTTCTGATCTCTACAGTCCCAGCATAAAAAATGTGTTAATGACAATTGACAAAGTTACCCTTCCTGGGCAGCTAATGACATCTTAACTCACAGAGCTAATATCTCTCTACATTTCAATTTGCAGTCCTATGCAGAGTTTAGTTAAAGGGATACATGTGTTGTTACTACATTTAGGTCAAGCTCTCCTACCATTAAATAGAAAAGCAATTTTTAAAGCAATGATATGGCTGACATACAAGCCCAGAAAAACAGAAGAATTCCCAGTTAAATCTACGACTGGCCCCTCTGCTCAGTTCTGTTGTGTCTAAACGTTTCAGTCCACAGGGACCTATAAAAGAAACTCTCCACAGTAGATGATATTACACGATCCATGTGGTCATTTGTAAATGCCGTAGTACATATAATGCACAGAGGAATTTACTGAGGTTTTTACATTAGTATCTTGTTTGGTTTGGTTTTCCCAGTTGCACAGTAATGGATCTCCATAGATTGGATTTTTATTAGATTATTATGCTGTCCTTTTAAGGAGGTGGTCCTCTCTAGAGACTGTGGCAAAACACGTTATAGAAAATAATCCAGCCCAAGCATCTTCTGGGATCAGACTGGAAAAGAAGGACAAAGTCCTTATTTAATTCTACATCCTTAGGACATTGTAGCTAGGTCTTTGTCAGCTAAACCAAGGATTCCCAGTCGTGGCAACAATCTCACTTACGGACTTCTCTGGAATTGTTAAACAAAACAAAGCATGAAAGTGCACAGTGTTTGCAGCAATTTATCTGCAAAGTTATGAATAAAGCTAATTGCAAGCACTCACTTAAACATTTCCTTGTGGAAAATACTTCTTTTTTTCTCCCCTCTCCCCCCCCCCCCAATGGAAATTATTGTCTGCTTTCCTAGAAAAAAACCCAAATCAAACAAACAATAAATTTGAGATCCCAAAGCCTCAAACTAGCATTTAGAGTATTTTACCAGTAGTACCTTTTTTATTTTTGACAAAATGTACAGGTTTTTTTTCAGTAGAGGAAAAGAAACTACAGTAAGTAGTAACACGTGTTAACAGGTATTATGACAGAATAGCACAGCTCCCACCAAAGCCAGTGCCCTGTGGCACACCCACAGGAGCATTTCAGGTACGGAAACATTGCTCAGGGAACCATATTTGCAGAACTGAGAGAAAGTACTTTTCTACAGCTATATCCCAACAGAGAATTGCCCTTCTACCTATTAGCTTGGTTTTTCAGATAGAGCCAAAGGCCTGTACACTCCTTGCCTCATGCTGGTGGCTTTTCTCTCTGTGCCTACAGCTAAGGTTTAGCAGCCTTATAGAAGTAATACAGTGTTTCTTTTTAACTTCTCCTTTCATTTCTGTAATCACAAACATTTTAATTATGCTATAGCAGTGCCTGTATTTAAGCATGTAATAGGTATATAATGTTCTCTGGAACAAAAGATTTGAAGTCATATAATGGTATTGCACAGTATGTAGCTTTCACGTTGTTACTCAGATTTGGCGTCTAGGACGGTTTTGTTCCCTCTGATTCACTCTTTGCGGCATAACAGTAAAGAGGCTTTGAGTACAGTATGGGGAACAGACAGCCTGGCAGACAAGCAGGGGTCTTTCCCTCCTCAAATGGTTTTCAGCGTGACACAAACGTTAGCTTTGTATTAGCCCTGCAAGGTTTCACAGCACCTGGTTGCAGACCAAGGAGGAACATGCCCCAGGACAGAGGGCTGAGCAGGAGCCCTGTGCGTGTGTGGGGCTGTGGCTGGGGACACACCGCAGAGCTGAGTTTCACCATATCTCTTCCCCAATCGCAGCACTGCCTTCCTTCTCGCCAGACGTGCTGATGTACAATACCTGACAGTGCAAAACCCATAGATAGCTTGCCTATGATTTTTGCAGCCCTCAGAGGTGTATAAGCAGGGTGGAAAACACTTCACTAGTCAATTTCTACTGTTAGTGTTGGGATGCAACAAATTAGGTACTTTAATTTTCATAGCGAATTTGCTGTGGCTGACAACAGTCACTTCGATGGGTACAAAGACCTTACACATAGCCACATAGGAAAACTATGCGAGGTACTGAACTTTTTCTCATTCAGCAGTTTCACTGGGAAGAGCTGTAGTAGAAAGTCATGTCTCAGGGTGATAACAGTTTCAAATAACATTGTACAATACTACAAACAAAATGATTAAAATAAAGGATAACGGATCTCTTTTTATGTGAAAAAATATATTAAAGATTTTTTTCATTCTTGAAACCACATCTTTTTAAAAAATATGATTAATGCAGAGTATTGAGCAATACTAGAATGCTAACATGCTTCTGTTATTTTATAATTTTTAAAATTTTTGTTGCTGAAGTTAATCCAAATTTTATAAGTATTTTGTTAAACATAACTCCGAGAACAAACTCTATAAGATTTTTCTTCATTTAACAATGGCAAGCACCATCTTCTGCAGCATCTCGTGATTAAAGAACTTTTCAAACCCTTGTTCCCATGTGTAAATCTTATTGAAGTTAGCAAATGCTTGTAGAATAGAGTTCTAAGAGCAGAGTCATTAGGAACAACAACATGATCAGCTGTCGGCAAATCTTTTCCCTTAATGTTGACCACTAAACTAAGCTGATATTATTTAATCATGAGTTTAAATTAGCAGTGATTGATGATGATGCTGATTACAAGTGAAAAAGGTAAATGACAATCAAGAGTCAGATCAGTAGAAACAGTTGAAGAATTTGGTGGCTGCATTTGGCTCGAAAACGTTGCCTTTTGCAACTTGGGCTGAGTAGTGAAACTGTATGAATATACATTCAATTCTTCATTTGAATATTGATTTGATCCAGCCCATACCATATTTTCTTTGCAGCTCATTATTCAGTAGATGGGAAGACTATCAGCCCTATAATCTGAGATTTTTGTTTTTTTGCAAAAGAACTTTGTTCACAAAGAAGGATCATATTTATTAAAAACACAACAGTAAATGAATTTAAAAATAGAATGTTCCATCTTCTCGTTCTTATTTTAAAAAAGGCAAAAATAGAGTTTCAGTGTTAGTTGTAAATGTGGCAAATCCAGTCCTGCAATGAATTCAAATCTGTACATTTCATAAAGGCTACTTAGGGACAAGATAGTTTTAGATCTAAGAAACATGTAAAAAATGACTCATTGTTAATAGGGTGAGCTCTTTGCATTTGGATTAGGGTTAACTGACAGTATCCAGTCACCTTTTATTCTCACAGATTCCACCGGAGAAATGCTTTGTGCTGGCCTGAAAAAGAGAGAATTAGGTGTTCCATTTATACTATTGATCTTAATAACCTCATCTCATAAATACCTACTTTATGACATCAATAAAAAGAGAATAGCAGCAACTCCTAACAATAGAAATTGTTACTTTGTAATTCAAGTATTTCATTGAGCATCTCAAAGAGACTCCATAGTGGTACAGCAGTGATATTTTATTACCAGTTTTTAAATATGTGCACAGAGAGACCGTTTTTTTAAACAAGTAAAGATTCTAATTAATTGAGCACACTATAGCTTCTAGGTCCCACAGTTATCACAGTTCTTCTTTTTCATCTCTTATCCTCCCCCTGTTCTTCCTCTCACACATTAAAAGTAGCATATCCCTTTAAGGGCGTTGGTGGGTGTAGGACTAATTTTTCACTGGGCTGAATCAGATGAAATGAAACACAGATCATTCTACACAATGGCCCTACCTCCCTGTTATCCTCCATTACCATACTGCAGATGGAAATTATCTGCTTTTAGGGGGCGGATCGAGAGATATTCTGGGTAGAGCTATATTCACCTTCCATGGATACCTTCTGCAGCCAGGACTGTTCCTGGAGCTCTCCTCCACCAAACAGTCGCCATCAGGAGGAAGTGGCTGCGGCACTGCTGGTCTCCACTGAAATCTCCCTCAAAAGCTTGGATCCTTCCAGCTTCTGCCTAAGGCAGAGGAGGGAAACAATCAATCAGAAATCATCCAAAAGAAGAGGAACCGGAGCCTTTCCTACAATGAACATTTGAGATGGAAGATGACAGTCTCAATACACAGGCAGTATCCACATTATTGCACCTGAGAGGGGACAAATTATCTAGCACGTCTGGTGGAATAGCAGTCTCAGATCAGTCCCAGATGTTTCACAGGTTATAATGCCGGTGGGACATTGCAGACTACCTGAGAAATAAATGTGAAACACTCCCTCTTGTTCTTTTAAAAGATATTTGGCTTATGTTACACATTGATTTAGCTCTATTTTTATATATAACTTCCTTTGGGTAGTCAGATTCTTCCTGGTGAATCCCAGTAATGTACTCTCAAACGAGTTGCTTTTTTTTGTATTCTTGAGGAAAGTCAAGTATTTTTTAAGTTTTCTGTTGATCTTGCCGTAGAGGACTAATTAGGACATTTAGAATGGAAGGGAATGGAACAGGATAGGATAGGATAGGATAGGATAGGATAGGATAGGATAGGATAGGATAGGATAGGATAGGTGTAGTTCCAGTTGGAAGGGACCTACAAGGATCATCTAGTCCAACTGCGTAACCACTTCAGGACTGGCCAAAAGTTAAAGCATATTATGAAGGGCATTGTCCAAATGCTTCTTAAAAACTGAGGCATTAAAAACTTGAGCATTTGAAGATTAATATCCAAAAGCCCAAGGCTGCCTAATTCTTATTACTTTGCTGATTACAATTTGTATTTTCCGAGACTATTTCACATGGGCAATGTCTAGTTTATCTCATCATAGTTCTTTTCCCTGTGAAGAGCTAAGGGGAGAGTACAAGTGTATAAGACCTAAAAATAATATTTTTGCTTTTTCTTATATTCAAATTGACAGAACAATGGTGTGGACCAGTGGGGAAAAACAATGGCAAATGGTCAGTATTGAACTCCTGTATCCTGCTCAAGTAATTTCTCCCAGACCTTAAAAGTTTATTGTTTTAACTGCCTTTGTTTGGACTTTTTAAAAGCCCTTTCTATTGGTAGTTTTAAAATGTAAGGCCCCTAAATTTCAGTCTTTGCTTCTCCAAATTCTACTTCTTTATTTAATGACAGTAATTAACCCAGCTACCTTAGACAACGGAAGGACCCATAAGTTGTCTTCTGTTTTCAGAATACTATAATTGTTAACAATTGGAGTAAAAATATTTCCTTTGTTTTCAACTCTGCTGGAAACTTGCTCACGTTTTTATTTCTCAGGCTCTGTGATGCCACAGAGTGTGTGATATGTAATGATGCCAGCACACAACAAAGTGACCCGTTTTTGTCTTACACCAATGAATTAAACATATTTTAAAAAGATATTCTGGTAGTTGGATATGTATCTCAAAATTCACAGAATCACAGAATCACAGAATCACAAGGGTTGGAAGGGACCTCGAAAGATCATCTAGTCCAAACCCCCCTGCCAAGGCAGGGCCACCTAGTGCGCATCACTCAGGAGCGTGTCCAGTCGGGTTTTGAATGTCTCCAGAGAAGGAGACTCCACAACCTCTCTGGGCAGCCTGTTCCAGTGCTCTGTCACTCTCACAGTGAAAAAGTTTTTCCTTACGTTAACCCGGAACCTCCTATGCTCCAGCTTGAACCCGTTGCCCCTTGCTCTATCGCTTAATGAGATCGAGAAGAGCCTGGCTCCATCTTCGTGACACTTACCCTTAACATATTTATAAACATTGATGAGGTCACCCCTCAGCCTCCTCTTCTCCAA
>VWZZ01007757.1:467941-597831 GCA_013399095.1 Psophia crepitans | reverse complement strand
ACTGTTCCCAATAACCTTCTTGTCCTTGATGTGCCTGGAAACAGTGCCAAGGACAAGTTGTTCCATCCCCTTTCCCGGGATAGAGGTGAGGCTGACCGGTCTGTAGTTACCCGGGTCCTCCTTCTTGCCCTTTTTGTAGACTGGAGTGACATTAGCCTTCCTCCAGTCCTCAGGCACCTCTCCCTTTAAAATGGCACCTCTTCCTTTAAAATGCATTTCTAATCAAAAACTTTGTCTGCCATACAAATAACTTTCCAACAGGAAATTCGAGAGAACCTAGCACTGAGTTTTCAAGTACTCAGCACCTTCAATGACCGCCAGATTTTTAATAATACTCAGAATCCATAATGAAGCACAGATTTTCAGAAGGGCTTGGTTCCTCTTTGTGCCCCAAAATAAACTGAGTGTGTTGGAGTTTGAGCTCTCTGAAAGTCTGTCCCTGGTTTTGGGTGCTGCTTGCTTGCAAGCTGCCTCCTGAGCACTCTTAAAATTGGTTTTAATAGTCCAGAAGAGGTTTGTGAGCTCAATAGCTCTTTAGATCTGCAAATAAATACAAATGGAGAGAATTTGTTTTTAACCTGCGGAATAGTTAATGAACCAAATAATTTCCTTTCAAGCATGATAGTAAGACTGAAAGATATGATCATTTGATGTTTTATGGTCTCCAATTTTCCATTTAGAAGTCTGTCACAGGCTCCGTATTGAACAATAAACCACTTTCTATTTTACGTTCCTCTAAAACACAAAAATCCAGCAGTAGAGTCATATGGAGAGATCCCTTTGGGATGAACATTGGCTTTAAAAAATTTTTCTGTTTGCAAATGTGTGGCATGATTGCTCTTTGAAGACGTGACCCACTGAGAAGAATCAAACGAAAATGTCATGGCACTTGTGATCAGCTTCTAGAAGTTGAATTCAGCTGGGAGATGATAGTATGAAACAGAAAAGCTGATTATTATTTTCTGCTTTGGCATAAAGGTATTGAATAATCAAGACCTTTAACTATATACCTAGTTTAAAGCATATGTGTGTCTTTTTTAAGCCAGTGGCCTTATTTCTACATTGTCACAGTTAGGCTATGTATAAATACTTGATTTTCATAAACCTACTAAGAAAAGAATTAATTACCTGACATTAGCAGGTGATTTTTAGGACCAGAATTATTGCCTAATTTCCCTGTACAGACAATGAGAAAAGCCTGGTTCATCCAGAATGTGAGACAAAAATTTGAGATGCTGAGGAAAGAGTCACAGGGGGCTAGCCAGTACCAAACAACAGTCAATGCAGTTTCTAATTTTCTGCACCAAGGTGATTTTTTTGTTTTTTTTGTTTGTTTGGTTTTTGTGTTTTGTTTTGTTTTGTTTTGTTTTGTTTTGTTTTTTGAGAAGATCATAGACATCTTTCTTATAACCCAGAGCATGGATTATGCTTCTAGGAGTAAGTATCTAACAGCCATGTTATGTGGTGTTGGGTTGACATTTGGACTCGATGATCTTAGAAGACTTTTCCAACCTCAAAGATTCTATGATTCTATTATTCTACGTTTTTAAGACAGTAACTTGGAGCAAATGGATGGGAATTCTCTGGGAAAAAATAACACGTAGTTCACTGGTTTAAACTTCAGCATTAACCTTGGGACAATCTATAATTCAGTAGTCAACAACAAGGTTTAATGTGAATAAGATGTGTTAGCATAATCAGAGGTTAATTCTGTTTAATTCTACCAATAAAGATGGGTAGGAATATGTTATGATAATCAAACCCCAAATATTTCTTTTGAATAGTTTCAATATGATTAAATTGGTCTTATATAATCACTTTAGACATTGACCAGAATTAATTGATATTTCTGAGCAGTAGTTTCTTATAACCAGAGGCAGCTCAGTAATGTCATTCTCTAACAGGAGCTATTTCTTTGCAATAACTCATTTACTTATTCATATTATAATGTTGCTAAAACCAGAGAACTCCTCATGCATCCCACAGGATCCAGCATCTAAATCATTGGTATTTATATACATATATTTTTTTGGAGAAGAGAAATGGCTTTTCTCAGATAGATAAACTTTATGTTGTTGCTTTTAATCAATAAATATCTGTCTGCCTGTCTACCTTTCCATCTATTTATCGATTATATATGGTTACTTCTCATAACATCTGAACGCTCTCTACTTAAAATAATAGGTTAGATAAAATTTCTAGTAAGCATCCTAAACACTTTGGCTCTTCTGCATTTCTAGGAAAAAGATTTCATGGGCCAAACATTCTATTTTTTCTTTTTTTTTAGATCTAGCTATTGTTTTATTACTGTTTCATGGATTCCTTAGGAGAATTTATTTCTGAATAAGTTTAATAAAATTTTTTAAGGCAGCTTTGAGGAAACCCTGGCAGTGTGATAGAACATGTCTTGACATTGATACCAAAGAGTTCAAGACATCAGGAGATTTCATTTCTACAGAAAGGTTTATAATACAGCGCTCCTCAGACGACAGCATGCCAGAAGTTTGACTGGTACCCTCCTTCAAAATTCCTGAAAGCATTGCAGTTTATTCCTTTTATTATGTTTCTGTAGCAGGTAAAATGGTAAGCAAATACAGACGCACTCTAACACCGTGGAAGGAAGCCAGGCAGTATGTGACTGCAGTGTTAGTGCCTCCTGCATCATGGGGCAGTTTCTGAGGCTGAGCAGCGATGATACCGCTGGTCCTTCTCTCTTCTCAGGGAAGGGCAGGAGCTGGCATGAATGGAGGACATATGCTGGCTTGTATAGAGGTCTGATGCACGTTATTTCCATTACTGGAAGATGGAGGAGAAGGAAAATAACTGTAAATCTCATAAAAAGTTATTAATTGATTTTAGTGGGTTTTTTTAGTAACACAGACTAGTGTATTTACGAGCTCATTGTTGGTGTGGAGGAGCGTGGAGTGCCAACACTTCCTTCACAAAGAAAGGCAAGTGCTTTCTCCAAACACTATTCCCCTGCCTTGCTGACCAACTTTGGCAGAGTGTGGAGTACTTTCATCAGTGATGAAGACATTCAGCATCTGGCAGAAAGCATCCAGCACTTCACAAGCTGGTATCCCTCGTTAAACAAAGATATCTGCTCCATAAAGTAAGATTGAAAAGCCATTCTTCCAGACTGACGTCCAATCGATGCATGTGTTGCCAAAGTGAACATGAGGATGTGATTCCTGAAAGCACCCAGAATCGGTCCAGCTCAATTGCAAATTTCGCAGTAAAAATCTCTCTCCAGAATCGCCTTAATATGTGAATGTCTTCCACATTTGTGATCTTATTCGAGATTTTCAGTAGGGCTTAAGGGAACTAACATCTCACTTTACAGCGGTGTTTACTGAAAATGAAGCACCTATTTCCTTCAGACACTTTTAAACTCTTTTTTAGGAATAATCCAAAACCTGTGCAAAGTCATGGTATGATCCCCACTGGTTTCCACAGGCTTTGCATCGAGCCCTTATTTGACAGCTGAGTGCTATTTCCTGGTTTTAAGACTTCTCATTATTGTATGAGATTTCCTGTTGGAAACAGTTGTCACTAAAATAGCTATTCTTTCAAGAGACAGCAGCAACAGTCATAGCATGGAGAGATGTTTGACAACAGTGGCTTCCACAGGTGTGTTCACAGTATAAGGCCAGAACTTTGGCTGACACAAATCAGTGTAGTTTCATTTCAGTCAGCACAACTGTAGTGATTACAACACTGAGGATCTGGCTCTCAGGATTTTTTTTCCTCTTCAGATCATTTTTATTCAACTAAGTTGAAAGCGAACAGGGATTTTCTCCTTTAAATAGAAACTTCATAGATCTCATCAATCCAAACTCAGCAAGGCAGAGAAGGGGATGAAGGGATGCCCTACTGAAAACCTCTCATAGTTGGCAAAATGTTTTTAGCAAGGAAACAGAGAAATCCCCTCCGCTCTCCTTTATCACCTCCGCCTCTAATTGCAGTGGAAAATATCCTGGAGAAGGCAAAGACGTTCCTCAGCTCATACAAGGTAGTTTTGTTTCCCTGCTGGCTGCATTTCTGTAGAAATTAAAATTGTGCCCCTTAGTTGTCCATCCTGAAAAAAAAGAGACTGCTTTGATGTGCAATTGGATCCTATTCTGCCTGGGAATCTGATGTTCTTGTTGAAAGGGGATAAAACCTCTGGGGAAAGTGGCAGAAGAAACTGTTCCAGAAGCAGAGTCAACACACCTATTCTCCCTTGCTGCTGCTTTTTTCCAGCAATAGCAGGGTCGTTCACTACTCAAACGTCTGATTACTCTGAATATAACAAAAGGTTTAGTTTCCTTGGGAGTCCAAATAGCCAAGTATGTGGCTGCATGTGCTGTTCTTACTCATAAATGCAAATGCTAACCTATAAATCTTTCCTTTTACAGTACTGTAATAACATTCTATCTATTTAGCCTAGTACAATACCATCACAATAGCTTTTTCATTGTGCTGCATTCATGTTAGACTAATATAATGAGATGCTACCACAATACCATGAAATAAAACGATGTTCTTGACGTATTTCCAAAACATTTGAACACTGTTTCCAAATCGACCTTGTGAATAAATTAAATAATAGCTTGCAAAAACGTCCTCTAGCATTTTCAGAATGTATGCAAATGCAAGCTCGAATGTTTACATGTTTCTCACAGTGTCTGGGATTATACGGCGTATTTGTGCACATGAGTGTTGTCTCTGGGTGTATTTGTCATTTGTGCTCAGTGGCTTGCACAGAATTCTAGCATGATTTGCCCTTCAAGTTGTCCAATTCTTCCTCCTCTCCCTGATGACCTGCATATTAAACTTCTCTTCTGTAAGACTTCAGATTTCAGTGGCCCCTTCCATTTGTCATACGCATTATAGTCACTCAGAAACCTTTCAGTACTGCGTGTTCAGTACCTACCCTGACATAGTTCTCCTCTGAACCATCCGCTGTCTTTGACTGCAGATTTCTAAAGGATATCTTCTTCAAAGGATCTATATACATATGTATAAAATACATATATATGGTTAGCGTTCCCACATTGGAAAGGTGGTTCAGAATAGTGGGGGAACATTGAAAATTGGAATGAAATCTGAGGGACTCATTTTCCTGGGAGATACTTTGGCAGTTTTTTTTTCTTTTTTATTAATGCCAAGATCACAATGGCTTGAAAGAACGAATTTTGTTTACCAGGGAGCAACTGTTTGCAGGTTCTACATAGCTAATCTCTCATTATTAGTAGACCCATAAATATTTTCTTCTGGTAATGTGCCAATCCCTCCTGTAGAAATTGCCCACCCATAGTATGCTGCAGAGTGAAAATGAACTGGCTTTTTACCATTACCTTTCCCATATTTCTCAGGCATTAGGGATGCACAGATCACAGTCTTTAAGGTGAGGTACAGAATTGTGGTTAATAAAGTCCAAGGGATCATTATGGCAATATTGTCGGTTGTCCTACACAATGTGGACTGAAGAATTTTGTCCTGCCATTTCTGATTTCAACACACAACCTTGGGCTGAGCTGCAGTGTACTTTTTAGAAAGATATTTGCTGATTGTAATAACTCCTGTTTCAAAAGTGAAACCCCCTAAGTGGAAGGCTCTTGTAGGAAGCCTCAGAAGACTTCTTCCATTGATACACTAGCACATATCTTTTCAATACTCCCATTGAGGAATCTAATCCAAAACTCAATGATTTATCTTTACTGACTTTAATGGGCCTCACAAAGCTAGTTTAAAGTAATGGGTTGTGAATTTCAACCAGTGTGTTCTTCTCTGATGCCGTAAAAATCCACTGCAGACAGAGACCCAGTTGTCTTTCCCCAAGATACACTAGCAGCATTTCTCTGCGTTGCTGTTGGCTGGCAGTAACAGGTGGGTTGCTTCTAAATGCTCCTCTTGATAGATGCTATTTTACTTGACCTTTCTGAAGAGGAAATGGTGCATATGTTTATGAGAAACACTCTGACACTGTTTCATGGGAGAACGTGCATTGTTTGTACAATGACAATGGGAAATTTTCCACTAAGTACTTTGCCAAAAAGTAATTATTATGGTTGGCTATATGTCTTGTTTGCCTGTTTTTCCAACACCATGGAAATTTTCATCTTTCTAGTGGTCACATCCATAGCAGAAACTGGAAAAATCTTGTATCCTTTCAGACAACCTGCTGCTTGAAACATGTAATAATACACAACTAAGGAAGCATTCACAGCATATGCATTTAGACCTGCAAAAAAACTTGGCCAAAAGCAGTCATATAATTTAAAGAAAAATTGTCTTTTTGTATTCTAAGTTTCTGTGCACATGCGTTAAACACACAATGAAATCAGCTGGTAAGTGTCTGTCCCCTTTTCCTTCCTCCCAGAGGTGCAACTGAGTTCTGTTGGTGTGAACGTAGAGCTGAAAACTGGAGACCTATGGTCTGTCCTTCAGTTGTGACCTTGAGTAAAGCACTTCTCTGCTCTTCATCAGCTGTAGAAGAACGTTACTTAAAGTTTATAGAACACCTTAAGATCAGTGGGATGAAGACACTACATGCACCCTTACTGTTATTGTTTATTATAAGATAGGAAAATCCATGGGATTTCTTTCACCTGTAATATTTGGAAATGTGAACTTCAAGTAAATGTGTTTCCAGTTGCAAGCCACTGTGCAGCAAACGTAGCTGTCTGAGTAGACAGCTGCTTAGAATGATCTGCTCTTGGTGGCTACTCCCTGAACATCATCCTTGAGTCCAGTGACGACAATTGGTTTGCTTGGACACCTGCTGTCTTTTTCTTCTCCTCCCTGCAGTTTCTGTGTGGGATCCATACAATCCAAGATGACTCTCTGGGTTTCCCCTGTTTAGCAATTTGTCATGCACTAATGCATTAATTATGTGTACATTAGAAACAATGGACAATAAGATTAGATTGATTGTATCGTGACGAGAAATCCAGGGTGGCAAATACTGACACTGTTTCAGCAGCAACAGTAGAGGAGAGACTGGAGACCTGATCTAGCATCAAGAGGGACATAGCAGAGGGGACAAGGCAACAAGACCTCAGTCCTGCTACTTGGTCCTTGTAGTAAGATGGACCATCGTGTGCAAATAAATCCTCTTGGATACCAGTGGGGCTTGACTCAACTGCGTTGGGCTACCCACACACATGCAAACGGGAGAGAGGGGCTGCCAGCAGTGAATAGAGGTGATAATATATGATATGTGGGTTGACAGTGCTAAAGGAATTCATGATGTGGACAGTAATTCTGCTCAGTTATTGCTCCCTGCCTTGCAACCGAGACGATTCATTCCGTGAAACAGGGGAGCCCTAATGCAAGAGCTAATCATTCAGTAAATACACTCTTGAACGAGTGTTTATACACCTAGAGAAAGGGAGAACAGCAATTAGCTCCAAACACTCCAGGGCACTTTGTCCTGTGCACTGAAACCTTTGCTCTTTCTCCCAGTAAAATTTCTTTGCCAGAATTTCCCCTCAGAAGAGGACAATACTCTTTATTCATAAAAAAGACCAGGCCTCTGATTTCTGCTTACCCTGCAGACCCTGATCTGAGATTAATGTAGACTCTAAGATTCCTTTCAAAGAGCTGGCTTCCCATTTGAAGAAATTATGCCCCCTTATCATTGATCCAGACCAGATTGGTTTTATTAAAAACAGAAGTTCCTCCCACGGCATGTGGCGATTATTTAGCACTATGCATTTTTCCTGTAAATACCATGAAGAGCTGTTAGCCCTCAGTTTGCACATGAAAAATGCTGGAGATCCTGCAAAAAAATAATAAAAAAGCTGGTTTTAATGTAATATCTTGAAGTCTCTCAAGTTAGAGAGGATTTTTATATAACGATTAAAAGAAAACTTATACGATCTCTCTTCTTCCTCCATGTATACTCACATTTATTCACATTACGGTAGCATCTGGCAGTCCCAACTGACTTCAGCACCCCAGTGAGCCAGACACGGCACACACATAATAAGAGACAGCCCTGGGCTCGAAGAATGTAAGAGAAAATCTTTGCTCAGCGAAGCTAATGGCAAAACTCCCATAAACCAGTGGGACTGGGATTCAAACTTACAGCCAAATTAGCCAAGACAGACAAAGGGTGGACGGGAGAAACCAAGACCTGCAGAGATCTAAATATGAGACCTGCACTGAATCATCTATATTAAAACATAGCTGTAACAGAAGAGCAACCGTTCCTCAGCAGAAGAACCACCTTTCAAGTATCCTGAGACTGGCAGGGGCAGTAATGATAGCATAGGAAAGCATAGGAAAAAAGCAACTCTGAACAGATCTTGCCTTGGTACATCCTTTCAGTTTCTGTACTGAGATTTGATGAGGTTTGAAAACCCCCGGGTCATTCAGAGCATGATGTTTAAAGGATAGCCTCTCTGCATGAGTCTAAGTCCTCTCTGGACCCATAATACACCTCTGGCCTCGGCACCTTCCACAGGGGAACTTCGGCACCTCCATTGAGAAGCTGAGCTTAAATGTTCACAAGGTCACAAGGGAATCGGTGAACTAGGCTGGAACTGAACTTCATGCATTGTAGGAATAATTCTTTCCCTTCACCACAAAGGCATCTTTTCTTTCATCTCAGTTTCCAAAGCAATACTGGCAAATAAGATCCAGCTCTGTTACAACCTTTTACCTGTAGAACTTCCTGACTGGGTTAAAAGATGCAGTGCTTTCAATTCCCCAGCACATCTTACACCAACAGTTGTTTACAGCTGGGGCTGGGCATGCAGGAATTAACCATGTTGTTCCAGATGCTTTAAAAATAATCTTACTAAACTATTTGTCTCAACACTGTTTGACAACAACATTATCTCCTTTCCATCCTTCCAAACACCTAACGAGTTTAATTCCATGGAGCACTGTCTCATTGTGGAGCAGACTACCGCAGAGCACATGTTTTCTTTCCTCCTGCACCCATTTCTGCTCTTATGCTATCCCGTAGCACTGTTTACTGTACAAATGAATGGGGAAAGATGGGGATGGGTAAGCAGGGGAAGCCAAATGTGAAGCAACAGATTCACACAGCAAGCTGGTGATAGGGCCAGGAGTAACTCCACTGTCTCTGAGTTATAATCAGTATTTTGTTCATGAGATCCTATTTCACTTTGCATTGGTCTTCTCTGTTTAGTCCTTCATTAAGTGGACAGAGTGGAAGGGCTGCACTCTTCTGGAGACAGAGATGCCACTTTGTCTAGTTAGTGTTGTTAGCCAGCATGATCCAGCTGGGTTAAATTCATCTCAGAGTTCTTGTTCCCATTCCCTCAAACACAATGCCTATTTCATAAATTGAGATCAGGCTTTACCAAGGGCTGAAACTGCCTCTCCGACCTCCAGGGAGAAGAGATTAGGTATCAGGTCTGATATTTTGGGATTATGGTGTCTTCTGCCTTTCACAAAATTATTTCCATTACATATTTATGTATACACATAATTTGAGGCCATTTGATTAGACCTAGAAAAATGGGCTAACCTTCTCCATGATCAGCTGTTTGATATGAATATTCTTAAAATCTATGTCTTGTCAGCTATCTAGTAACCATATTTCCTTTAAACTATCCAGTTCCCTTTTTGTTTGCATTATTAAAAAGCCTTCTTCCCTCTTTCTTGCAGCAAACAAAGGGCCCAAGCATGAAGAGTTTTCCATTGCAGCAAAAAGCTGTTATGCACAGAATTGGCATTGTTTTACCATATCACACATAAAGTTATGTTATTTCACTTGCCAGTTTAAAACAGATCATGTATAGATTTATGGCAGAGATGGGCTAATGTCACATAGAGCACTTGGTACTATGTTTTTTATATGACTGACTTTGCTGATGTTTCCATTGAATGACCTCTTCTATTTAGCCGTGTGACACTTAATAATCTCACTGCTTGAAATAATGTCAGAAGATTCTGTTAACGGTAGAGCAGTCCCACATTGTAAGTTTGAGACAGCTCATTTGCTCACAATCCCTGCAGCACACTTCCATCCAGACATTGCCCATTATGTATAATCATCTGGGAGTAAAGCAGGCTCAGTGCAATATTTGGGATAGCATAATGGGAAGTAAGATTCATATGGATATAGTGCGAAAATGCTCATGTACTTGGACTGAATATGAAAAAATGGCCAGCATCAGAGGAGACCTGTAACCAGTAACTTGCACTTAGCTACCTTTTATCACTTAGACAGAGAGGGAAGCTGTAGTTTAAACCTTGGTTCTGTGCTCAGTAATACCGGATCTGTGCACAACTGGATCATCCTCATACAAAATGTGATCTGGCTCAGGTATGAGAACTTGACAAAGTTCTTAATTTGACTTATGTCAAATTTATCAGGGCACACAGTACAGTGTTTATCCTGGCCTGACGACAGCTGCAGGAAGACAGATGATAGCTGATCCAGCATAAAATTATGCTTTTGAAATATATCAAACAAGTGTGAATTGGTCAAATGAGTTTGTACTAGTTCTGCATTTTGCCTCAAGTGGCAATAGCATTTTTGATCTATTAAGTACACCCCTAAAACTGTATTTTGCCATCTTTGCAGCTGCAGTTTACAAAGAAATAGACTTTTCCATTTGTAACTTGTGTATGCAGAAGTGGAGCTGTGGACAAAGAAATATACATTTGCTGCCCTGCAATTAAGTGCAAACCCCAAAATAATCTCAACTGAGCAAAATAAATAAAAAAAAGGTAATTGTTTTTATTTAGGCAATTACATTTTCCTCCTATATTTACCTACTAGATGCTAGTGAAAAAAACGATGGGAGAAACAACCACACCTACAAAATTCAAGTTCTTCCATAAGTAATGGAACAAATTCAGTCTGTGTTTCAATAGAAAGGAAGACAAAAATCTCTTGTCCCCTAAACTTCCCCTTGCTTTGCACACTGTAATACATTCTCCTCCAACCCTTCCCTTTTATTTTATCACTGTTGAGCAAAAAAAAATCACAAGCTGTGCCATTTGCCAAACATAGTGGACGATGAACTATTTTTATCTCTTTTTTCTTCAATGGAGGCATCAGTTTTGGTTTCCTCTACCTACTGATTTTCATGAGTACATTGGAACTTCAGCATTTTTATGATGTTGCATGTGACTGAAACTGTTCAAATGGTTTATTCCAGGAAAAAGCTATTCAAGGGTGGGGACAGCCAGCCATCCCACCCACATAATCATATCAGCTTGCTTTCTTCAAAGAAATAAGACTTAAAAAAAAGAGAAAGATGTTACAGTGGCTAGCACAATAACCTAAATTACTAGTGGAATGAATCCAGTTAACAACTTCTGTGACCCTGGAAAAGATTCACAAAGGTATTTAGCAAGTTATTTTTTTCACCTAAATTTGGATGTTGGCTTCCAGGAGTCAGATTCACAAACCTACACTTTGCAGCTTGTGAAGAGACTCAGGTGCCTCAGGACTGGACTTCAGAATTACTTACACACTAAGGGGTTTAACTAGAAATGTAACTGAGATACTTGATTTAGAAGTTCAAACACTGTAGTCTTCCTGCGTGGTCAGGGTAAAGACAGGTACAGGTGTAAAAGGTAATTTACCTTGCAGTTGATGACAGAAAGTTGAATTTCCCTATGAAGACAGCCAGCTTTCTTCATCAGTTACGTATGAAATCTAGACTGACTTTGCATCGAACATTCAGTTAATTGCTCAAATTTCATCTGAAATCCCGTTTATCTCCTCAGTTTTGCTGCCCACCTTTCAAGTCCCCCCTCCGTAAGACTAGGATTCACGGAGCAGTGCTTTTTCCTGCCCTCCCCTTTGTGAACGACAAGTTTGCTGTCATCTTTTCAAACTGATTTGGGAGTGATGATAACTTAAAGGGGTTTGAGTAATTGCTGGTGAGCAACGGAGTCTAGAGCGTTTGTGTCCTGAGGAAATTCAGCTTCAAACCTCCCATCTGAATGGCATGTTTTCTGACTGAAACGCATTCCTTCGAGAAGTCATCTTGACAAAACTTTTCCAATGTGGTGTGTGAGGCATATTCACATAAAAACATTGGAGCCCTGCAGTTTGCGTTAAAAGGTGATCCTTAAGTAATTGAACTGGGTTGAGATTTTACATATGCCTGACATAATACTTCCTCTGAGGCTTATAATATAATCTGATATGAGAGAAAAAAAGATAAAATATTAACACATTCCTATTGCCATTCTTCAAAGTGACTTAAAACTTTCGCTTGATTAATCCCATTTGTAAGGCTTCTAGGGTTGGGAAAGTCAGGGAGGAGGACAAAATGTAAGGTGGGACTATGAAAGCAAACCTTTGGGTTATTTCCTTATTTGCTCTTTTCCAGAAATATCTTTCAATTTGCAGGGATGCACAACACTGATTAGACTCACTTGTCATTTACCCTCATGAAAAATGTACTTAAGAAGCAGAGTTATAGCAGAGCTGCACGTAGTGAGGAAGGCAGAAGATTATATACATAAAGATGATTGGAGGTAGGGCATTAGGCTGAGCTTTATCTTCTTCAATAGTGATTCAGAGATACAAAAAAAACAGTGATGCATTGTTCGTAAGACTTATTTATCTTTTCCACATAATTATTTTTTTTTCCTCTTTCAACAAGAATTAAGAGTGCTCTTTCTTTTTTTTTGTCTTCTGCTCCTGTCAGTTTGAGTTGTTGAACGGTGCCAGATTGACTGTGCTGGAGATTAAAATCCCTTAATTACCCACCAAACAGGTTATGTATGGACAACAGAAGTGTAAGCTTCCTCATGCCACCCTGTGAGTGCGTGCAACCAAGCTCCCAAGGCCTGAAAGAGAGTCTGCCAGTCTTGCCAAGTGAAAGAAAAGCACGAGACCAGATCTGCACCTAGTGAAAACTGACATTTCTCCAAAAACCTGCACAGCTTTAAGCTCTGTGTCTTTGATTTGATCTAGATATTCGGGGAAAGAAATAATCAGTGGAAATTTGCTCTCTGTAGAAATGATTGGTTATTTCCAAGTAGAGAACCGACGGATATAACTTAAATGTATTGGATTGCAGATAGTCCTTCTGTATTTGCTTAGATATTAATTCAGCATGTCTCTGACATTTGAATTTGAAGTACCTTCCATCTTTTTATCAGTCTTTGTAAAATAGTACTTCCTTAAATTCTTCTTATATATTTTCCCACTTTACTTAAACCTAAATCCTCTAGTTCTAGTCTCTTCAACAAACTCAAATAGATCATCAAGCTTAATTTTATAATAAACTTCAGCTAGTTTAAATACCTCAGTCATGTCATCTCTTAATCATCTTTATTATTCTTCCAAGGCTAAGTAATTCTCTCCTCATATGTAAACTCTTCCATTCTGTTTATCAGCTCAGATTCTCTGCACTTTGCTGTCTTGGTTTCTATTTTCCTTTATATACATTGACCTTATCTAAACAGCATGGGCAAATTCTAATCTCAGTCATGGCACTCTAAATCCAGAGTAGCTGACTTCAGTGACTCTGGTTTTGATTTAATGTCAATGGATTTACTTCAGATTTACTCTGCTGTAACTGAGTTCACAATCTAGCATAATGGTGTCTAAAACTCGAATCTCCACATACCCTTGTGTTCTTGTTATGCACTCACTTTAGAGTCCAGTCAGTATTCTCTTGACACCTTTAAAAAAAAAATCATATGGGAAATTTAAGTGGAGGGGCCATTTTAACTTATTTTCTGCCTTATCTGATGCTTAGTGAGTTTTTGAAGTCTCTGCTGGTAAAGGACCACCTGAAGTAATGTGAATATCTTATGTGGAATTAATGTCTTTTTTCTGTGTTATGAAGGTTTCATTCCAAGTTTGCAGAATAAACTCTTGGGAATGAAGGATGCTCACAAATTCTGATACCGTCCTTTTTTACCTACACAGATTTTCTGGGGCTTGCTTCCCTACATGTAGACGTATATCGGTCCACTTTCTCCCAGAATGGCCCAAACTTGAGAAAGAAACTCAGGACAGATTTGTTATCATACGATGGTCAGATATTATACTGGTAAGTGCATTTCGGAACTAGAGACTAGACTGGCAAAAAAATCTAATTTTTGAAGAATATAGGTGTGTCAGGCTTGTCTTCTCTTTCCTTCATGCACTGCTTTTCCTAATGTATGATCTGTGTTTAATGTAAAATTGAAGAACCTGGTTTTAATCCATCCTCTTTTAACAACCATATCTACTATGCAAACCCTCATAACCTTCACAAAGGGGTCAAAAGTGACTCTAATGTGTTTATATGATAATTTCTTGAATGGTAAAAGGATTTACACGAAATTGAAATGATGACACACAACAAGTTTTCACCAAATCAGATTCTCAACTGAAAAACAGAACAGTAAATCTTAGTTATGAAAGAAGATTATTTCCTAGCATTTTCTGGAGGTTTTAAGAATATTTTTTTTTAATATTATTCACTCTTTCAGTGTTGCCTTCCCAACTATTTGGTGGCACCAGACTGTTGAAGGAGTTCCTTGTTAGGTTTAGTGGTCCTGCTCTTTACTCCCTGCTGAGTTCCTCCTATGCAGTAGGAAGCTAAGAATTTGCTTCAGCTCAGTTTGTGCCCCAAAGGTAAGCAGTGTATTTCATTCATAGAGCTGTGTGCTGGGATAGAGTATAACCTCTGGAAGAAGTTCAGAATAAAACCAAAAACTCTTCTTATACAAGCATTATGAGATTTGCCGTGAAAGACACAGACCTTGTGAAGGTCCTGAGAAAGCTCATGCTTTAGATACATGGGTACTTTACAGAGGGCTGAAATGGATTCAAGCATTTCTTCCCGCATTCTCTCCAGATCATTTACTATTCCCCCTCTCAAGAGCTTACCTCTCATGGGACAGGGCAGATAGAACAAACTACGGACCAGTCCTCATTGGCCTGAAGGTGAAAGCAACTGTGCTAACCCACACTACTGCCAAAAGGACCCTGAGCCAAACTCACTGATTTGGGTGACGAAAAATCTGTGTGATGGTCTGTTACACCAAGGAAATGGTGGGGCAGTCACCAGCAGCTGATGAGTGTGGTGGCTTGAGACTGCTCATGAGAAAACATGTCCTGCTGCTCCTCTCTGTACAAATTTGCTTTAAGCACCGAAACTCTGCTCTGTGCTTCTAAGAAATCAGGCCCTTCCAGCTATGGCTGATTTTACGTCTATGTATTCTTTCACCTCAGAGACCCACAAAGCATTTTACGTACCAAAGGGAATTACTTTGCCAATCCACTGCGTAGGAGAAACATGGCAACTCATTGAGAATGCACAGCGATACAGCACACCACCTGCTGTCTTCAAATGGAAAAAAAGAAAAATCCCAGATCCAACTGAAGCTTCAGGGAGTTATTTTTTTAAGTAGGGAGAATGCAATTACTCAAACTTCATCACTGTTCTACCCAATGATTTTTAATTACCTTACTTTTATGTCTCTTGTGCAACTGCTCACCTCTAGGATCATTGCTTCTCCTTTTCTGCTGACTGGGAGGGCAAACTGCTGAATGTACGACTGGTTCTGCCGGCCCCTTTCAGCTGGATCTGAGCAGGTCATTATCTTAACCTGTCCATCCCCCGACCACCTCTGTGAAAATGGGAAATGGTAGTGTCCCCATGTGACAGCTGGGAAACTTGGATGCTAAATGACTCGTCAGAAGTTACACAGGAGGACTAGGGCAGAGGACGCACTCTGTTTCATTTCTTGAAATCTGCGACAGTGCAGCTAACCCGCATTCCTCCTTTCTCTCTGAATCACTAACACAGCTTCTCTTACAATTTTCTCTGAAGTCAGCTAAGTGTATACCTTCTATACTCATGCACATGTTATAAAATCTGAGGTCTCAGCCAGAAGCTGTGATATACTTAAAGAACCAGATATCACAGAATCACAGATTGGTAGGGGTTGGAAGGGACCTCTAGAGACCATCGAGTCCAACCCCCCTGCCAAAGCAGGTGCCCTACACTAGGCTGCACAGGTAGGTGTCCAGACGGGTCTTGAATGTCTCCAAAGAAGGAGACTCCACAAACTCTCCATGCTGCCTGTTCCAGTGCTCTGTCATATAATTCGCTCTTCCTTTTAGAACCTATATTTAAGGATCCAAAATATAACATGAGAGAAAAATCTGATTCTGTCTTTATAATAGGTTTGTTTTTCTTTATCTAGCATGTTCAGCCATTACCCTTGATTTATGCCCCAGTACATGGAAGAAGAATATGTACTGTCTATTTCCACAGACAAGTTTCCTTGCTTGTATAGCTGTATACTGAGAATGCTGAGGCCCCCAGAACTCAGAGAATGCTTCTGTTTTTCAGAAGTCTGGGAACATTTGTGCAATGATTAACATATAATCTGCTCTTCCCTTCATGTGGATGTGTTCTGAGCTGCCCTTTATTTGACCTTTTTCTTTATTGAGATGCTGATTATATCTGTTGTTCTATAGAAAAAGTAGACATTTGACACTATACCGCATGAGGCTTTCTCCATACACACTGACCTCATCAGAGGTTTGTTCCTCCTGCACATAGGTGCTTATTTACAGTCTTAAAAAAAAAGAAAAACTGGGAATGTCAGTCCATGTACCCTCAAAATATATTAAGAAAGAAAGTTGCTTAAAGAAAATGGCTGTGATTTGCTCATCAAAAAAACCCCCAGAGAAATATGGTGGCATTTATTTAGCAGGAATACTGTGCAACAACATCTAAAACATTTTTCTAAGTCACCACATGTGATAAAGAGGACTTAGTTCTGAGCAGGCTGAACTGTAAAATTCGTATTTGTTTCACTAAGTACAATGGCAATTAAAGTGCAAAGTAAGGGAATATCCTTTGAATATACTTAGCTAGCAGTTCATACAGAAAGATGTTTGAAAGGTCAGGACGCCCACAGGCCTTGCACAAGTCTGAGCAGCTGTGCCTCAACTCCTCAGCTGTTAGATGGGACCAGCAGTTCCGAGGAGATGCTGGGAGGTTAATGCGTCAAAGCGAGAGACAGAGGCACTGGAGTGGGGGGTCATGCGTGTACCTAAGACAGATATCTAGAAAGATAAATCTTCAATGTGGCCACAGTTTTTCACAGGGCAATTCAGAAAACCCAACCATGGAACAAGAGCACATTAAATCTTCTCTGTCTGGATTGTCATCAGTTATTGTGAGAACATTTCCCTGGGGCTATATCACTTCCAGGATTTTCCCTTTTATCAGGCCCATATCCCAGCTTCTGTAACTAAAGCTGCATTTAAAAGAACCTTTGAGGGCCTCAGAGATATTGATGCGCCTTGGATTTGTAGTCCCGTGACTTGCAGAAGATGTGGATGAATAGCTGAACAATATATAGAGTAATAGTTAAAATAGCACAGCATGCAAGTTTTCAATTAAATGTTCTCTTCTATTGTATGTCATCCAAGATGGGCTGTAGTGCAGGACTTGTGATCAGAAGAGGATGAGAAGAATACAGAGTTACCAAAACAACTCTGCTGGCCAGCAGAGAACGACTACCCAGGGGGAAGAGGGGTGGAGTGAAGGGAAGGGAGAGGGGAAGAAGGGTGGAGAACAGAGGTTCCGCGATGGTAATATGCTGGCAGAGCCCACCATTGGCAGGCAAATGACAAAGGATTTTGTGACCTTTAGTCACTTGTGTAAAGAGAAGCACATGTGCAGAGTGACAGTACCTTGGGCCTAAAGTTCTCAAGTCCCTCTCCCATTATCAGGCAACGGACATCACATTCTTCCTAGGATATTGTTCGCAATAAAGTCTTATCCCATATTGTTTACATCTGATGCCTTTTCAGCACAGACCATTCTTTCAGTCTTAAAACATCCCCTTATTTTATGATCTTTTGTTACGTGATGAGTGGAGACATGTAATACAAACTTTTCATTTCATCCATCTTTATAGCTGTATTCAGTAACCAAGCTTGATTATTAAATTTGAGCCTTATTCTGCATCAATCTACTCCTGTGCTATGTTCTCAGGCCAAGTCGTCTAAGCAGACCATAAACCAGATGTGATTCTTAACTTTTTCAGGACTTAATTTTGCCACTTGGTTTGGATCACAGAGAGGTTTTCAGCCTGCAGTCTTTGATGCCTTATGTTTGCCTTCATAAAAATTATATAGAAAGTTATAAAAGAGTGATAAGGCCTTCCAGTTTTACCACCAAATGGAAAAGTTGTCCACACAAAGAATTTATAACCATCTTGTAGCAATTTCTCGGATCTAAAATCATTTTAGCTGATTATGCATTAGAGATGTTGAAAAGAATGTAAACCTACCAGTTTCTATGCAAGAATCATGAGAACCAACTCTGTTTCCCGCTTTTATATACCAAAGGCCTCTCTTCAAACCCTACTTACATGCTGAGATACATTGACTTCAATAGGACAACTTACGTGAGTAAGGAACTTCTGAATGAACAAGGGTTTCAGGCATGGGATCTAAGATCAAGAAGCATGAAAGCCTTTTAGTTAATACACTTCAGCATCACTAATACTGACTGACTGAAAAACTTCAGTTATGATTAATGATGTTGGGCTTTTTTTTTTTCAAAAGATAAAGTCAGGATTCTTTGTAAGTCTTTTTGCCTGTTTTTAAAATGTGATAGTTCCTAATCACATTTAAAATACGTTTCAGAAATATTAGTTGCATAAAAAGGCATGCATATTCAAAAACTAAAAATTGGAGAGAGACAGATCTTAAGCCAAGCTTCCTAGTAATTGAATGATATATCAGAAGCTTCCTTTTCGAAATGGATGTATTTAAATCTGTGAATGCTTCCAACAGTCTTTCATGTATGTGAATTTTGTGATGAGCCAACAATTTTGTCATATTTTATCCTATAAGGGTTAGCAAAAATATAGTTTGCAAAAAAAGAAAAAAAACAACAATGATTTTAAAAGGAAAACTTAGAAACATTCTTACTGTCACTTATTGTCAAGTGACAAACAGCCTCATGTTAGGCATCCGTACCCCCCCTCTCTCCCCCCATCTTTTGCTAATATGCTTTTGGTAGACAATATCATTTTTGTCTCAACAATTTAAATCCACCCAAATGTGAATGTAAGTTAAGAAACATCAATGTACAGAAGGAAAAATTACACTAACCTCTACATTTGATATGATAGTGCTTTCACTTGGCAGGTTGCATACAGTTTACTCGTAGTAATAAAGTCTTCGCACAATAAGTGTTGTTGCAACACCCTGCTATTAACAGTGCTATTTCATGCACTTAATGATAGCTAAGCAGTGGAAATAATAAGGCAATTTACAAATACTAAAATAAAAAGAAGTTGTATTTCCTCACGTATGTAGGATATGTTCTGATCCATTTATGCTTCCACTGAGTTCTGCTGAAGCATGAAAAAGGTTGTAAATCATATTTGACATACATCCCATGGGTCAGCCACCACTCTTCTAAGATAGCTGAATGGAATGGGAATAACCACTTTTGGAGGCAGAATATGAAAAAGGAACTGTGATGTACTGTGTAAGGCAGAAAACCGTCACTTATGATCAGCAAATTAAACTCAGGTGCTTGCACTTCTTTTTTCAATCGAGGCGAGGAAACAGTAGAACAGAATGGCAAAATGGCAATCCTCTGTGAACTTTAACATGGTCATGGGATGGGCCCCAACAGGGTCAGAGGCTTCTTCAGGAGTGCGGGAAAGGTGTCAGGATATTCTCTGGAATGATGATCTGACAGAGAGGCAGCTGGTCCCGTCAGTTCTTACTTCTGAGGACCAAACAACATCTTCTCCCACCATTTAAAATTCAGGACCCTCTCCAAACTCACAGCATGGCAGTGCAGATATTTTAGATATTCATGCAAACAGAAGCCCTTTGAGGAAGCGTTGAAGAAAGGGTGAGATATAGCTGCTAATCAGTTCTATTTATGTTGTACACACAGTATGAAATTACTGCTGCAGACCCAGTTCTGCCCCTAATGAAGATGATGGCAAACTCTTTCCCAGTCCGGTGGGACTAGGATCAAGCCATGACAGTGTTTGGTATGCCACCCTCTCAACCCCAGAAGCATATGACGAAGATGCTCTCACGTACCCAGGCAGAAATGTTATGACATTCAGCGCATCTGCAAATGGAATGGCTGTGTTTGCACCTGCTCTTTTGTCTAGGCTGCCTTCTCCTATTTCAATCAAGTTCCACCCATGTCCTCTCCTTTCTCTGGCTTTTAGACATTTGCTGCAACCAAGAGAAAAGAGCAACCTGACACTTCCTAAGCAGGGATGTAAGTTGCTGTTTGTTGAAGGGTCCGAAAGTGATGACAGCAAAAAAAGGCAACTCCTGCTGCTTGCGAAACTCATCCACCCTCTCCTGCTGGCCAGGCTGGCACGGCCCATGCCAGGAGCAAGTAACACAAGTTCCTGCGAGATGCAGCGTCTATCCCACATTGCCTTCGTGTACTACTGCCCATCAAACACTAGGGTCAGGGTACAGGAAATAAGAGATACTCGTATGCATGCATGCTTGCACATAGGTGTATGTGTAACCGTGTATACGTATATTAATGCATTAACTCATTTGTAGATGAAGGGTAATCAGCAATGCCATGACGTCATGGGGGCCTGTAATTGCACATCAATCTGGACTCTGTGCCTTGATCTGCAGGCTCACATTACTGGCAATAACATTTCTGGTGTAATCATGCATATACTTCGTATTCCTCTGGCCAGGATGAAGCTGTAGGAGCTAATGTATTCTGAGTCAGACCAACTGCCGCTCATGAAGGGAAAAAAAGACTTGCTTGAGTAACCGTAATAATTGGAAAATTATTTTGATAGCCTGAAACAATCTTATATATCACAGAACTTTATTAAAATAATATCAAATCAAATTAACTGCTATTCCATAATGAATTAGGTAACAAGGTAGGCAGATATTAATCGGCCTTGGCTCCCAGGCAGGGGAGCCAGGAATTTATTAGCTCTTGCGGCTTGTGTGAGGGTGAAGACAGAAATCAGTATCACAGGCTGCAAGGGAAGCCCCTGAGACAGCTGAGCTTTTACTTTTTTTCTCACTTTCACTTTATAATCCATCATTAAACACTTGTATTTCTTTTATGTGGGGTCTTATGAAATTTTTAATTTTTTAATTGCTTTGTGATTTAATAATGAGGATTTTCTGTGCATGTGTGTGTGTGCATAGCATGTGTAACTCAGCTGCCAGTATTAGAATTAACTCACCTTTGTCCACCTATGGTTAACCTTTGTGAAAGAACGAAGTCATTTTACAATTTGTCTAATTACTTGCAGAAAGATTGCCAAGTTCATGAGCATTGTGGCATCAATAACTGAGCTTAATCAGCTACCAGACCTGTCCTGTCCTGTCCTGTCCTATCCTATCCTACCCTAACCTATCCTACCCTATCCAAAAGGGGGAATGGAGGAATATTGGGCACAAAGCATGGAAGAAGGGGCAAAATATGGTGTGATGTCCTCCAGTAAGATCTTAGTGGTAGTTACACTAGGTACTTAGGAAATGATGAAGGTATGCCTCGTTCATTCTTTTTTGTTGGCATCAAAATTTGCTATGATCAGCACTAACTTTATTTCATGCTGCTTTGTGCGGTCTGCTGCTAATTCCTGGCAGGGTGATGGTCCTAGCAGCTACATGAGTAGCAGAGGGCTGGAAGCTGACTTTTTGTGCTAGGTTTCTGTTTGTACAGAGAGATAGATCCCCCTTTGTCTGATCTATGACAGGTGAAGTTACAAATCATGCCAGTACTATCAAAAAGGAAGACACTTATTTGATTCAGAAAAATCTCACGAGAAAAACAACTTTTGGAGCTGGAGCTTATTGAGTCATGACAATAAGTGAATCTGAAGTGGTGTGTTCTTGGGAGGGTGGCTGTTTTGGGTGGTTGATGGAGTCACTGCAGTGGATATAACAGAAATAGCAGTAGGGGGTAAACTGAGCAACAGAAAACTGTCAGTAAAATCAGACCTCCGTTTCCTTGGAATAAGCTGATTTGAAGTCCCAGACTTGGAAAACAGGTAAGGAAATGAAGGTGGGAGGAGACAATTATGTTTCTGAAATATCCTCTGGACATCGGGACAAAATCTGGAAGAGCATATCTCTGTACCCTGTCCCAGAAGAGACCTGAGTCTTGTTCTTGGGACCCCTCAGCGGAAAGGAGAATATGACGCTGGTGCTGCATTTCCACTCGATGTTTTTAAAAATGTCTCTACTTTTGGTTTGCTTACCTTTAAATGTATAATGACCAGGGTTGCTTGCTGCTTCGTGAAGTTCTCCCTCTGAGCAGGACCAGCTGGAGTAATTTTGTGGTCCTGCTTGGGAGGAGGAGGAGAGAGTGACACTGGTGCTGTTCGAAACACGAGCTTTGTGTGTCCCACCTCATCTTGCTTTCTGCAGTTTTCCTCATGATTCTGGTCTGCGGTGACTTTGCTTCATAAACAATAGGCGTTCCCAGCACTGATATTTTCTGTTCCCTTCTTGCTTTGTGCCTGTGGAAAGGAAAACAAAACAGAGAAGGTCAGAAGAACAGAAGCCTCCAGCGCCCTTTCCAGGCACGGCACAAACTTGATTGTGCAGTGCCTAATGGCATACATGAGACCAATGAAAGCTGTATTGCAGAGCAGCATCAGACCTATCCATTACACCTCTCCTGGGCATACTGCCCAGACACTGGTCAGATGCCTTCAGTTCTTGTACTATTTCTGACACGCTTTCTCCTTCATTATCTCCTGCCTTCTTTTCCCCCACTTGGCATTTTCATTTGGACATAGAATTTCTTGAGCATTCCAGTGAAAGTCAGGGACACCAAGGAGGAGAAGTAATGGAAGTACCTGTCCTTCCAGTAGGAGCCTGGCAATAGAAGGTAACATCATTGTCTGTGTGCCAGCCATTTAACCATTCGAGATGTCTATTAGCAGAACACATTGCTATTCAAGTACTTGCCTTAGGGATAACTTAGATCCTTTTTCAGTCAAAAATTATGTTTGTTCTTGCTAGAAGAGTACAGTGATGGGCAGGAGGGTGCCTGGATGAGGTCAAAGTGAAACATGTCCAGTCTGGGAAACATGCACTGATGGATGAAAGTGTGTATCTGCTGCAACTGCAGTCTTTTCAATCAGAAAAGCTCTCCTCAGAGTGCTAAATTTTGCTGGGGTTAGTGAAATCACTGCATACTCACTTCAGACCTTTGAAGTAAAAACCCAGCTATTACCCCAGATGAGAAATCCAGGTTTTGTCCTAATAAATCTAGGCAGAGGGTTTTACTCCAACAAATATAGTCTTGTTCAAATATAAAGGCAGTTCTAAAGAAAAACACCTATTGGCATTACAAACAGCTTGGACTGTCAGCACATAAAACAAGCAGAAGAAAGTTCCTCTTTGATGGCATGGGATGTTCGGTGCTGTGGTAATGCCATTTATGACAACTGATGCCTTACAGTCGTTATTTGACTGCTGCACTTTCATGGTTGCCATTTCTGGACAGGATAATCTACACCTACGTAAAGAAAGTTGCACAAAAAATGGTTTTCTGGTAGTCTGAGAACACAGTACCTTAAACTTCCCTACCCTACTAACCGCATCTTACAAGCCCTAGCTCTAAGCTGAGAGCAATGAGGTAAGTACCACATGGCTCAGAGAGCAGGACTGATGGGAGATGCTGGAAGTTGCCTTCACATTGAAGCTGATACTGTCCACTGCTGCACTGGGCAACAGGGCAGGGAAAGCTCCAGTGGAAGCCCCTGGTCTGTTTCCTCCCTCAGTTTGCCCAGCAGCCTCCTGGTAGCTCTGTTCAGCTCATGGCCATGTAGGAGAAACTGGAACCTCAAAAGCCACAGGATGCAAAACTGGCACTTGAAAATTCCCAGTTGTCAGGCAGCTCCCTGTCTGGTCTTAAAGAAATATCTGTACATATTCCAAGGTATTAATGTTCACACTTTGGAGGTGAAGTAACATGTGGGCCTTTTGTTTTTCATGTTTTGCACATAAATAGATCCAAAATGAAATTAACAACTCCCCGGTTGATAATTACTTTGAAGGGAATGAGATCTGATTTATACAAGCCCACTGGTTAGGGAGATAAATAAGAGACCTTAAATTAAGAATGAGGCGAATAAAGGTCAAATGCATAATGGTTGAGATGCTTGTGAGGACAAATTGTCTTTTTTTGGCTGTATCTTTTTATAGAAACATTTAGTTTTAAAAGTTATAGTATGGTACTGTGAAATGGAATAGTTTTATTAAATATCGTTGACTGAAATGATGCACAAGCGAGAGTAGTAGGCACCGATTAAAACTAGTTAATGAAGACTTTGTTTTTTGCCATCTCCTTCCAGAAGTCAGAGAAAATTTTGGTTTGCCTGCTTTGGGGAGCTACATAAAGGTGAGAAGGTTTGTTACAGCCTGATGGAGATGAGAGAATAACAGAAGGCTTCTAGGGGATTACTGATGGAGATTTGGGAGGCATCTGCCTGGGGATCTGAACGTGTTAGCTCTTCCAGGGCCCACAAAAGTGAAGTCTGGACTGGGCTCAAATCATGTTTCACACAGTTCTTCCTATCAGTTTGAGCTCTGTGTTTCTAACCTCTTTGAGCTTCTTTGGGGTTTAGAGTGAATTTAAATGCAATAAAGCTACCAAACTCTACCTAAACAAATTATCTTCTCAATTCTTGTCACCTGTATCTCACTCCTAACTTACCTCATCCTGTTTCTCACACAAAGGATCCAGGTCACAAATGCAACTTCTACAAAGAATATTAAAACTTGCTTCAAATACAGCCAGATGGATGACTGAAGGATAAAGTAAAAAACTATTAAACCCATTGATATCAGTGTGAAACCTCACCAGTTCCAAAGTTTCTGAAACTTCTTCCTCTTGGTTACTTATTCATTATCCCGTTTGACATAAGTGAATTCAAGCTGGTTCCTATTAAACATACTCAAAAGCCACCATCGCAGCTGAGAAGTTCTCTGTGCAAACCAAGCCACACAGCACCGAGCTGCTGGCATACAGAAAATCATGAACACCCTCTCAGTCAGACCCCCAGCTGGAATTATTAACTCACATGCAAGTAGGCTTGGCTGCACGAATGTCATCCCATCACAGCTGGACCGAACGCATGAGAAAAACATTCACTAGAGCTGCAGCAGGGGAAAGAGCTGACCATGCTTAGTACTAACAGACCTCTCACATCCTGGTGGGATGCAACTTTTCATATTAAAAGGCCTTAAATTACCAGTGTTCTTATGTGTTCAAGCATTTGAACAGCCAACAGAGCTGGTCAGATGTTAAAATTAGGGAGTTATTTAGGTGCTTTGAAGGCCCTGGGACCTTCCGCTGTGGAGCATGCCTGTCCTGCGTGTTGTTGCTGTAATGGTCTCAGTGGCCATTTTGTTTGCCTTCTGCAAGCTGCAGGCTTCCATTAAGATAATTAGTGGAATATAATGTGCTTGACTGATGCATCTCCCTAAAGGGATAGTGCTTTAAAAATAAGAGCCTGAATTCTCACTTACACTGAGGCCATTTTACATCATTCTGGCAAGCGTGAGAGGTCTTTCAAGTGGGTGTAGAAGTAACTTATGGCCCATTTACACAGCCAGATCAGTGTGAAGTGACCTTCATGTAAATGACAACCAGGCCCCAAATCGCTGTTACTTTTTTTAAAGATCCATGTTGGCCGAGGATACTTTGAGAGGGGAAGTGAAGTGTTTTTCTTTCTTTTTTCTTCTTCTCAAATTAGTCAAATGAGGTTGATTGCTTTAAAGGATGGAAGAGTTCACCACGGCTCCAGAAAAACATCAAGTATGAGAGCCTAGATTATGTCAGAAGACATGCAGCAGCCCACGCATTAGACTTGAAATCTGTGCTCGCACCTGCCCCGACTCATTTTTTTTCCCTTTGCATTTATTGAGATGACACAATGTCAACAGAATTCTGCAAACTTTATGACAAAATTGTGACAGATCTGCAATGGCAGAATGACTTATGGAAATGTTGAAGTGGCTTCTCAATCAAGCCTCAGGATAGCTTGTGACTCCATTGTCTTAGAGGTCAGAAGTCAGACTCCACCGAGGAGAGACATTGCTTGATTCTGGTCCAATTTCCTGCCATATGCTGGAGGTGGGAGGGGGGAACCAAGGCTTTTAATTGCTCGATCCCTATGTTTTCTCTTCTGCATTCCCCAAGCTAAAAATGCTTTCCATAGCATGCTACGTTGTTTGCAACGTGGTTTGCTAAGTTTTTAAAATGCTTAAGATCTGATTCCTTATGGTCTCAACTCTTCTCAAATCATTTACCATTACCCAGAACAAAGTAATGGACTGCCATGCACATGAGCAAGTAGGTAATTGGTAAAATTTCACTGTCAATTCATATCTGTGGAAATAACTTCACAAAGTACAAAAGAAGGACAAGTCAGACCTGTTGCACACTGTGAATTGGACAGCCTGGAACACCTACCCAAGCATGGATAGATGGGCAAGGGCTACTCACTTGTGGTACCTTGCTTGTGCCAGTGGAGAATATCTCTATTTTTGTTGCCTTTAGTAGAATTTCTCTTACGTTTTCAAATGTATTTTTTAATCTGTTTTTCCTATAGTAATAAATATGCATTTCACATAACTATGAATTGAAAAGGGAGAACTGAGAAAGAAACTGCTTCTAGTATTGCATCTAGACTTTAAATTATGTATACAAACATGTTTGGAGAAGTCCATGCTATTGAGAACACAAACCTACTGTTCAGTGAGACTGGCAAGAGGGAGACACTGAGTCCAGTGGTCTGGACTCTACTCTATGTATGATTTAAATACTGGGTTCAGGGTCACAGTCTTACTCTACGGAGCTCTCCGTAGCCTGCAGTAGCTCCCAGGCAGCTCCTCTGGCTGCAGCCAGCTGCAGCTGCGCCCTTCAGAAAGGCTAAACCTGTCTGCCACAGGAGCAAGATTTAGGAGAGCCACAGGTGGAGGAAGGGGACATGTGAAGAAGCAGTCTCAATTTCTTTCCCAAGTCCTAAATTTCCAAGTAATATTACCCTTTGGAGAATGTCTGCAGCTTTCCCTAACAGCATTTTGGTCACAGGAGAAATCTGGTCTTGAGCTAACGGGCATTAATTAATCTTTTTTTTTTCTCACTGCAGTTACCAAGTCCCTCTCATCTTTTCAGATTCAGACGTGCCACCTTTCTAACCTGACTTCCCAGAAAAGCAAATACAAAGTCCTCTTGTGAGAATGAGAAACTATCAGTCCTCGTAACATCGAAACAGGGATGAGACGCTTGGCAGTGTAGCTGCGCTATCATGAGGGATGGGGACCAGCCAGACGGACAGTGGCCAGCAGTTCACACCGTAATAACGGGCTCAGCAACAGAGACAAACCCAGCAAACCAGCCAGACAAACCTCCCTGCTCACCTGCCTGTTTCTGCCGCTGTCTCCTGCACCTCAAACAGGGTATTGCATCTGAGGCACACTAAATGTGATTCTGCAATGAGCGCTGAAGAGCTGAAGTATTTGGAGAGAGAGCTCAAGTTACCTCTTTGTGCTGGCAACATTAGGAAATTATTTCCATTCCCAGCAACCTTAGTTCACCAGCAGACTCGGCTACTGAGATGCAATGAAAGGAAAAACTGTGAGCGTAACACATTTCAGTGACTTTCCCTGATAGGAACCTCTTCACAGTTCACTGAAAGAGCTGAAGGAAACTCGGATGCTTCTGTACAGCTTTAGTTTGGCAGGCGAGTACCATGACCGCTGCTTGTTTATATTTAATGACTATAACATTATGGTACCATTTGTTTATTTAAAGATGAACTTCTGTGCTCAGTCAAACTATAGACACATTATTTAAACATAAGCCAATTTGCCAATCAGGTATCTGTGGCTATTTTCCTCCATAAATAGTTAATAATTGAAGATAAAAGTTTGTAAACAAGAGATTTTTTTCCTTAACATTTATTTTCTTCTCCTGCTCATTCATACTAAGAGGTCACTGTAAGCTTCTTGTTTTAGTATTTTAATTTGGAATCTCTTTTATTTTCTTTGGGAATGTCCATGACCAAACAACTCAATGGATGGATGACAAGCATTCAGCATAAATCATATAAAAGAAGAGACAAAGGACAAAGAGGAAAACATTCAGAGGCGAATTCACAGAGATGACTGAAAAAGAAAAACTGAAAGAAACAATCTATTCTTCACACAGTGTCAGAATGAGAGGTAAATACAGTGCTGAACCATTCTTTAACCCATTAACTGGTCAAGATAAACAAATGAGATTTACTTCTGCTGGCTAAAATGCACTACAGCTGTACCTGTTTCTCTTCACTTTGATTTTAGCATTCATTAGGAATACACTGTCGGGTTTTTTTACCAGATGAAACATATCTGATTCAGCTGTAGGGTCTCAGAGACTCCTGTTTCTCTCTTAAACACTACTGGAGAAGTGCTCGAAGTCTGGCCAGTGATAAAACAGGAAGAATGAAATAGAATGCTGCAATTCTTATTCTGATATGAGACTGTCTGAAAAACAGAATTTTCAGTACTTCTTTTTTTCAGATATCAATACATTGCTGCTCATCCAGTGTGAAAAGGAGATATTTTGAAAATTTTGTTGGGTGTGGAAGATTACGCTCAGGTCCCTGCTCTGATTCAGTTTGAAGTGAGATTTATTAAATATTCACTGTGAAAGGCAAAGTCAAGCAGAACAAGCATTTGAACCTGCAGTTCCTTCATCCCATACAAACATCCTACTCTGTTCAACAGGTCCACCTGTTGGCATGCACGGCCTCAGGTCTCCCCTGTTGCTGGCACAAATACTGAGTAGGATTTGGGTCTTTAATATCCTTCTGTTTGTCTTTTTCAGCTGTCTAACTTTCCTGCTTTTCCCTCTCCTAAGTAACAGTTTTAAACCTCAACTAAAAATGAAGTTGGGTCAAGGGGAAGGAAGTGCCCAAAACATAGCTGAATTTCCATAGAAATATTGTATTTTCATTCTATTTTTGACTAAACTTAAAGGTTAGTATTCGAAGCATTAGTAAAATTTTCAGTATTCCTTTCCTGGATGTCTGAACAGATTGTCAGTATATAGAGAAGAATTCAAAAGTTACTAGTTTCTGACAATATTCATGGTGTCTGGTGCCTGATAAAAGTAAAGATTTTTCAACAACAAAAAATATGCATATCACTTTATTTTTAAAGGTGTTACTGCAGAGAAGACACTGTTTTAAATTGCTTGCTGTTGGGGACAGGACAATATGAGGGTGGATTCAGTAATTCATTTTCTTCCAGCATATTGCTCTCTTTAAATATACCATTTCCTGCTCTCTTCCTATAGGACCTTATGTGCCATGGGCCTCAACTGCTGATACACTAATTTTTTTCTTGAAAGGTGCTGTATGCCTGTGACTTCGTTACACACTGATGGCACTGAGCAGTGTTCAGCCTCTCCTCGAATAGGAACTTGAGAAAGTCAGGAGTGAGTCAACATTTCCCTGGGAGATGCAGGAAATACCAGGAACACAGGGATGGGAGAACAGCTCCTGCCCAAACCCATGATGTGGTGGGACGACTGATTGCATTCTGCTTTTTTTGAGGCTTTTCTGGTTTGTCGCTTTTCGGTCTGCCAGTATTCTTTTAACACTGAACTACTAGGGTCTGCAAACACTGAAGAGTAGCAGCCATCTCTTTGCTTTGTGTTCCAACCTCTTTGCTTTGTGTTGCCATCTCTCTCTTTGCTTTGTGTTGCACTGGGTGCAGAATCAGTCTATAATTCATAGATTTACAATACACACGAAAAATAAGGATGGAAGTCCTTCCTAACTTGCAGGGATTCCAGTCATATCCTGGATACATGAATTTTCTATTTCAAATGGTTATCGGACCCTTTTCCTCCAGAAGGACGGACACCAGCTCTAGACTTGCCATGCGTTATAGCTGCACTTTTAGGTTGAATACATGCGTCCAAAACTAAAGTCTCTGTCAAATCGCCTTTCCATGTCTCCTTGGTGACAGTGGTGTAATATTGGGCAACTAGGCTAATCCAAACTGTAGTTATTTAAACATTTATTATTTTATAGCAGTGTGTTAAAATTTAAACACATTTTAAAGCTATTCCAGCTGCCTCTTTATTAACTCTATACTATCGATAGCTGAACTGGAAGGAGTTAATCACTTCCTGCTAATTTTCTTTTATAAATATGTGATTAGCCTGAATTATTAGGAAGGCACAATAGCTTTATTCTTCCTGTCAACTATGTGCAGAGAAGTCGGGATTAGTAATCTCCAGGGATCAGGAGCTGATTTGGTGGAGGCAGGCAGGAGGACGGCTAACTTTTGAACCTAAGAGGGCTTTGCTGGGCAAGGGTGACAGCTGTATCATCTTTAGCCTGGATTTGAATTTGAATTCTATCTACCAGTGCAGCAATGCTATGACTTGGCAATATGTTATAATAATCTTTGTGACACAAATGTCGGGAGCTTTTTGTTACATGTCCTCAAAGAGATTTAGGTAATTAATGTTAAATTGATGATATAAAACCTCCATTCTATCTCTCTTACTAATTCTGATCTACTGTAAATAGACAGAAATATTCACAGGCCAATAATCCCAATGCTGTTTTGGGAGTTTTGATTTCTTTTTTATCAAGAGTATGAGGTCAATAGTTGCTGTAAGATATTCAGCTCTAAATCTGAAAGAGTTTATATTGAAACCACATTGACAAAATAGGGATGGGACTTGAATGCATTCTCCTGCTGAGAAGGCCATATACTATTTCATACTGTAGGCTTAAGTGAGAAAATGGGCCAATGTGTCAGAATTTATCAGCTTTTCAACACAGTTGTGGGCTATTAAATGTTTATGTAGCAGATGGGAAGAGTGGAGAAATACAGTGCATAGCACACATGCCGTGTTGGACCAAGAGGAAAGGAAGTTCTCCAGCCTTCCTCCTTTGCTGTACTATGAACCTATGACCCTATTGCCCAGAGGCAAAAAAGCTACCTGCAGAGATGTCAGCAGTATGCAAAAAAAGAATTACTGTGAAACACAAACACTCTGCTCTGCAGAGATGCTTTTCTAAGTCCTTTAGGCTTTTTGTCCATTTGGCTCAGTCTTGGTGAAAACACTGAGGAATTCTTTTAGGTAGGACTAGAGCACAGAGATCAAGTAAAATGAGTGAAATGAAATGAGTGGAAAATAACTCAGGATGGAATATTTGGAATGAACTTGCTGGCAAAGGAATGCAATGGCCCAGAGAATTGATGAGAAATGCAAACTATGAAAGTCCCATTTCTTGGGAAAATTCAGGTGAAACAGTATATTCAACAGGGAAAAATGCTCCTGTGCTAAACAGGAGCTCAGATCTGAAAAGAATTTCTATGGCCTTATGCTCAATATGTGTATTTTGTTGGGAACTGGGATACATTTTTCTCAGTGGAAAAGAGCTCAGAGAGAAACCTCTGCCTGAGTTTTTCAGTCAATTAGCATATTCTTTAATTAATGAATTAAATTAGAGAATTAAACTTGGGCAATTGGAGAGGATAGATAGCAGTGTTGTAAATTTTACACTTTGGGGATCCTTTTGCTCTGGCCTTTTCCTTCCTAAATGATTGGTTAATAAATCTGACTAATGAAGCATACAGATAAAAGGTAAAATTTTCAAATGCATCTAATTGACTTAGAATCGAAAGCCAATGGGATTTATTGTCCTCAAGTCATTTAGATGCCTCTGGAAGTTTTACTCATCTATTCCATTGTTAACATTGATAAAATAATGAACACTTACAGTCCACAAGGGGGAAAAAAAAAGAGAAAGTAAAAATAAGATTACTTATGGACTTCAGGAACTGTACTGACCACAGTAATAACAGATCTCGTGGTTGAAACTTGCCTAAGAGCTCCTGACAGTGTGCTCCAAATATGCATCAGATAACAAATGACTAAACTGGTGCTTCACTAACACACGATGCTCTGTAACATCTTCTCATCTCACACTGAATCTTGACATCATTTCCTACAAACCTTTGCTGCTGGACAGGCAGTTCATATGTCAATGGTCTGTCTTATTCTCTCTCCATAATGTTAGATATGGACTGTGTACACCTTTGAAATGTTAATTTTCTTTTGAACAGTGTGTTTTAAGGCTCTTCCCAGTGAGACATTTTTTCCCTCCAATACCTTCTTTATAGTTTCTTGAGAAACTGATGAACTATCTCTCGTTTCGTACCTCTTTAAGGTTTGGAAACCCAGTTTTTGCTGTACTGTGGCAGGGCTGCACCAGCTGGTGCACTCCCACAAGTTGTGTAGCACAGCCCCTCTCAGGCCAAGTGCTCTCCCACTAGGCCAGTCCCACATAATCACCTGTGTTGGCAGAAAAGTAAATGTAAAATAACTAAATGTAAAATGACTAAATGGCAGTCCAGTCTGCATGGGCTATAGAGCAGAAAAATGTAAAGCTGTGGGTGCCATGGGAAAGAGTGTGAGGAAACTGTGAAATGAGGGAGCCTCCATGAGCAGGACTTTAACTTTAGGCAGTGGACTCATTCCTTGGTTTACCATGTTTAGGCTCAGAAGTTATTCATAAATTCCCTGGTGTTTGCAGTGTTTTCAGCCTTGTTTTCAAATTGTAGGGTTTATTGTGACGACAGTGCTATTGTTCAGGATGCTGTCAAAAAAGCCATGCAGCAAGATGACTTCCAGGAGCTCAGCTTGTTTGGATTGCATGTGGCTGCTTGTACTCCTCCACAAACCCTCTGAGGTTATTGACATTGGATTAATGTGCTAGCTTCAGTTTAAGGTGGCCTTGAAAAGCTATTTCTGACCCTAGCTTTATGTTTGTCTCAAGGTGGCAACTTTGAAAGAATAGGTGGAGTGCACAAGCATTGCGCTGGTATTCCATTTTAGAAGACGTGAGGCTAATGGCTGGTTTTCCATTTTCATACTCTGTATTCGAGATTAAATAGACTGGATTCAGAGGTCCCATATTCATTCAGTTCACACTCAAAATGTCCATGGGTTTGAGACCATTTACTAGCCTGGGCAAAGACTAGAAAATAAGATCAGCAGATAGAGTCTTTAGTAAATAGAAGCTTTCATCTTTCTATTAAAATGTTTAATTTTTAAAATCTTCAGTGTTCAGTGCTGCTGAGAGCAGTTAAAGTTTACATCATAGTATCATCTCAGAAATACAGTGTGATGATTCAGCTTCTGGGATGAGTCCACTTTGTTTCTACCCTCTTTTTCAGATGAAAACATTTTTGACATTTGAGGACAACGTGCATGAAAGGTTTTATGCTAAAGAATGTTGCGATAAGCAGGGAAGAACTTCCTCGTGCGAACCATGGGAGTTCCTCACATTAGTCACACTAATAAATAATAGACTGTACCTACTGAGCTCCCCTTTGAAACAGACATCCCTGTGCTCAAGGAAAAATTCTTCCTTTTAAATTGCTCATTCGGTTTTGCATCTTGGCATTGCAGACAGCTGCTATTAGTTACTAGTGTCTGTAGGCACAGAAAAGGTGGGAAAATACCTCTTTCTAAGTGTTCTGTTTCCTTTCACTAATTGTCCAACCAGTTCCCAGTTGAAGAAAGCCTTACTACATCCCTCCCCACTTTCCACCTTTCCTCTGGATGTTTTTTATGAATTGTGCTTCTGATTCTCTAAATACATGCCAACTCAGTATTTATCTTGGTCCACCATTTCCTTTCCATTATACGGTTCTCCTTTGCAGGACCTTTTAAAAACAGAACCTCAGTAATTGCTATTGCACTAACATACCATGGTCTCTGCTAAAAACCCAGTGAGAATCAATGCCTTTTTATTTAAAACTTTGTTACGAGTTATGTTCTCCCTGTATATTTAGCTGGTGAGGACCAGAACCCCCCACAGCATATCTGAATTGACTCTCCTTTGAGTTGTGCCACAGAACAGCCCTGGTTTACCTGGTCTCCCACGACAACAGACTTGATGGCAGCCAAAGAGATCGAGAGGCAGCCGAGCATGACAGCCGACATCAAAGCGAGAATGCCACACCTTGATCCAGGCTTCACTCTACCTGCCGGGGCAAACTTATTAACGTGACCACCCTGAGAATTCAAAGGAGCAAACACACACAGTCACACAAAACCCAACCACTCAAATTTGAAAATGAAAATAGAAGTCTAGACAGCTTTTCTTCAGAATTCATTGCTGCTGACCTAATTATTTGGATCCTGTGCTTTATCTTGCTCTTTTCAAAGAACAAGAAGAATAGTTAATTTCGCTTAATAGTGTAATTGAATGTCATAATTGTCATTTTTTGTTGGGTTTTTTTTTTACTTCAACAATAATGTTTTAGTTAAGCTGCCATCTCTTTCTGTAGAGCTGCTAATGACCAGGCTGCTTACACAATGAATTAGTTAATTTTTTGTTTCCTTGACAGACCATTTAGACTAACTTAAGCTGATGAAGATTTTGTGTACGTGCATGTGCTGTAATGATTATTTTTGTCTATGATGTCCCGAGCTGTAAATCAGATCTCCTTTTCATTCATGATTTGCCGCATGCAGGAACTACAGAGAAGTAAAGGATAATTGAGATATGGATTTGTCTGAACAACCTATTTTTTTTGAGAAGTGATGGTTACATTTGACTGTGTTTGACTAATATTGCATACAGGAAGAGTTCAAATTCTGGACAGTTTGAAATTTGCAGAGTATGAGCCTGTTTTATCTTTGCAAAAATGGGGTTTAACTGGGTGCAGGCCTCAGTTACTCAAATTATACTAAATTTTTGGATGGATAATGCTATTTAAATGAATTTCGTGAGCCCTCTCTTCTAGTTGAAAGGATGGATGACATTTTGATGACTTCAGTGGTAAAGTGGCTGCGAAAAGATCTGGCTAATACGAAGTGGAAGTTTCATAATAACTTTAATGAGCTCCACAATTTCTCACATTTATAGTGTCTTCCATTTTGTAAATCCCTAAGCACTTCACAACAATATAAAGCACCAGTGAAAAGCAGCTACCTCTAGGGCAGAAAGTGGTGACCAGCTGGCTCCCAGCAAAGTACATAGCTGTGAAATGAGAAGGAAAAGTCATTTTGGCCAAGTAAACTGGATTATAAATTAAAAGTAAGTATTGTATTGCCTAAAGGAAATACTTTGTCAAACACTGTGCCCCTTTTTCATTCCCCTTTAAAGAAAGCACTGTGAATGAAGATCATGTTCTGGTTATTAAATGATTTGTCTATCTCAGCCTTTCCCCAACTGTGGTCTGGAGTACATTTATTAGTGGTTTGTGGAGACTTTCTGGTCAGAGTGGCGAGACAACTTCAGTTTTCAAATGCTGTTTGTAGCTTCATGTAGCCTCACCCAGGATTTTTCTACTGCCTCAACTCCCACTGAGTATTCCAGTGCCATATGGCGTAGTAGAAAATACAGTGCTTAGAAATGCTTGGGATATGGGGTGCTTAGGAAACTCACTTTTTTGGTCAAAGCCAAGTCTGGGACACTTCTGCAAATTGCGTGCCAAATTCTGTGCAGCAGAGCACGCAGGCTGAAATGATGGTCAACATTCAAAAAGAGAAAAAAATAGAGCTACATAACATTCTGGTCTAGTAAGAACAAATGTTCTGTTAAAAAGAGTTTGATCCCAAACTGACTTCTAAATCCTTATTCAGTTTTATGTCGACCTGGTCTGACCCAAATGGGAGAAACAAAAAAGAGGGGAAAAGGAGAACAAGAAAGGCTACAATTTATTAACTTTACCCAAATAACATATGTTCATCTTAAGATTCTTTCTTCAGTGTTGCTTAACAATATTTTTCCACAAGGAATTATAAATAGAGTCTATAACAGGGATTGTGAAATCGAGAGAAGATAATGTTCATGAGAAATTCCTTATTTAAAACTGTTGAGCAGTGTAAATGTGTTTAGAACAACGAAGCTGTCTAATAAATATCCTCTGGTCTAAAACTTGGCCCAAGTTTGGTTAGGACTGAATGTTCTTATGTAGAAGGTGTGCTTTGAAAGCTCATAGCTAAGATGAGACAGGATGAGTTCCTACAAAGAAAGATTCCAAAATGAAGCAAGGAGAGATTAGCCCAGAGCAGAGGGTTAAATCTGAATTCCTTTCAGTGTCTGTGTATCCTGCTCCATGTCTTGCCTGTTCTTCAGGAAGAACCAAAACCAAATGGAATTACTGTGAAATGCACTTATATTCCAGTTTTCCTATTTTGGGCTCAAAATTTCAAGAGGACAGCTCACAGAATTTTGCATAATCAACTCCAAACACCTTGCACTCCATCAAATTCTAGTATGAACCTGGTAGAATCAGTCCATATCTATAGGATAGAAATTAGGAAGCTTGTGTGTGCCTGTAAGTCAAATGAGTTTGAAATTTCAGTCTGTGCCCTGCAACAATAGTAACAACATCATTCGATTCCCCTACCCATGAGATAAGTGTTATCAGTGAGGAAGTATGATACTGATCGAGAATTTTCTGGCCCAGTTTGGTCACATGTCTGCATTTATTTGCTTGCCATTTTACATCTATTGCATGCTAATTGTACATTATGATTTCCAGGGTGATTAGCATGCCTTTTTAGCTGTGTATTCTCTCCAAATTTTGTTGCACACTTCGAACATAGATAATATGTAAATATTTCCATTCTGTGGTAGTTTCCACTGTATGCTCTTTGGATTTAGCTACTCTATGAAGTAAATAGTGAAGATGGTTGAACTCTTCCTAACAAATAATTCATCCAGCAGATTCAGCTCTTCTGTAAATGTAATACATACAAGATGATTGCGATTTTCCCAAATTAGTTCATTATTTGTAATTGTCTGCTGAATTATTTTTGTGAGCAAACTGTACCCTATGAATTATCTGTAATTTGAACACTATGATTATTTACTGTAAGTTATTCCTTGTGTGTGACTGTTCACCTGGTTTTATTTCTGGTGCCTGATTGGAGAGGCTGACTTTGAGAAACAGGTGCTTTAGGTGGATTCTTCACTCAATTATTTAGTGTGAAGAGGACTAAATGTCTCTAGAATAAAGATGAGAAGGAAGAGTTCTGAGGAGGGAGGGAGGGAGGGAGGGAGGGAAGGAAGCAAGGAAGGAAGGAAGGAAGGAAGGAAGGAAGGAAGGAGAGAAAAATGTGTCCACTCATTCTTAAAAGAACATTGTGTGGAGATAGATACATATATCTGAAAACAAAAAGCTTCAATTAATGTGTTACTGTACTCAGTAGTACTTCATAATATTGAAATTAAGGTATATTAGAATTACAGTAGTTTTGTAAGGCCTCATCTGGTATGATAATCAATAATACTGGCTTTGCCAAGAACAAGAGATTAATGAAGAGCCATTGTGTTCATGTCCCTAGGTCTCCTTGTGTCACACAGACTACTAGACCATCAGAAACTGCCTCTTAATGGCATTAAATAATGCCTTAAAAATCCTACTTGATTTTAAAAAGTAGAGAGAGTTTACCTTGAAGTGGGAAGAAAGCAGGCATCTAGAGAGAAATGATTTAACCGAGTGACATAGTGGATCACTGACCATACGCAGATAGACCCTATCATCCTAGGTTGTGCCATGTCCAAAAGCCACCACTGTCCCTATTCAGTCACTGCATGTTCTTAAGGCCACATGAGGAGCTGGGGACCAGGTCTGGCCTGTTTAATGCTTGCTGCCTCTGGACAGGAATTGCCGTTGCATTCTCCAAACCCAGAACATAATGATAATCTGCACGCTTTAATATATCTGCCAAGCACATGTGTTGGATCTGTTAGTCTTTATTTTGTGTACCTTCATCATTCACCCACCACTCCTCACAGTCACCAATCAGGTGTACATGTGTGGGGCCCTGCACCAAGTGCCTTTGCCAACATACCTGCAGGAGGAAATTTAACTTCTGATCTAGATTTTACATCTGGCTGGGCTTTATGTGAGCACCTGTGGTAGAGACTGCATCAAGGGCAAATTAATGAATCTTCTGTCTAACCTGGCCAAAACATTTTTTTTCTTCTTCTTCTGTCTCAAGAGCTCCATTTTGAGAGCTGTACTGCCTTTTTTTTTCTGTCTCAGGCACCATAAGGTAAAAATGACTTCTGGCACTACAAGTTCTTTCCCTTTCCTTGAACCAAGACACACCCTAAACGAATGAAAACTCAGATAGTAATTAAATGTGTATGCGCACACACACATATATACCTCAATCCAACAATTTCCTCACTGTAGCCACTCTGGGGCCAGATTCACATAGGGTGGGCACATATTTGCACCAGATTTAGACCTAAAAGCTTGCCTAATTCTGTGAAGTCACAGGCATATTCATTTCCTGGTTTTAACACGCTCATATGGCATGTAAAGTTTTGAAAGGTTAGGCTGAAAAGATCATAAGCCATGTTGTTAGCATGTGTGAGATTTTGTAGCTGTTTGCAAAGTGCTGAGATCCTCAGATGGCAGGTGCTATATAAGTGCCATGTATTATTATTTGTAATATTATCATTCAATTATGTATTAATCACGTGCATGAATGAAAGAAGATTTTACTGTATGGTTCTGTCTTCCTTTCTGGTGCTTTTGGTTAATCTCTACAGGACATGATTATATTTGCTTGAACCAAATTTATAATAATGAATGTAAACACAGAACTTTGTTTTTAATCCATCCCTGATATTATGTTTTGTTTAAAAACCAGATAGCTCTTTGTCATTCACATGTGGACCTCCTGCTGAAAGCTGGCTATCAAATACGTTCAAAGCTGTACCCTCGCTCACTGTGTGCAAGGGTGCCCGCACCCTCATGAGACACCAGGGAAGAAGAGGTTAATCCTAAGCTGGTTAGAAAAGGGACCACAGTTGTCTCTCCATCCTGTAGGAATTAGGCCAGCTGCGGGGAGTTAATTGCTTCCTACACACACCCCTCCACACCCCCTCACGCACAGCATAAAAGGGGTGTGCTGGGAGGGCCTTGGCTTGGCAGGGAGACTGGGAGAGGAAGGAAGCTGGGTCTGGTCTAAGAGATCAGATCTGGGCCAGGCAATGTCCTACTCTCTGACATGCTCTCCTGGTGTGGGCAGTGCTTAGGCTGAGTACAAACAAGCTCTCCTTCTGTGAGGGCTGCTGCTCAGAAGGGAAATTTCTTGTTTGTTCTTGGCTTTTGAAATGACATTTTTCCTGGCTGATGTCACTTTCCAGAGTGATGTCCCTTTTCAAATGTTATGGTTCTGTAATCCCTATTTTTGTTGGTGTGTCAACAGATCACACTACGCTTGTGGGTGTACTTCAGGGCACCCATGTATGGTCAGGACAGGAGGGATCCTAAACTACAGAAATAAAGCAGACAGATAGTGGGCAATGCTAGTGGTATGTACATACAGAATTGGGTTCTCCAGGCTGTCTGCTGATGTTTGGAAAGTTGCAGTAATGAATATTCAGGTTCTGAAAAAACCCACGTTCTGGTATCCTTAATATCAAATATGGTGCAGGGCTATAATTTTTATTCTCTTTTCATTTTTTATCCCTCTCTGTGCCATCAAGTAACACTTGAGTCCAGAACCTGATGCTTTGTGTTTATCCTCTCTATAGTTTAACATTCCTCATGTTAGCTGGAAAATATGTTTGGAATTTAAGTTGCACGGATGCTTGCAGGGAAAAGAATAATGTGTCAGGACCTGATTGACATGACCTAACTAATGCCTGATCCGTTTGGTGCAGGGCTGCTGGCTCCTGTGCTGCTCTGTACATGGCTACTGGGGCCGACCACATCCTTGCATGGAGACCCTGGCACACCAGGGTGAACTGAGCATCTTCTGTGCTGCTGTGGAGGATGTGCCTTGCTAATCTACCTCCTCAAAGAACAGGGTTTCTTTTACCTCTTGGGCCCTGACATGCCTGTTCAAGGGGTAGGATTTGGCCCTTAGTGAGCTGATTATCCTTTCCCTTGACATAACATAAAGCTCTAGGATTTACAGCTATATAAGAAAGTAATAATCTTGCTGGGATATGTGGGGAGTTACATACAGTATGTAAATCCCATCTCGAGATAGGAATATGTTCCTTTGAGACTACAGCTGTAAGCGACCTGCATTATGAAACCTGAATCCATGTAAAATGGCCTGGTTTCATTACGAACTTGAATCTCACTTTACATCAGTTGAAAGTTTTGCTATGGTTCATGCACATTTCAAAGCAAACCTGGGCCCAGGTTCAAATAATTCCTTTATTTCTCTTTATCATGCAAACTTCATAGCACCATGCAGTTACTGCCCAAAACCAGATGAAATGCAAGGCTTTTCACTGAGTGTTTTGATATATATTTTTTTTTTCCTTATTTTTGTGGTGTTTGCCCCTTCATCTCAAAGTGCAATTCAGCAGCAACAAACCAAGTGAAATCTTCAGGAAAGTCTCTATAAAAGCACTGTGATCCGAAACAGCCGAGTTCTGCACAGCTGCACTACAGAGTAATGGGCAAGACTTTAGCTGCTAAGCTTGATGCAGCCGCACTCCCTGTCAGAAACGGACTGAAGGAATGCGACTCCTCTGGTTTCCATTTCTGCCTGAAGGGGAGCATAGCTCAGTGAACCCACAATGAGACTTGGGGGAAAGGAAAACTAAATTACATTTAAAGAAAGAAAAGAAGCCTTCTGCTCTTTTCTTTTCTTTGTTTTTTTTTTTTTTAATGATTGAGTGATGCTGATCTTTTCCACATAACATAGATAAGGTTACAACAAGCCTTTCATTATAAGCGTAATATTGAAAGCGACCCCCACCAAACTTTGCCAAGCCAAAAATCAAGCTGTCTGAAATTTCATAGACAGCAGTTCAGACCAGACCAGAATCTCCCCTTCTGGCATATTTGCTAAGGTGTGTAAAGAGGAAAGGAGGAGGAAAACAGAGAAAGTATGCAGAGGGAAATAAGTTCCTATAAAAGCATCAAGTTTACACTACTACACACATCACGTTGGGCTGTTGTCACTATCTGATATTCTTAAATAGAGACTTCCAAATTAATTTTCTTTACAAGCAAGCAAATACCGAGCCTAATGAGATGTGGTGTGTATTATGAAGTTTGTTAAACAGGTCAGACGGAGGAAACAATGCGAACAGCAGGAAAATTTGCTCTCTGCCCTGGTCTTTGGTTAGGGTCAGTTCATAACTCAGGTGACTCCTGTCAAAGCCTGGAATCAGTGCTATGCTTTGATTCTGGAGCGTGGGGGTGGTCTTGCACACTGTTTGAAAAACTCGGTTGCTGTGCTGATTTACACATGAAAATGAAAGCAAGTTATTGCTTAGATTCGAGCTAGACTTTGCTTTCCTATTCCAGTGGAAGCATATCTGCAAAATACCAAGTATTTGTTAGCATAAGAAGAGAAACTACACTGAAGAGGATTTAGTGATAGGAGCAAGAAGATATATCATTTCTTAGCAACACCAGTATTCCTGTCTTTAGTGAGAATGAAAAACTTCAGTTTTCAGTTTGTCCTGAATGTGAAAATGATAAAAAAATGTCAATGAGAAGTTACTGCTGTTACCTGGTATCTTCACTCTGACTAACACTCACCCAGGAAATGAAGCATGACAATGAATTGTGAAATTACACAGGGCAAACTTGATTTTTTTTTTTCACCCTCACAGAAGAAATTCTAGGAGATTCATAACCTCAGAAATAGGGGGAAAAATTAAAACCATGCCAAACCATTTTAAATTCGACTTCATGATAAACTGAGATTTGATATTCCTGGATAATTACTAATGAGAACACTTTCCCTTTAATTATCTTGTGGTCACCATTTCAAAGGTGATTAAAGCTATTCTTCACTAGATGTGGTTATAGATTTAATGCAAACCTGGTCTTTCTTGTGGTTTTATCACAGCAATTAAATCTGGCTTGTGCACAGACTTTGTGTGGCATGAGGGATTTCACCAAGCAAAATGATTTTACCCTTCAGGCAATGTTAAATTTAGGAAAAATATAATTAATTATATCAGACAGGTATCTATTATACATCATGTACACATTCTTACAGACTAGGGGGGCCCACTTCTACTCAAAACAGAAACAGTCATTCCTTCCAGCTCTGGTCTTAAGCACAGTAGCAACTGTTGCCCGTTCAGACATGTCTTAATATGATAATTTTTATGATCTGTAGCAAGCAATCATCTGTTCTCAGAGAAGAAACAATAGAAAATTCCAAGTTTTGAATGCAAGTTCTACCTTCCTATACCATTTTCACTAAGTGTTTCATGGTTCTTCACTTTCTTTCTGATTGTATGCAGCAGTTATGTCTTGGAAATGGTGCAGTGTTAGCCTATTATAGTTACAGGCTATGTAATACGTTTCTATTTAGCTTTTATCTGCTGATTGTAAGATTACCTGATTGCATTTTATTTTTTTCCCCCTGGACTACTTGATGAGTTTGTTGCTAACTTATCTAATACTGTACAATCCCTCGGCCCACAAAAATCTTTCAATTTAATTAGGGTTTTAGGCCTTCTTCTAAAGACAAAAGGTTACCTTTTCAACATGCAAGTGGGCACTCAAGATGCCCATGTCAGTGCTACTGCATGCTACTAAAATGCCTTTCGTCAGTGGGTCTCCAAGCATTTTTAAAAAACTGGCAAAGCATCAGGAAGAGAGAAAAGTATATCTAGTTTATGAATGCATGAACTGATAGACTGTGTAAGTTACAGATATGCCATGCTAAACATCAAACTACTCCGCTTTTGATCACATTAAAAAGATGGTGTTTGAGATACGTGGGTGAGATGGACATTTTTATTGTTGATGAGGTTCCTCCCTAATCCTTGGGATAGGTTACCTGTAGGGGAATAGAGATGGATTTAAAGTGCTGCATCTATATGCAAGTATAACATGAAAATGAGGAGGTAGAGCTAACGTTTCTTGTTTTGATTTCTTCTAATACTTTACAGAAGTTTATTCATCTACTTGATTAAAATAATATCAAATAAAAGATTTAAAGATAGTCCTAAGGAAAAAACCTGCAGTAGAGAACTAGTTTTACAGTTGAATTATTGAAGTAGAATGCTGTTTGGGAAAATAAGCTGTGAAATCTTACAGAGCAGTTACCAGATTTCATCTGTATCTTCTTTTATTGTTCCTTTTTAAATTCAAAAGCCTTAGTTCTTGAAAGAGTCTTGGAAGTATTGCAGCATTCAGAGCAGTGACATTGTAAAATATAGGGTACTAATCACAGAGTAGCTGTGCAACATACAGCTTTTTCTATCTGTCATATTTAATAACTAGACTATCATATCATTTGATTCTCATGTGCCAGAATCAGAGTCCTACCTCTCAACAGTTTGGAACCATGACAAAAATAATATCACTCAGCCAATCTTATGGCTCAGGTGACCTTGGCCTTTGATCCAGTCAGATCTTATCAGATCTTCAGAGGGTCAAGGTACACCTGTTTTCAGTATTTTAGCATTTTAGCCTTAAGCATTATAGGGCTATAGGGGACACAGGATACTCAGAGGAAAAGGCACTGCTCCGATCTGCGTGTGTGCATATGTATGTGTACACATGCATGCATGTGTCTCTCTCTGCCTGGGGAGGGGGGTATCTACAATAATGCAGTCTGTTATTTAAAATTGAGTTTAATGCATAGCAAAATGAGGTGGTTTTTTTTTTATTACAGATAGCATATGCATTTGAAAATGTTGTTAATGAAGAATGTTTCATTAAAAATTTTCTTGCAGCATGGATAGAGAACGAGAGGCAACTTGGCGGAGCAGGTATCATATACATGAAGTGCATTAGTGCTTAACAGCACACAAACACGCTTTGCTGTATGGGAAACAGCATGATCAGGTGCACGTCTGCCATATTAAAGGATTATGAGAAATGGGGAGAAAATAATACTTAATTTTGAATGTAAAAATATGCTGTTTTTTAAAGAGGCGCCTCTTGAAGCAACTATATTATGAGGTATAATACTACAAAATCTTCTTGATTTAGCACTATAGAGATACTTAATGCTTATGACTGTTTAATTTCTCTTTCTGAAGCATGCAAGAAAGCCATATGCTGGAATGTAGGAGGTTTGTAGCATGTCCATTTAGTCAGGAATAATATGCAGCCAGAGGCACTGAACATGACTATTTTGTTGATAAAAACACGCCAAGCATTTTATTCCCAGCTATGAAGTATGGAATAAACTTTTGATGATCAATGCTGACTTCTATTGGAAAGTTGTGCTGTGTATACACCAGGCTAATGTGTATGCATTGTAAGCTATAGAGATATTATTATCATACAGATCATTGTTTGCAAACGGGAAGCTTAGAAGGTTGTGAAGATAATTTCTCATGACAATTATTATGTACAGTAGGTGTAGAAATTGTTTGCCTGTGACCCTTGGTAATTGTTAGTGAGGCATGCCTGCACATCTATCAGGGAGAAAACGAGGGCTCTTCATTTACAGAAATAGGATGGTTTTACTGAAATGCATGCACCGAAGTGTTCCTAAAGTTCCCTGTCCCAGCCTTGCTGCACTATGACCCCAAACAGCAGAGCAAAAGATTTTCAATGCATGTTGCAGAAAATGGTGATTGTCCCACTACAGGTAAGGATCAAGGCACAGTGTTTTTAATCTATTTAATATAAAATGGAGGCTGTTGTATTATTCAGAGTTTCTAATCTACAATAGTGCTGTGGGTTCCAAGTAACCACATCTTAATTTCATGGGTGGTTTTCAACAGCAAGGAAAATAGTAAAAAAAGGTTTCCTTCCGTGGTACCAGACCAGCTTCCGCCATCAGTGACTTCCACCTTTCCACCTAGGGCCCTTTCGTAAAATACCATCATATAGCAGCACTAAGTTCACTAAACCCATGGGACGCTTCTGCTTGCAAAAGGACTGCTTGTGTGAGCCAGGGCTATGGAATTAAACCTTTAATATTGCTCTAACAAAGCAGAAATGAACAGAAAGAAGCTCACCGTAAAGAAGAGGGAGATGGGAACGATTACTTGTGCTTTTGTCCTAGTCTGACTGCAGCTTTTCTTCCAGTGCTCTCTGTCACTTGCTTTTTCTTTATTTTCCCCCTTGTGAGATGGAAGGAAATGATCAGGCTCATCCTGCATGTATGTACCGAGAGGGATGCTGAATTTGACCCAACTCTACCTATAACATAGAGTTGTTAAGGCAGTAAATATGTTCATATTCGTGAAGTGCTATAATGTATGAATTATCAGTTATGTTAACAATGATATTTTTATAGGTCAAAACGGAATGGGCTGTATTCTCTGAGGGATCTGGCAATTTTCTGTCCACCTTCCTTTCTACACAGGTGAAACACAGTGTCTTAAAAAGACTTGGACAGTTGGGTTATTTGGGTTTGTAGATAGGATGAAACGTAGCAGCCCAACGTTTTGTGGCAGTCACTTTCTTCACATCCTGCATATGGCTATTTTTACATCCATCACAGACAATTAAAAGGGAATGCACTGTTATAAAATGAGTCTGCAACACTTTCTTTGTCTTCAAATGTACCAAATTTCTCTGCCACAAACGATAGTATGTCAGGTGAACTCAAGACCTCTTTAAATTGTACAGTTCTTTCTGTTTTCCCATATCTGTTTCAATTAAAGAACATAAAGCAGCAATAAAACAATTTTTTCTGCCAAAGGTCGGATCCTGACTAAATATCTTGGATTCCTTCCATTTCCTGTCCAGCCCCAAACACCAGCTCTGTACTCCCTACTGCCTCCATTTGGCCCCAGGCACTGTTTCCCCTTTCTTTGCAGCTCTAGATACTTCCACTTTTTCCTAAAACCAGCAATATTATTTTTTAAGGTGTAGGACAAAGAAGACACCAGATTCCTATGGTCACTTCTTTCATCCTTCCCTCTCTTTCCTTTTCCCCATGTCTCAGATGTGCTGTAACCTTTCTGTGGACAGCATAGAAAGTGCAGTTAAGCAAAGCCACGCTCCAGGAACATAGTTTAAGGTGAAATGAAACTGATGGGACTGAAAAGCTGCATTCAAGAGCATTTAATGACTGCACTGAAGTTTTGTATTTATTAGTAATTTCATATATTGTATCAGTCAGGGAACAGATGCGTTTAGACACGTAGGATCAAGTTCCCTGTGTAGGTGAAACAGAAGGAATGATGGTCTGACTTCGGACTTTGTATGTATTAGTTGCAAAGTGAAAAGTAAAACTTGCAAACATGTTCTTAGCTTTAACCTTGAAAATGCCATTTCCTTAATGGAACTGTCATAGAATTCAAATTAAATTTTTGGGCAAGACTGGGGACTTGCACTTCGAACATATTTCCCTGTTAAGGGAAAGGATCAGTAAACTGTAGTTCCGCTAGTAATAGGGAATAGCTGCTTGGATTTCATGGTTGTTAACAGCATAGAGAATCTAACATGGTAAAATCAAAGATATGAGTGACTGTCTAGTAGTTGGAGCACTGAAGTAGAAGCTGGAAAACTTGGGCTATTCTGGTCTAAGATTGTTGCTGTATTCCTGTATTGCTTTCAACTACGAATTTGGTGACTTGACTACAGCTTCTCCATGGCATATTATCAATATGAATAACCTAATCAATACACAGACTAGCTACTCTGCAATCACAATAAAATGTTTTCAGTAAGCTAAGTTAGCCTCAGCAGGATCTTATGCTATTATCATGGCTCTGGTGCTACTCCTTCTTAACATATTCTGGAGTAGATGCCTGATGGTTTTAGAGCTGATGTGATGGCTTCAGTGGAAGTACAGATACTCCTGCCTTTGAGCATCTTTTCACGCAACTTGTGCTTTACCTAAAACACTCAGGACACTGAGAATGGTTTCCCCCAAAGGTTGCTTCATTTCAGGTCAGGAAGTACAAAACTGACTCAGTTATCCTTGGTACATATGTAAGATTTGGGTGTAACAGCTGGGGAACAGGTCATCTTCAAACACATGCAAGAATGAACTGTCCAGCTTGGAGAAACCCTCATGAAGCTAGAAGACAAATAGTTGAGTCAAACCAGAAAGGAAACACACATGTATGTATATCTCTCTTTCTTGCCTCTGGAAAGGACATGCAGACACTGGCACCGCATTCCTTGGACTTCCTAACAGATGAATACATATGTTACTGTCAAAGGGTATTTAGTGGGTCACACTGGTGGGTTGAGCGTGGTCTCCATCCACTTTTGTGTAGCAACACATGACTGCCAGATACTATTCCTAAATCTATATATATGATCTTGCATATATCATAGATGATGCTGATACAGAAACTCATTAAGGCTGAGTCTCTCTGTCCTTATATATGTGAGACTTCACTGAAGTGGGAACTTTGAGCTGAAATCAATAGGAGGATCAGGCCATAAGTAAAGAGCTGAAAAGACCTATTGATTATTTACTACATCAGGAATGCAAAAAAATGTAGATTTTGAATGATGTCTGGTACTCTTAAAAAATGTAATGATAAAACAATTGTCTGATGCCTTCAAATTAATGGTTTTCTCTGGTAGTCTAAGCATTTACTTAAGACTTCTAAATTTATTTCCTAACCTGACTAGCCAAATGACCTTTCTGAAGTTATTTATTTTGTCTTTATATTTGTATTCAATTACTCAGCATAAATCAGAATAAGAATTCAAGGCTCCCTTCTGCTTTATTAGTATGCAATGAGCCTGATCCAAAGCCTGCTAAAGACAGCAGATGGGGCCCCATTGACACTAGCTGACTTTGACTCAGAGCATCATATACACCACACCAAACTCTGGTCAACTGTATAGTGCAACCCAGTTCAGCCAAGTGACAAGTCATATGGGTTTCATGTGCTTGTATACATAGAAAAAAAAGTTTTAGAGGTCTCTCAGCATGCTTACTTAGGGACATAAAAGACTGCTCTTGGTATTTAAAAATAGAAAAGAAAATGTTCTGCTAGCAGCATAATTAAAGGATTGTGATTTCTTACACATGTGTATCCTGTGTCACAGTGCTACCAGCTTTACCCACTGCAAAAACTTTAGATACCCTTTGGGCCTCCTATAACACCTCCTGCAGCAGTATCTTTAGATCTCATAATATCCCTGTCACTTCTTTGCTTTGCTACTGATCTTTTTTTTGACCTGTTAGATGGCCAAAGGACAGCAAGGTATTATAAATAGTGCCAAGCTATAGGAGGAATTCTCTCCATGGAGAGTTGACATGGTCTTTCTCCTCTGTTCAGGTGCTGATTTTCAATATCTTATGAAATCTAATTAATTTTGGGACTTCTAACCTAAACTGAGATGAAACAAGCGTGTCAGACAGGGAAGAAATTCATCACTGAAGGCCCAAAGTCAATGGGTGATGTGGTCAAAGAAATTGGTCACTAGACCCAAAGTTATTACAAGGAAGAGAAATAGATGGTAAATGAGCAGTATGATTGCATAAGCTTAATTTCTGCTAAACATTTTAATTCTTTGTGCCAACTGTAGGTCAGGTAATTGTTGGCATTTTCATGATGGAATGAGCACAAACCAACTTTTTTGGTTTTGTCCTCTGTTAATCCCCATGAAGGCCTGTGAAGCAATTTCTAGTCCCGCTATGTCATCCTGCTTCTGGAAAGGTGGTGCGAAGTCAATGCTTTTATGTTTTCTTTATCCTTTCATGAAAAGCCCTCAGAGAGGTAGATATGGTGTGTTGTGTTTTGGTGCTCTGTTCGCAGATACCACCCCAGAACGGACAGGAAGAATTCTTTTTTTTTTTTTTTTTTTGATACATGGTTAACTTTTTCTGATGGAGTCTTAAACTTCACATCGTAGGCTCTTCCTGTCTGCAGTGCCTGTGTCATCAGTTCCCCATATAAAACCTTCACGTTTTAACTGGGACAAAACTCACTAAGGATTTTCACATGATTAATGATAGCCATTGGGTTTAATGAAGACTGGCTCCAGCCATGGGGTCACAGATGAATTTTCTGAGTCTGATTCTTACAAGTTCAGCAGACCTGGTAGGGAAAGCCTATATTCAGCAGTTCTCTTTGTGTCTCTCAAATCTTTAACACAATGTGTATTTTTGCCCTGCAGTTTATGAAGCCTGATGAATACAGCGTAAGATGCTCAGTTTGTTAAACTATGTTTTTATGTCATTTAATATATTCCTATCTTTTTTCTGGGTACACAACCTAAAGAGGAAATATGTCATCAGCCATGCTAAAACCATTGAAATATCTGGGAAAGAAATCGTCCTCGAGTCTCAACAAATCATCATCTTACAGCATTGCGTGTTAAGAATTCATTTAAGAAATGATCCCCAAGAGGCCACATGTGAACACTGTGCCATCCTAATCTATCTTTTCCCGACTATTAGGTTGATAATGGGGATTCCTTTGCACAGTCATTATGCATTGTTGTCAGTCTTGAGCCAGTTTTATGACCTGTGTCCAAAAGTACCCTCATTCTCATTAAAGGCTTAAAAAGATCCATTAATCTCTTGCTTTGTTTCTCCAATTTTTCTGGCTTCTTATAGAACTTTAAAATGCTGGTATTTTTTAGATGGCAGGGGATCCACACAGCTAGAACCATGATCCGTTCTTGGTTCAACAGCCAGAGATTTTTATCTATTTCTATTGTGAGCACCAACTCTCAACAAGCAAATCCAACACAGTTTAACATCTAAATGACCGTGCTGAATGCCAGCAGTAGCACTGATAGACCATAATAATGAAACCTCTCCTCTGTGATATTGGCACTGTATGTATGTAGAGTGCACCCATGTAGCTTAGTTACTGTTGTTATCCATTAGATTGTGTAGTTAATGTCCATGTAAATACTTTGCACCATTTCTAGAGTGTGGAGAAGATATGGTTCCCTTTAAGAACCGCAAGAGAGATTTCTCATTTGGAGTTTATAATATAGTTTGGCTATTGAAGGTTTTAAAATAGCAGCTTCCTCCTACCCAACTTTTAAAGCTTTCCTTATCAGAAAATGAAAGTCCATCAGTTGATTTAAAACATACATTTTGATGCACAGCACACTAAAAGGAGGATGAAGTTAATAGTTTAAAAATTGTAGTAAAAATGTATTAAGGGTCCAACACCATTATACTGTATATTAGGAGAAATCCTTGTTTTAGTGAACTTGATAATAAACAGACTGTTCTGCTCAAGGCAGCACAATCAGTATAAGAATACAGTGAAGGAAAAAAAGTCCAGTCAAATAACTTCTGTTACGAGTTCATATTCCCCTGTCCTAGAAGTGTAGCAGTCTGGGTAAATGCAGGTAGACTCTCAGCCCTTGTCCTTTCCTGACTGATTGCTAGCCATAACCTGCTGGTATTGGAATTAGAAATTGTCTGCACACTCTGCTGTCTATTTGGCTGACAAAGTACTAACAGAGCAAATTGTAGGTTATTTCACTTTTCAACGTGGGCTGTCACCCCCTAAGTTTGCTGATATGGTGGCATTGGTCTGTACCATATCTATTAGAGTTTTTTAAATAAACAGGGTGAAAGTGGATGAGTAGGCTCTTTGCAACTCTCGTGTCAGCTGTGTACTGATAGTTCTCCACTTACCTACATTGCCTGATCATTAGTTTGATCACTACCTAATGCCTGATCATTCTTCCTGCAGAGCTTGCTGTTTTATTGAACTGCTTCACTAGTATTGTGAGTCTCTAAAGCAAGGCTATTTTCTCTTGAGAAAAGAAAAAAGATCAGAGATACACCTACCCTAGCAGAAATTGTACTCTCCTTGGTAAACTTCTGTCCTTGTGTACCTACCAAATTAATAAAGTTGCGATACCTGATGAAATGACTGACATGCAGCTACTTTTGTTTATACATATTGCCATCAGTTTACATGTTAATAGACAAAATGAATGTTTATGGCAATCGTATTTAATCCTACACTCAATGGATCAGATGTGAACTGTGGGTGGCTAGCCCACTCTCACTGTTTCTGCTTTCCACCAATGTTTGGAAATACACCAACTTCCCTGAAAAAACCCCTTACAATATACTGCATGCTTCCAGGCACCAGCTGTCTCCTAAAACACATCACCTGTGGACTGATGCCATGTGACCTTGTTACTCATCTATCAACCTATTTCTGTCTCTCTGTTAGTCTCAGGTATTTTGAATGTGTTCATCACCATGGTTTCTCGTACTCCTTAGTACTTACCCCTTAACTGCTTAGCAAGTCTAGCTTTTAACATTCCTGTGTTTTGATTAAATCTTCCTTGCTTTCAGACCTCCACTGAAGGCAGTAGAAGAATTCCTGTACGTTTTAAAGGATACTGGATCATTTTGTTAGACCGTGCAGTGGCTTTACTATCGGTTTTGCTGTGGACTGTATTTAAGAGGTATGAGTAATAAAATTGCCTGATGCAATCTCATAAACTGTGGATGATATCCCAACGTTTTTGAAAGGGTGGTTTTACTAAGAACTTTACTGTGGACAAAATACTGCTTATTTGTTTCAACATTTCTTCACTTGGTTTACCACTGATGGCCATGATGATTTGCAATCCTGATTCTTCATCCCATATTTGTTAGCACTGCTGTCCATCTTTGATTCTTTAACAGAAGTTTGATATTTACCGAATATTCTAAACGTGTGGGACTATTGATGGCATGGTTTCCATACACAGATTGGAGGTACTATATTTGTACAGATCCTAGTCTGTTAGAGAACCTAGCATGGCTGGGACTTTAGGTACTATTGGATTAATAAATAACACCCACTCCCATCTTTGTTGTTAATGAAAGCCATGTACCTGCATTATGAACTGCACCTGTATTACGACACTATTGCAATGACAGTGGTCCCTATGTTTTTAAAACAAAAAAATGATCTAATTTAAAATTGTAACTTAATAAAATGAAATCCATTAATATCCAGTTTAGTTTACAAATACAGAAGGTCCACTTTTGGCTCAACACCTTTAAGAAATTGGATCAGTTTAGATTTGAGGAGCAGATGGGAAGAGCTGGCATTTATCATAGTTACAATTTTTTATTACAAACAATGCTAGATACGTGTACTGTGACATTCTCGAGAACACTGATGTGCCACTCACTGTCATAGGCCCCATTCTTACGGGTTCTTGAGAGTGACATGTTGTGAAATTTTGCACTTCACTGGACTATTCTAATTTCTGTGTCAAGTTAATGGTGGCATTGCTATCCTTAAAAGTTCCAGATTCGTCGGACTGCCTTATAGTCAACAAGACATACTAGAAAATTATCTGTGTTCTTCTAATGTGGTTTTAGCCCTCAGATTTCATTTAGACTATATATTCAGAGTTTTCTCGGCAACGATGTAGGCTAGAATGTCCATTAAACAAAAAACCCAATGCCCACTGAAATAAAGATTAGTGACATTTATATGTTAGAACCCTCTTGAATTATTCACCTATGACTGAAAAGAATGCACTGATAACATAAGGCTTGAATCAAATCAGGAGAACTAGTAGTGACGAGTTCAGTATTAGTAATGGAGTGTGAAAAATCGCTTTATTTGAGTAGATCCGTAGTCACATCTTGCACAATCATGAAAAAGTTCTTATAAAATCCTGATCCAAATAGCCTTTGAAGTCAAAGAATATTTTAAAGATGGTTTTGCTATAGCCAAGATTCTTAACTTTATAATTAGGATCTGTTTCTCTGGGGTGCTTTTGGTTGATGGTTGTGGAACACATTCACCCAATGAGTTACTTGTTTTGATTACAGAGGAGGCAGAAGTGGTGCTGCTTTCTTTACCACTCTACACAGGTAAGTTCCCCGGTTCCTGGTGCTGCAGCCCTTGCTGCCACCATAATACATTCCTTGGACCTGCAATGGCTGGACTGAGCCATGGATCCTGGGATGTCCCATCCATGAAGTCCATATGATTGCAGTGCAATGCCAAAAGTAGTGGTGCCTCCCACCAGCGGTGCTTGGCCAATACTGTGAATCTATCTCCCTGATCCGTTGGGTGACACCTATCAGATACAAAGTAGCCTCTTGGTTTTTGAGCGGGACACTCACACCGGATTTTCTTCCTTTTCTTTTCACCCTGCAAGCTTTCACAAGCTGGAATGCTCATGTATGTCAGAACATTGTGCTTGACTCCTGCTTTCACAGTCCTGCTGATGATTCCTTAGAGGTGCAGACTGTGCTAATCTGCATGGGAAGCACTGGGAGTACATCTAACGGGACCGTCCATGTGGTTTGTGTGTTCTTGCTGCACACCTACGTTCAACTCTGCCTGCTTTCTAATGTTTTCCAATGGATTGCTCGGAAAAATAAGATGTGTCTATTACACCTTAGTTTACTGTTAAATCCCTAGTTACCTAAACTGACCTTTCCAGCTCTGCTCTGAATGCCCCGAAATATTTAGCCAAGATGTCTAGCCCAAAGTTTATTCTAGCCCATCAATATCTTATTGTCTGCCCAAAGGTTCAGTTTCATCCTACAAAATAAAATTTTATCTATTGCGAATAACCTGCTGTTCTTCATGTTTATGACAGAAAGAGAGTAAAGTATGTACTCTTCCAGCTGACTGGAATATCAAGACTCTTTGCACTGTCTTGGCCTTCAGTTTTGTTAGAAATACGATTCCAGTTTTGAATGTAAAAGAGTTGCAGAGAATTAAAATTTACCCAGTCCATGTATAATCGCTATGCATTAAAATATATTGCACTAAACATTGTGTATTCCCTCATGGTGAATCAAGTGGTTGTATAGATTGATAAATGCTGTATCTTTCTATGTCTGGAAAACTCACAAGATACATGAAATGGGAAAAAAGTATAAATATACTTTTTTAAAAAAAATATTTATGTTGTTACTGAATACTTGTTAGCCTGCACCACCACCAATTCAGATGTTAGGGTGAGTAAATTGGGTTACCGTTTTGGCCATCAATATCTAGCAGGTTTCTAAATACTTATCTACAAAGATATTCCCCAATATGGCTACTCCATATGTTCCCTTAGGTGCTGACTTATGAGTTTAGATATTTGCTATATGATTATAAAAGCTGTATGCAATGATCATTCATTGATGTGTTTGATTAGAATACTTTCAACATTAATCTTTACCAACATGTAAGTTAAGAAAAAAATAATAAGTGAGTCTTTTCTCGGAAAAAAAGATATTGTTCCTTCAAGTATATTATTTTCTTTTCACTTCCTTTTTAGTTACACACTGCAGGGGAAACAAAATAGAATGAGAAGTTGAATCAATATAATGGCAAGCATAAAAAACCCCAACACAACAGTGATCACTATCTTTTGTTGCTGGTCTGGAATCTCCCTCCTAAATTTTTGGTAGCATATAATATAGATGCATTAATCAAGAGTTAAGAAATAAAAGTTTGTTATATAATAACATGAATTAATCTGATTTTTTTTATATATAAATAGATAATAAATGCTAGATTTTCTCAGTCTTTTAAGTAGGACTTCCCTTGACATATGCAGAAAGAAATAGAAATTTTTTCTTTATACATTCTATAGTGAAAAATACAGTTAGAGACAGGGCTATTTCCTTAAGAGTAGATTCATGACTGAAAACCCTTAATTTCAGATGTAAAGTGGCTTGGCTGGATTCATAAACAGAGCTGCGAATTCTTTTCCATCTGAACTTATGTTCTTTGATTTTCACTGAATGACTGACCATTTCAGCACGCTCTCCTGATCGTATATAATTCAGTCCTTGACCATGACAAACCAATCATTCACAACTGACCCTTGAAATTAATTAATGCCAATCACTGCTATCAGTCAAGAGACATTCTGAGGGATTTCAAAAGAAGAGATTGATGTTACACAGTGCTAAAGGTAGATGTAGAAAATGCAGTCAGTCAGAGAATTTCAGACGAACTTAAATTACATTTATAGATTGCTAATATCCTTTCCAGAACATGTAGTTACAAGATGGTAGTCGTCAATGTATACTAAAGCTGGAACAAGTGCTCAGTGTGAAAATGCTAATTTTCAGATACTTATATCTTGAAAACCATAGGTGGTCTTGGCATGGAAAATAACATGCTACCTCCAAATTTGAATCTCTAAAGCATAGCAGGAGGCAGATCTAACCAGCACTGTGACCATATGTGTTTGGGATTTCATACACAATAATTAATTTCCATTCTGTAAAAATGAATAATTTAATATAACATCCCACATCAAGAGATGCAAACACAAACTGATACTTAAAAAAAAAAGCCATAGAGTGAACATTTTTCCTAATCAAAAGCAACTTAAAATGTTATGAATAAAAATAAAATTAAAAGAAAACTGGTTTTATTTTTCAGCATAAGAATCTTATGAAGACTGTCTCTTGGCTATTGAAGGATGTTTAATTGAATAAAGGACTTGGAAGAAATATATAATCTGCAGATGGATAGCATCTATATATGTACCTTACATCCATGTTCTTTTCTAGCTGTGCTTCTAGTTACGACATCTTTCCTGCTAGATTTGCATATGAAGATGAACCATCATCAAAATACTCAATATTTTTACCTAAACTCAATAAATCTGACACACCTGCAGGCTAAGTCTCTTCATTGAAACAGTGATAACCAATAGGCTTTAATGTCATTCTCTGACACAGGTCAGCTCAGTAAAAGTCTTTCTGGAAATTATCATTCTGGTGTCAGATGATCAACAACATCAGTGCTGTCGTGTCATCTGGGGGGCTACTTTCCCAGTGAAACGAGAGGTAAAGCATGTATTGTCACTTTCTATGTCTGCTGAGAACATATTCACACCCAACTATCCAACACGTGGTACTTGTATAAAAACATGTTGTGCCAAATCTTCTTTCAAGTGATACTTGAAGTTTCTAAAAAAAACCCGTTAGCTGATGCATTTGTCTCCTGTTTACCACATTCAGCTGCCACTCCTAGCTCTGTCCAAGAGCAAAACAGGCTTTTTTCTTCTTTTTCTTTTTTTTTCCCAAATTAAAAAAAAAAACAAAAACAAACAAGTCAAGAGAGAAACAAGAACTGAATCTTTAAATTTGAATTGCTCTGGTAGCAGAAGCTTGACTACAAATCAAAACCACGTGCCAGCCTGGAAGTTTTTAGACACCAAAACCTGTTGATCGGTACTGCAGGGGGGTTTCAGAAATCCAGTTAGGCTCCTAGGCACATTTCAAAATCCCACTAGATGCCAGTCTGACTACGTATCTCAGAAAAAACGTGATCCTTGTGACTGGCCTCCAATCTCTAATACCTGTTGGATCTTGATCCAGACTGTGGAATTAGGCCTGGATCCAGGTCCTACCGTGCAGCTAAAGCTCCCCATAGCTGCTAATGACAGAGTAATCTTTATTGCAGAATGGTGGAGGCTTCTGGGAGATACATATGCGTTTTGGAGTGTCTTGTATTGGGTGTATCACAGAACTGATGGATGCCATTCAGGAAGAGGATGTTCTCCACCCTTCTCTGCATTAGGCATCAGGGATGCATTATATTACTAGAGAGCACCTATCAGGCAAGCAAAGAACAGCTTTAATTACTTTATGAGTAGTAAAAGTGTTGGTTGTTTGACTGGAGTTTGTGAGTAAGAGAATAGCTTTTTTATCTTTCAGAGCAGTATAGCTACAAAGGCAGTCAGTGACCAGACTTCCAAAGTCCAAAGCCACATACAGGCATTAGCTGTGCTGTGCCACTTCTGATACCTTGACAGATCATACCTGTTTGCAGTGGGTGTGAAGACTGTCAAGTGGCAGGATGTTGTTAATGATGATATTACTTCCATTACACAGCTTTTGCTTTTCTTAAGCAATGTTTAAATACTTGTCTCCCATGCATTGAGTCATCAAGTTTGCTGACGACACCAAGCTGAGTGGTGCCATTCATACAAAAGAAGGAAGGGATGCCATTCAGAGGGACCTGGACAGGCTTGAGAAGTGGGCCCATGTGAACCGAATGAGGTTCAACAAGTTCAAGCGTAGGGTGCTGCACCTGGCTCACGACAATCCCAGACATGAGGACAGACTGGGAGAAGAACACATTGAGAGACGACCTGCAGAGGGAGACTTGAGGGTTCTGGTGGATGAAAGGCTTGACATGAGCCAGCAGTGTGTGCTTGCAGCCTGAAAAGCCAACTGTGTCCCAGGCTGCATCAAAAGAGGCGTGACCAGCAGGTCGAGAGAGGTGATTGTCCCCCTCTACTCCACCCTCATGAGACCCCACCTGGAGTACTGCGTCCAGCTCTGGGGTCCCCAGCAGAAGAAAGATGTGGATCTGTTGGAGCGAGTCCAGAGAGGAGGGCCACAAAGATGATCAGAGAGCTGGAGCACCTCTTCTACAAAGACAGGCTGAGGGACCTGGGCTTGTTGAGCCTGGAGAAGGCTCTGGGGAGACCTCATTGCAGCCTTTCCATACTTAAAGGGGTCTTATAAAAAGGATGGAGAGGGACTCTTTACTCAGGTAGATAATCATAGGACAAGGGGCAATGGGTTTAAACTAAAAGAGAAGAGATTCAGACATAAGGAGGAAATTCTTCCCTGTGAGGGTGGTGAGGCACTGGAACAGATTGCCCAGAGAAGTTGTGGATGCCCCATTCCTGGAAGTGTTCAAGGCCAGGTTGGATGGGACTCTGGCCAACCTGATCTAGTGGGTGCATCTCTGCCTATGGCTGAGAGGTTGGAATCAGATGATCTTTAAGGTCCCTTCCAACCCAAACCATTCAATGATTCTGTGATATGCTCTGCTACTTATGGTATCAGCAGTGATATCTGTTCTTCTAGGTTGCAACACAGTCTTGCCAGATCTGCAGTCCACCAGAAATACTAGTTAGAATTTATTTACATACATGTGTGTGTACTTGCTTGTGTGTGTGTGTATATATATACACACACATATATTCCCTAAAAATTCTGGTTCAGCAAAGAATTAGCAGTATAGTGATTTTTGGCAAAATTTTCAGTGGAGTGGTTTCTTAGGTTGGAAGTTGACTATTTTGAAAAATAAAGTAGCTTGAAATATTACCATGCCAAATTTAGTTTCTGGATTGAAGAATCCATTAGAGATGATTGTGTGAGAATGATAAAGATTTCCCCCCAAGTATTTCTGTTCATCTCTCAGAGTATATCTACATACTAGGAGACAATGTAATGTAGCATTCTTGATACTTTTAAGCTGGCTTAAGTATGAGATATTCTAGCTTACTAGACAGCTGCCTAGCCACAGCTGTATATTCTTCTGTGGCAGGATTCATTTTTTCCACACTGAGCTCCCAAATGTCCTGGCTACACTGCCAGGAGGACCTGAAAAGGTTTGCATGTCCTTTCATTGCAATAAACCTGTTACCGTGTGTGACTTCAGTACTCTTAGCTCACTGACTGCTCGTGCTACCTGTGAGAGTCGAAATGGCTCTCAGGCAGCAAAGTGGGAAGGATAACTAATGTGTTTAACTAATGTCTTTCAGAGTAGCATATATCAACAGAAGATCTGTCGTCCTTCTGCAAACATTGCTTTTTGCTGCTCTGACTGTTGTTAATGAAGCTGCAGCTTGCTTCTGTCTACCCCTGGTTTCCGGTGTCTGGGTTGGTTTGAGGTTGAGCGGTTTCCTGTTTCTGTGCAGCTCTGGGGCAGTCTAATTGAAACGACATGTCAGCAGATATGTGTCCAGTGTGGCTGGGGAAAGAGCCAAGGTCCAGTTTTCTGCAGTGAAGTGACTGAACATAGAAATCTCCATAGAAATAGAAGAAAAATCAACAAGCTGATGTGAACAACAAAGTCTGTCTCCTTCTGGGAAGGCTGGGCAAGAGCATGAAGGAGAGCATGGACCTCCTGTGAGAAGGACAAGACAAGGAAATGAACAAGAGGAAATATTAGTGACAGTAATTGTAAAGTGTTCAGTAATTGTCCTTCTGGTTTCTTCCAATTTGATTCTGCACATATGAATAAATAGAATTGAATGACGAAAAATACTAAATCTATGTATGAAGTCCCCAGGAATGAATACATGAGAAACAGCTTCGGGTTCATATGCTAAGCAAAGAAATTATTATGTAAAGAAGAGCAAATCCAAGTATTGCTCAGTGTTATGAAGTGGTTTTTTTGGGTAGTGAAGGAAACCATGGCCATTGTATAGAGAACGCATCCATTCATATGATTTGATTGAATTTCCAGCACTATTACTTTGCGGCTACCAGTCTCTTGGATGCAGTATCTTCCTTTTGAAATATTTTAGCAATCCCACAGACGGTACGTATCCATTGTTCCATGCAAAATGCATATGTAAAAACAAATGATGGACTTGGTCCAAAAGGGCTAACAGTCTAAGGTGCAGACCTTGCGTTCAGTTAGTTGGAAATACAACAGTACTCATGTTTTCTTCTATGTAGAGTACACTCTTCCAAGAAACTTTGTATCAGCATACAAAACTAGAGCTGTGTTTAAGTCTTGGCATGCCATACATCTAAATATGGAAGTTAAACAGTGTTGATCTTCCTGAAGACTTACTCTTCCATTTTTAGTGATGGAGAAGTAAAGAACACAGTCTCATTGCTGTATATCTTCAGTTAAAATTCCAGTGGCCCACAATGTCTATTGTGATTGAAAGTGCTATGAAGTACCTTCTTCCCTGGAGAAGTGTGGAAGAGCACATTGGTGCACTGGGGAGGGGCTGAAATGTGTTTGGGACCGCCACAATATGATCTGTCCTCAGCCCAGAGGCATGTGTCACTGCTGTTCACCTGGATTGGGAAGTTCACCTTTTGGAATGACAGCTTGCCACAGCATGCTGGCACAGTGATTTCAGCAGGGAGGACAAAGGAAAGAAATGTTTGAGTCCTTTATAGATGTCTGATAGGTATTCTAAGTGTAAAGAGATGGGAGAGAACATCTGGGAGTTCTGAGAGTTGTGGTCTGTATTGATCTTCTTCAAGGTCCAAACCAGTTTTGATAGTAGCTTTTTCATTAACTATGGTTACTGCAGTCCTTGTATTGGTGAAATGAATTTGGATCTCAGTGCCAGAACTATAGGTAAATCAAAGGTAAAATCTGAAGTCAAACCCACATCACCGTTGTCCCAGTCTTAGGCACATGAGCAATTGTCCTTTGTTCTCTGTTTCTTTTCTTAATGGTAAAAGTTGAGATGGGTTCCAGAGAGACTGGACAAGTTTATGGAAGAGAAATCCTTTGAAGATTGCCAATATGTAGTAACCACATCCAGCTCTGGAAGTCCCCAGAAAACGGTTGGTGTCTGGGAAAGTATTAGCTGGAAGTATCATGTATGCTTGTTTGCTTAATCCTCATCCTCCTTAATCATCTGGTAATGACCAGACCTTTTTTAATATTTTTTTTTCAAGTTAAGGTTGTGGGGTGATTCAGACACCCTTTCCTTTTTGTTACAGATAGTCATATTCCTTCTTTTGCCATGAAACAGATGTTTTTATGTTATTCTAGATTCCCTTCTTTCACATCAGAAGACAGCATCACAGGCTGCACAGGAACTTATTCTTCATAAACGCTGTCTTGCAGGTGGTGGAGGTTGTCTTGGTCATCTGATTCTGCCACAGATTTGAGATTTACCAGTGCTGGCGGAGGCCCAGCCCCTACTGTAGGGCTTGACCTTGTGCTTTACTAGAGAAGATCCTTGTTCCTAGTTCAATGCCATCAGGCTTTCTTTTTTTTCCCTTTCTTCTCTTTTGGTGGACTTTATACCCTCTATGTATTAGATAGCGTTTTTGATAAGGTTCTGCTCTGTGTCATTCTGTCTCCCTTTGGATTAATTCAGATCTGGAGATGGAGTAGGAGGTCCTTGATAATTTGAAGAAGTCTTGTGCCCACTGCAATGGTCAAATCCTCTATGGAATGTACTGTCTGATAGATTTGTGGTCCTACCCAGCACGATTATTCCCTTCATGTTTTGTTATCCCTGTCTCAATCTGTTTATGATTTTAACAGGGGTTTCTATTGTGCCTTCCATCTTTTCTGTCTGGGACATACATAGCAGTGTAAACATTATGGGCTATTGGAAACAATGGAGTTATTTATGTATGTATAAAAAGGGTCAAGGTATTTTGTGGTTCTGTTCAGGGCCGTATTATCTTAGGCCAAGACTGAAAGAGCAGAATCCTACCTTGTTAAATTTAAATTGACTTCCAGTTGTGAAATACAGTAAATGAAAATGCTGCTGTTAGAAAAATGAAATCAGCGTTGCAAACTTTTCCATGCATTCTGACAGATGTCATTTTCTTCTGTTTGATCAATATATTAAAACGGCAATATAATTTTGCTCCTCACTGTGAATCTTTGTCAAGCACAACAAGATGATCAAGTAGCATTGTATTGTATTCTTGCAGAACTTCTAACAGTCATAGCTCCTTCAAAACCTTCCACAAACCAACTCAGGGTTTGAGTCAGGGCACAGATGCAGAAGTGGTTAAGCTGGCAAATCCCTCAGTAATTCAGACAGTATATTCTCATTATTGCTGGTGTGTAGTAAAATGGTATACTAGCTAAAGACATTCTTCTGCTTTGATGAATAAAGAGTTAACTGCATGGGAGGTGGATCTTGCTTCTCCTGGAGCAGATGTGGGGTGTGGGTGAATAACAAAAAAGTATCAGTGAGACAGAGGGAGACAGTGTTTGGGAAATTAACCTTGGTTTTGGGAAACCATGTAGCCAACCTGGATCTGATTACCAGATTGAACCCTGGACATTGAGAGTTTTATTAATTCCTGCCCCCACCCCCCCGCCTTTTTCCCCTGAGAATATTTTACTTTTATTTCTGATCATAAAGATTTTCCCAGGAGTTATACCTGACCTTGACTGAATCTGTTTTTTCTGCATCATTTATCTTGCTTACACTATACAAGTCAATGTTTTGGCTGATTTGACCCCTGGTAAGAAGGGGAACAGGTTAGTTTTGAAAAACCAGAATGGGGATCACAGAAATGAAAAGAACACAGCTTTTTGTTGTGGCTGGAATAGAATGGGAAGAAATAGGATAAGCTCAAGAGCCTTTATCGATAAAGTTATAGAAATCAACTTTATTTGCCAACCTACTTCTGCTTTTGCTAAAATACAGATTTTTCTCTTTGTCTCAGTAGCTGGAATTTTGATCACTTTTCAGCCTATCTTCACTTGTTTTCTAATGGGATTGGGTTTGTGGGTTGTTTTTTTTTGTAAGTGTCGGGGAGATCCATCACCCCAAATAAGTGGGCTTTAAAGGTCAAGAGAGCTCTTATCCTTTTAGTTCCTTTCATGAGAGCTCTGAGTAGCAGGCACAGCAATCTCAGCATGGACTCAACGATATTTCCTCACAATGTAGCCAGAAACTGCATGCCTGCAGGGCAAAACAAAATTACCAGTGTTCCCCCATGAATGTCCTACACCTCGAGAGGCCACAGCCAGCTACAGAGCAGTTAGCTGCATGGCTGAGCACTAGCCGTAAATGCTTACTTCAATTGTGGCAACTGCCACTCAGAAGGGATGCATTTAATCTTGAAGGATAGATGTCTCAAGACATCTCCCCTAAGTGACACAAAGTCTCTGGATGTAGGAAGGAGTGCTGAAGGATTCTGTATGTAGACAGTTTCTCTCTGAAAGTGGGGTAAGTGGAGAGGATTTAGACAGCTGCTAATAAATTAGCTTTAATATTAACCTAGTCCTTATGTAGAATGAAAATGGGTAATGAATGCGCACAGAAAAAAGTAAAACCTGACACCACAGAAGAATATCAATACCACCATAAAGAAAACTCCCTTTTCTCAGTTTGCCTATTATTATGGATGGCAATCCACAAATGTTTGCAGATTTACTTAGAAACTATTTTGATTAAGTCATGCAATACAGCCGATGAGAACCCAGAATTCAAGACCTGTAGAAATTTCCACTGGGACTAACACTCCTAAAAGATGGCCTAGGGGAGAGTATGAGTGAGTGAATTGCTGCTTTTCATGGACCCCAGTGAGAGTTTCTTGACACCAACACTTTTCCTGCCCGATCCAGTCAGAACCTGTTGCTTAACGTTATTAAGAATCCTGTAAGAAAATGTCACTGAGATTTCATGGAAAATAAGAATTAGCACTGAGATTTCTTGGAAGATAAGCAGCACTTAAAGTCACGTATGAGTAAAACGGGTACCGTTTTTCAACAGGACCAAAGGGTCAAGGGGTCACTGTAAGGATTTGGGCTGCAAACTCATCCAGGCAACTTTGAAAACTGTGGGAGAGTTCTTACAGCATTATATAAAATACATTTTAAAGCCTTTGCTACTGTCAGTTACTTTGTAAATTTTAAAAGTATAACCTGGAGGTGTAATAAATACTGTGCAACCTGATCTGAAGGGAACTTTAGGTAACTTACTGTAAATGCACATACACACACATGATTCTTTCTAAATATATTGGCCTATTTACTGTGGTAGTTATCTGTTTAAGACTTGCAGTTATATTAAGTAAAATAGTGTGCCTGGGCTAATACATTTTCAGAGAGCCTATTTGTTTTACTGAAGAATTTATTGCAGCAGTAATAACTGTCAGAGTGAAAGCGTGGTTAAAGTGCTAGAGACAGGACCAACTGCAAAGGGTATCTATCAAACTATCGACTTCCTGCCAGCGGTGTTGTGAACTCTTTTGTCATAAACTCAAGCACCCAGAGTTGAAACCTCGATCAATGAAAGGGGAATCCGGTATCCAGCTCTTTTAGAGAGGGCATCTCTTCTGTTTGACCCATTAGGACACAAATAACAGTTTTTATACAGTGCAGGTTTGATTTACAGCAAGCCTTCAGGTTAGCTAGTGACATTTATATTTTAAACGATGTGAACAGCACTTAGCGTCTGAAAGAGTTAAATACAGAGCTCCCAGCTGCACTCAAATAAAAAGTTTTAGCTTTGTAATCCCCAAATAGAAATTCCATTACACTGTGTAGTTATTTGCCATGCAGAATTTTTTTTTTCTTTTTTCCCCTCCCCTTGATTTCTTTTCACTTTCAGCATCCTAGTACCATAGAGAGTATGGTCTTGCCTGAAAATGTCACTGACTGCTGTTCCCTCAGCGTTTCCAAAGGCAGTATACTTGGAAGCATACCTCTGTCCTCTATGGACATAATTCACTTATTCACTCTCCAAAGCTCCTCTGTTTCTCAGAGATTCTGTTTTACCTGTGCCTAGAAACTTGTTTAAAAAGTCTATAATATTCTGATCAAATTTAGAGATACAGCATAACAAAAACTTAGTGAATAATTTGTATTTCTAACCTATTCCCAAAATCACTTTATAATGTACCAGCAAGGTGGATACAAGCTGTGACAGATAGTGCATTGCATTCTTGGGATATATATATATCATAGAGTCAGAATCACAGAACGTTTTGGGTTGGAAGGGACCTTAAAGATCATTTAGTTCCAACCCCCCTGCCATGGGCAGGGACACCCTCCACTAGACCAGATTGCCCAAAGCTCCATCCAACCGGGCCTTGAGCACTTCCAGGTATGGGGCTTGGAATATATAAATATATATATATATAAAGTTCTATAGTGCATGCTTGTAAGCATTTTAATTATGGCCATTTGTAACTAAATGCCATATACTGTAACCTAGTTTCAGCGACATTGTAGAAGAACCATGTTAAATACGTGGACTAAGTTTGTTGTTATCTAGGGCCTTACAGAGTTTCCTTTTTAAAAAAAAATGGACAGCAGAAGGACCTAAACTCAGCACTGCTTCAGTTCAAAGATGCGCTTGCCAACTGGAGGCAACTGGATCACACTTTGCTTGCTTCTGCAGAATTCCACTGGGAATTTAATTTTCAGATGGTTATTGGACATGCAAATCTCCCTAGATGTCTTCTCATCACTTTTGTTGAGCTCAACTGAGGTTGGTCAAGTTGTGGACACAGACTTTTTTATGTTCTGGTGGGTGTCCTACATGTGTCTGACCCATGAATGGGACAACAGATGATGCTACCCAGGGTATTTCACTGTTGTGCAGGGTTAGACTGTGTGCTTTTCGGTGTAGCAGTGTGAACACTGAAGCCAGTGCTTTCCTGCTGCTTTGTGTACATTAGTAAGTTTTAGATTTTGATTTATGTCAAGAAATTTGGATATAACTGTTTTTCCTATTTTAGAGCACCAGTAGAGGTGAGGCATGGACATCAGCTTGGTTTGTCATTACTTGCTGCAGTCTATTTACTTTTTAGAGGCCGAGGGGAGGTGCTCACTTATATTACGCTTTTCATACGTGTTTCTTATTTTTACAAGGGGAAACCTTCATTGAAGTTTGAGTTCTGCAATGCCGTTAGCTTGATCATTACAGTATCATTTCAATATGTTTTTCTTCAGTGCAAGCTTTCAAAAATATACTCCATTCTTCCACCCACAAGAAAAATGGCCTAGGTAGATTGTTGCTCTGTGTGTGGTACAGCCTTTGCCTCAGAAAGAGAACTTTTCCCTTGGTAGATGAAGTTTTTTGTGCCATTTGTCTGAAACAAGGGGATATATTGCAGCACAGGAACGAAACAGTTTAGTGCATTCCGGATGTTATATAAAATACATTGTCAGTTTCCATCTTTGTATAAGACCTTTTTCTTGCATTCCATAGTTCTTTTTTTTAATTAAAAAAGAGTGTGTCCAGACACTCTTTGAAATTTAGCCATATATTCCACTCATGTGCTATGTAAAGCCCCAACTTGAAGTAGTCGATAACACTTTTATGTGTCTGTTTTAGAAGAATAAAAGTTTTTCTGTGTACTTGGGAAAGTGATTCCTGCTTTCATTTCAATAGTCTATACAGTGTAACATATACAATTTTATCAGCAGATCTTGAATCATCCTGCTGTGCATTAGGTCAGTTTATCTCCTTCAATCTGAATCTGATTTGCTCATCCTCAGTCATACAACTGTCATCTCTGAGTACTCCATACAGATTCAGTGTTGCTTGGGTTACACACTGAAAATGATGTGTTCCTGTAAAATTAGGCTCTACAATAGCTACTGTCATAACGAATATGAGAAGAGTTGTCTCCTTTTTGTGTTAAAGTGTTCTGTCTTAAGCACAAAGCAAAACTGTGGTTTTTTGCATAAATATTAAACTTTAAGTGAATTGTTGCTTTGAAAAGTGTAGGAAAATTTGAGTCAATCATAGGATTTATCATTGAAAAGCAGGCTGTGGTGCAGTATTAAATCCTGCACTGAGAAGGAGCATGTTGTGGGGAGCCTTTCCTTCATGCTTGCATTATCATGGCTCAGATCCTTATGGGCCACAACTGGATGCTCCTTCCAGCAAATCCAGATTTCTCTCAATGTCTGCTGATCATGTGGTTCAGATGTGTTACTCAGACAAAAGCAAACATCTCACCATCTCTGAACAACACATTTTCAGGCCCCTGTGCCATTAGCACAGTCTTTTTGTTTTAATTAGAATGAGTGATATGCTGCTAGTACGCATACATATCATGTTTCTTTCTGTAGATTTGAGGCTTTTACGGTTTGGCTTTTAAATTTACTCTGTTTACAATCAATAAAGTGTGCTATGGGCTCAATAAGACCAAAATTAACTTAACACAATTAGCTATAATTCAAACTTTTCTGCAAAGCTGGTCCTTCATTCACTGTTTGCACTAAGTCACTAGAATGCAACACAAGGTAGGGCAGATTCAGATCAGACTTTTTAAGGGTAACTGGCATTTTTTTGCCCTCTTCCAAATGGTTTTCGCTTATCCTATCACTTAAGAAACATGAAAATAAGAAAAAAAGGTATCTTCAAAGTCCGTGCTCTGTAAGGATCTTTACTTGGGGCACCTAATCTGAGCCTACTGGCTGCAGTGCCTGGTATGGCTGGGAGTCAAACCTGTGCCTCCTGACTCAAAGGCTTGGGGACCAACCTTGAACTGTGGAGAGGTATTTTAGGGTGAGGTGTGGCAGTGCACACAACAGATTTCCAGATATGTTGGCTTTGGTCATCCCTGTGGGCACTCTCCCAAGCAGGATGTCACTGATGCCCATGTCTCTGCCCCAACATGGGTGAAGCACCCCAACGACTCAGGAATGGGTGCAGAGCAAGAACCACAGTTTGGCCAGCCCTGAGTGGAAGCTGAACAAGCATCTGTGCTGTTTTATGTGCATTAACAAAGCTTCAAAAATTGACTTCTCTCTTTCTTTAACTAAATGTTTTCATTGCCTTGGCCAGCACTGACAAACTGTGCCGAGAATTGAGTGATAAACAGCGTGAGTCATGTTTATTGCTATTCTCAAATAATGATAGCAATTTTTTAAATGATTTTTCACCTAAATGGTGTTTCTCTAAAATCATGTAGGAGTTCAGGCTGATATTAAGACCCAAATTGATGCCAGGGGAGTTGTGATTTGAACAGAGATCATATATTTTATTTCTAAACCCACTTTTGTTCTGGAACTCAGCAAGTATGCAGAAGACTGTCATTGTTAACATTCACCCACATTCAATTTTGTAGATGCTTAACAAGTCTTTTTCAACTAATGACTTTACAGTTGAAAGGAAATATGTAAATAAGGCAGAGTCACAATAAACATCACAGAAAAAAAATAATTAAACTACATTTGTAAGTACATCTTTTTTTTTTTTAATAAACTATGTCTTCAATTTTATAAACAGAAAGTGAAGTTACCTAAGCAGTTAAAGAATAATACTTACTTCTGGTGTGTTTGGTCACTGTATACAGAATTTTTTAGTGTCCTCATTTCAGAGTTTCAGCTGACAGAAATTGAGCAAATATGCATGGATAGGGTGTTTCAGATGCTAAATTAAATGGTGACATGTTAGAAAGGAGTGTATATATTTCCAGCCCGGAGCTCCCAGAGTTATTTTACAAAATTCCACATTAATATCTTACTCAGTTTCTGTGATTATATCCTTTATATCAGTGAATGTCATGGCTGCCAGGTAAGATAAAACCATCCTATGTGTCCTCTTAGAATTATGCCAAACCTAATAATGTGTGAGACTTGGTCCGCGTTTCTCCAGAGCCGGCGATGCCAGCCCGTCCTCGCAGACTAATGTGTAATCAATACATCTTTTGCTGGCAACCAGAGCCCTAGTCAAGCATGCAGAGACGCCAGTCAATAAATCATAGCTGGAGGTCACCGCCGCGGCAGCTCGGCGCCCCCAGGTCGCGCAGCTTCGCCTCAGACCTGGCCGTGGCTCTTTGGGCTGCCTGGCAGCCGTGGGTCGGCGTGAGGTCAAGTTTATACCCAGCGGGGTATTGGCCTCTCAGATGCTGTTTTGCTGTTTCTGACACTGACCATTAATTCTCCTCTGTCACCATGTTTAACCCTTCCCCACCAGCCCCTGCACAGCCTCAGCTGGGGCGCGGGCACACCGGGGATGGATCCCTTCTCCTGAATCGACACCTGTAGAAGTCCTGTTTTGATATTACTGTTCCTCTGCAGGATTTTTGCTTTTTCTCAGGCAAGAGAAAACAGGAGGTACTTCCTGTGGCTTGGTCCAAGTCAGGAGGGGCTGCAAATGCTTGTGGAAGTCAGGGTCGGGGTGCCTAGTCTGACAGCTGAAATGGTCCAAGTGAGTGAGCTGAGCCCACAGGATGTCAGGAGTGATGTTCACCTGCAGATACAACATGCTTTTGTAGCTACAGGCTTGGAAAATGAAGAGCAATATCAAAGTTCCTTGAGGTTAACTTAATTTTTTGGTCTTACTCTCCAATAATGTAAATAAATATATGATCTCAAGCATTCACCTAAAACTCACAGTGAAATAAAAATAACATCACAAAGCATCCTTGCACTACCATTACCATCCTCAAGTGAGCAGGAAGTATTTATCAAATCACTGGGCAGCCTTGGGCTCATAAGATTTGCAAAATTTTAAACCTCATTTGTGGACCATAAAGTTCTGTAAAAGCTCAGATATGCAATATCTATTTGGCCTGCTGAGTACCTTGCCACAGGAGGTAGCCAAGTAAAATAATTTGACTTGAGTAAAAAGGGGCAGATACTTTTATGATCACTAATAACATTTTTATAGCTATGAAAGCCAAGATAATAAGGATAATCAAATCATACATTTCAGGACATAGCTGATTATAGTACCAGCAACGGTCAGGACAGAATTTTACCTTTTGTCACCACCCCCCACCACCCCCCCCAAAAAAAGGTGCACAATGACTAAAATTATATTTTAAAAGAACTTAATAATCTTCAGGTTGGGCACTGACAGCTGTAACACAATAGATTAGGCAGGGTTGAAGGCTACTCTGGTATGAAAAAACCTCTGATTAGCTTCTACACTCTGGTATCTAAAAAACACCCTTATGGCTTAGACTTGTCAATCGTCATATCCCTGCTTGCCCTCTGGACTGTCCCAGTAATACCCGGCCTGGCACCTCGTTCACTCGTATTCTCTCTGCGTGTCTATGCACATTATAAAGCCACTTCCTACAACATCACTCTTTTTTTCTCATTAACCAAGATTTTACTCTTTCATCGTTTAAAGCTAAGCTATTTCTTTTCTGAATCCTTAGGAATTCTATGGTTCTATGATTCTAAAACCTGAAAAGGGCCACATTTCATAGTTTCTGGTGCGAGGTTCCCTCCAGTTTGCATGGGCTGCACATGATCTTGTGTCAGTTGCAGTAGGTGGAAATGCTCTCAGAAGTTCACCTGGGGCTCACAGGACCCAGGCAGGACATGGACCTTCACAGCATCAGGTCATTCAGGTGATGTGTTCCCCTTGCGCCTTGGGAACTGACTGAACCCTGCAAGGAGCAGTGCCCCTTACTCAGCCCATTACTGGGCATAACAGTTTAGCACCCCATGAATGAAAACTAACATGTATGGTTATGAAAAGTATTAACCTGCAGCACCATCTTTCAACAAGAATAATAGCGTTCTTTTTCTTAGTGTGCAAGTCGTGAGAGAAATATTTGCACCATTAATTTGTACATGCAAATTGCTTTCGAGAGAGATGCTGCTGCTAGCAGTCAGAGTGTTTGTTCTTTTCCCTATTATTTCTAACTAGAAGCTATTTGCAGAAAAAGCTTTTAGGAAATCGTGTGTGGATAGACAGAATGAGGTTTCAGGACAACTGTGTGCTTTCTGCAAGTTCCAGGACAGCTGTGCGTGTGCGAGTTGAGACATGCTTGAAGTGTTCCTTCAGTAGTGAAAAGTTAGGTATCTTCTGGACTCTCTCACATGTCAGTGAAGAGCCTGTGTCAGCTCCAAGGTGTGATTCAGTTCACCAACCTCTGCCCATACTGCCTTACAGTAGGACAAATTGCCCCTCTCTCTCACCAGCTACAGAGAAACCTGGACAACCAGATCATACTGAACTCTAGCATTGCAGAATCAAAGTTAGGTGGGAGAAATCACAGTATCAGTGTGCACATTCCTTTTCTGGAATCCTGTTTCTTATCTGCACTTTAAAGCACTTTGAATTACTTTACAAAGAAAAGGTAATTATGGACACTGCAAGAAGAAGGTATTCTCTAGAAGCTACTTTCACAACTGAGGATAGGCTGTCTTAAAAAAGCCCACAAATAAACAAAAAACATCCAACAAAAATTGGCGGTCAAAACTAAATCTGACTAAGATGTTCAAGGAATGACAGAGAGGCTGTTGATGAGATAAAAGGTTCATCAACAAGAATGGAGTTGGCTGGCCTGACACCTGAAGATGAATGAGAGTGGCATGTCATCTGCATCTTTCCAGTGCATTTGAATTTATTTGTGGGAAGCAAATATTAAGTTATATAGGACAGCCTATTTTTTCTTGTGGATCCTGATTGTAGGGTGAGAACAATTTGTCCCCACTCTGTCTTTCCTCCTTCCACCCCCCTCCTCAAGAAAACCATTGCGAAAGTAGAGATGAAGTAAAATCTAATCTTGAAAAGATTTGGTGAATGTTATGTTCAACTGAATAACACCCACTGTTATATTGAACTAATTTCTGATGCTCAGATGGTGTAGCTGAAGCAGTGTTTATAAAAAGCAGAAGTATGAATTTGTACATTGGGTATCTGCAGGCAGGATTATTCACAAATGCTTGGCACTGGCGCCAGTGATGGCTTTTGTCAGGCAATGGAAAAGATCTGTATGGAAGCGTTTAGAGGAAAGAAGGGATGGCCTTTGATCCTCACAGGAAAAAAAGTCTCTTGAGAGATATTTCTACATGGATTCCAGAATAACAATGGGAGTGACTGGAAATCCAGAGGAATAGAAATAGCAAGTCCCGTTTGTCTCCAGTGCTCTGATATCTGACCTAACACCCATTTCTTGAAATAAACTAAGCTGCTCCGTGTCAGTTGGACACATCTAGTAGTACAATTTGCTCATTGTCTTTAGGTACTTGAAACGTTACTGTATTCTGCCTGGGTTTCCAGTTTCTGTGTGTATTTCTTGACACTTACAAAATCTAGCTCTACCAAACCAGAGCACTTTACAACAATGTATGGTCATTGTTTCATTCTTTTTTTTTTTTTTTTCCTGTCAAGATAAACTTCATGAACAATGTGATAATGAATTTTGTATTAGAAATCAGAAATTACCAAGATTTCTATAATACAGAAAGTTCTGATGTTTTAAGATGAATTTATGTTAGTATGCTTGCACAGATGCTAATGAATTAATCTGAAGTGTTGTGTGAAATTTGTTGGTGGGTTTGAGACAGTGGATTAAAATTAGAAGGAAAATTGATACAAGAAGAAAAGAGGCATGAAAGAAAAAAAAAATGCAGTGGCGGAAATCAGGATAGGAACAAAGAAGGCATGCTTATCTTGGACTGGGGTTCAGCGCTGAGGAAACGAGAGAAGTTCTAGGAGAGAAGGTGCTTACAAGAAGCTCCTAAAGCTATGTTAGAAGTCTGCTTGCCTGTAGGGCTAAGATAAAATAGGGTACAAAGGCTTGCATGGAAATTGCTTTTTTTTTTTTTTTCCTTTTTTTTTTTCCTCTCCTCCCCAAAGGAAGATGGGGACACAGAAACATGTATGCCTAGAAGGTCTGGAACTAATGTGGAGGACACCTGGCATAGCAGGGGCTAAGATAAAGAGGGGCCACAGGAACTGGAAAAGAGAGAGACAGAGAAATAGTGTAGTAAAGCACAGCTAGAAGTTAAGTTGGAATACATGGTAGAGACAGCTGTTTGAAAGTATGACCTGATAAACAACAGCAATGTGAGGGTGCTAAAATGGATATGAAATTTGTTTGTGAAGACACTAGTGGTTGGAATAAACCAGCAGACACTGAAGCTGTTAGTGTAATTTTGAGGAAATAAATTAATGGAATGTATCTTGAGGGAATTACATTTTTGGTCAACGCAGAGAGGTTCTAAGTGGCAAAACAGTGCAATGCCAGGAGTTCTTGCTCACTTAAGATACCTTTGTCAAAACCATCACACAGGAAAGTAAACTGATAACCCAGAAGTGGGAGGTAGAACACAACACAGTATAGTCAAATTCCAGTGGAAGAAAGCAGTGCTAATAGCAGAGGTAGTACTGGTAAGGCAAATAAACAATGTAAGTAATGTATGAAATTCAAAATTTTGTTTCCTTTTTCAGAAAAATGAAGGATTAATCTGTTTTTTGGAACACAGATATGACTTGTGGACCAAATGTATTAAGGTTAAAAAAGTAGGCTGGACTCAGTCTATTCATGCATGGTTAAACAGTCAGCATAGAGCACTCATATGAATAAAGACTGTAAGAAGATACTTTCTTAACAGTTGATAAAATAAAGATATAGGTCACAATATTTCTGAGTTCACAGCACAACTGATCCTAGTCGATCAGATAGAGGCATATAGACTGCAAACTGTTTTGTGTGCTGTAAATTGAGAAGTCACTTCAGATAATCAAGATGACAGTTTGTATTCTAAAAACTATACAGGGAAAAAACAAATATCCAGACAGTCAGAAGTAATGCCGTGATGGAAGAACTAAGAAGAAGAAGCAATCCTATAGCAGTACTACCAGCAACCTTAATTAGGAGAGGTTACTGCTTCACATAAACCATTCAAATATATCTCTGTGAAGTAGAGAAGGTTGGCAGAGAACTGCCTCCACACCTGGTCCTTTTCGGTCCTAGTTGATATTCATTCACACTCCTGGATGAGTAATGTGTTGGTAAGCTCTCTTTCTCAACTTTTCATATAAACAAACAAAACCTACAACCCCTAAATTTTTAAAAGAAAACCCTACAAAATAGACCGAGAAAAGAACTACAGCAAGAACATTAAGAGCAGTAAAAAAAACAAAAAAAAAAGGAAATTTGTACATTAGCTATAGTCCCCTGAAACATGGAGTTACCTATATTTGGATTTGCAATACAGCCACATTTCTTGCTATCAAGGAGGAGCAGTGAGCTGTAAACCCTGCTGCTCCTGGACCCTTCAACTATATGAGATGACTAGGTGTAAGTGACTTTTATAACCTTCCATAAGGTTTTTTAGTACGCTGTGATCTTTAAAAAGGCACAGAGTAGATACAATGAAGTGAGTTAAATGAAAAGAGAAAGCATTGACAATGGATTTCATCTTAGTATTTAATTAGCTAGAGACCATGTAGGAATAGACTATCAGCACAGGGTTCTTGATTACAATCTTAGAACAGATGGGCATTTTTATCTTGAAAGGATGACCAGCTTATCTGTAGTTTTCCAGCTATCATGACTGATCTGTATCTTCTTTATCCAGGCTAATCAAGTACAGAAAGTTTATTAAGATAATAACGCTGGAAGTTATCACCAGTTAGGCTCTCTAATCTTGATACTGTTGTGCTGTGTACTGTGTTTCAAGAGGTCTGTCAGCCAACAAAGGCTAAAGTTTGAGGGGTATCATTTACAGGCCTACAATGATTTTTTTTTTTTTTCTCAACAACAAGCAACTTAAAACCCAGTTTAAATTGATGGCAAAAGGTTATTGTCATGACAACTTCAACAGGTTAAACACAGGCTGTGAAAACAGGATAAAAGGTGGAAATCTTCCCTCAGGACCCTCAGCAGATTGCTGGTTCTCCCACTGATGAGTTTCCTGGCACTGCCCACTAAACTGCCTTATACAAACATGGAAGAAGAGATTCAGTCAGTAAAAAAAGCAGAGTAGTCACAGTATTGGAATCTATGCCAAATGATGTAGACAAAATGATACACATAGCCAGTGGATGTATGCCTAGGAGAGCCAACTGTCAGGAATGTAAAATTAGCGTTTGCTTTTTTAATGCACGTAAGTTCTAAACATTGTCAAAATAGTCCTTTTGTTGTTTTTTTTTTTGTTTGTTTTAAGAAATGGAGTTTTTTAGATTAAAAAATATTCCCTAAGAGATTTTAAATTTGGATTTATTTTAAAACCAAATTATATGCTGAGAGTGTCCTCCATCCCGTTAGAATGACTGCATTTTTGTATAATTGAGAATAATCAGTTCATTTTGGATATGTTTTACACCAGTACAGCACTGTGTCAATGATCAGGTTACTGCATGACACTTTAAGTAGAGAGACAATTTGCAATAAATACAGGTGCAATATTTTAATAGTCTGGAAAAGTTTTTGTGTTTTAAACCTTATTTAATTTCCCCCTTCCCCCTCACAAAAAAAAAAAATAAAAAAAAAATCAGAAGCATGCATCCTGTTGTTACTTGAATACTAGAATCCCGTCTTGCTTTTGGAGGTCCTGGCAGTGTATTGCCTGAAGAGGTGTCTCGATGTCTGTAGGATCATCTATATGTGTGTGTAGAGTGGAGCACAGTCTATATCGGTTGCTGTGGTATTTCTTGCTTGGCTGTGACAAGTCAGAAATTCTCGAGGAGATGGGCTATGGGGTTTTTGACTTAAAGATCAATGTTTAAATAAAATCTGTGTGCTGATTACACATCTCCACAATCAATGAGTCACTGAAATTCCATAACAAGCTAAATATTGATGACCAGAAAACAAATGTGTACAATTGCACTTCACTGGCTTTTATCTTACTCTTCCTAATTTCACACAGCCTTAATAAATATGAGGTTGTTACTGCCAGTTATAGTAGATGTAACCAGTTATTGTGCTGTAAAGTGCTACAATTTGCTGTTATTGATCTTACCTATCTTTTTAATTATTGAAGTGACCTGAGGCTTGGTTTGGTCAGCCATGCAGGTCATGCTTCCACCTTAATGATGTCAAACGTTATTGTCAGTGTGAGGGAATCAGAGTGCCCAGAGTTTAATGCTCTTTTACATGCCAATTATTCCCCAGACTATAGAACAGCTGCAGTCAATTAAATATCAAATCTGGAGGTCATCTGCCTTTTTTTTGACCTCTCTGTGACTGAAACCTAACAATAGAAATCTTTGATAATTTTGCCTTTCCTATGAAAGAAGTCGTGTACCAAAATTTACAGGTGCTATCTGAAAACCTAGGTAATTTTTTTTCGCCAGAGACAAATTTGGGAACAGAACAAAAAGCATAGTCACATTGTTGTAGAACAATTTAAATTTAAAATTAACTTCAGCAGAAATACTTAATCTGGGCCAGAGAGATTCTCAGTTTTGGCATGTGCTGGTTTCATAAGCAAATGGGTCAGTTTTTTCAAAAACAGTGGTCAGAGACAGTAAAATTTTGGTTTTGATCTGAATATGACCAGTGATCACAGAATCATAGAATCATAGAATGGTTTGGGTTGGAAGGGACCACAAAGCCCATCTAGTTCCAACCTGCCTGCCATGGGCAGGGACACCCTCCACTAGACCAGGTTGCCCAAAATCCCATCCAACCTGGGCTTGAACACTTCCAGGGATGGGGCATCCACAGCTTCTCTGGAACAGAACACACTTCTGTTCCAGTGCCTCACCACCCTCACAGGGAAGAATTTCGTTCTAATATCTCATCTAAATGCCCCTTCTTTCAGTTTAAACTCATTACCTCTTGTCCTGTCACTGCATTTCCTAATAAACAACCCCTCACCAGCTTTCCTGTAGGTCCCCTTTAGGTGCTGGTAGACTGCAACTAGGTCTCCCCGGAGCCTTCTCTTCTCCAGGCTGAACAAGCCCAGCTCCCTCAGCCCGTCCTCACAGCAGAGGTGCTCCAGCTCTCTGATCAACTTTGTTGCCCTCCTCTGAACTTGCGCCAGCAGTTCCGTGTCTTTCCTGTACTGGGGACCCCAGAGCTGGATGCAGTACTGCAAGTGGGGTCTCACAAGAGTGGAGTAGAGGGGGAGAATCCCTTCCCTTGATGTGCTGGCCACACTGTTTTTGATGCAGCTCACGACTCAGTTGGCTTTCTGGGCTGCACACACAATGGCAAGGTGATGACAAGGTGGTGCTGATGTTGGAATGAAAGTTAATGTATCAACCATTTAGTGTGCTGGTACCATGGATGAAAATATCACTGTATATAAATTAAGCATTTTTCTGGAATACACCACTTTTCCTACCATGGAGAGTGCTCTGAGCAGTATGTAGTATAATCTGATAAACCTTATGAATAGGTTTTCCAAGGCAATTTTCAAGAGCCTCAAACAACTGTTCGTTACCTTGTAACTTAAGGTCCTTCTAATATTTGAGATTTGTAGCCCTTGAATTTTACTGCTAAAATATTAAAGAAATCTCATATTTCTTGCTCCACCATTTCCTAGAGCTCCTAGGAAGTGGCTTCAGCCTACAATTTGTTGTCGTTGACTGTATTTTTAGAGAAATATCTGTCCATTTGGTTTGTGGTCATATGTAAATCTCATACAACTCTCACCTTACATTGGCATTTTTTAGAAAGATACATATATTTATTTTAAAAATCTTTATGATAGGAAGGGGCAAAGAAATGTTTTGAGAAGAGGTTTTCATTTGTGTCATTGCAGGGTTGTTCACCTTTCTGTCAGCATATCCAACCCTGCTTTTTCAGGAAGCCTAGCGAACAGCAGTGCCTGAACCCTTACTCTGAGCCAAACCCCCTTTCCCAGTTTCTGCTGCTTGTACCAGCTAGTGTAGGTCTTAATTCCTTTAAAAGAGAAAGTTATGTAGGCCCTAGAGACCATTTGGAAACTGGACCAAATGTTCAGTTCAGAATTTTGGTATCTGCTTAAACATGGCTTTTCAGTGGATGTCGCCTGGCAGGCAGCGAATTTCTGGCTAGTTCACTTTATTGGCACTAGTCCTCAGAGCCCTGGTGGCCTAGGATTTGCCTATTTGAGAGATTCTCTCTTCAACTGACAGAGCAGTGGGCAACAAATCACTCTGGGTGAGATCCAAAGCCCAGTAAAGTCAATGGAGACATTTGTAGAAGGGAGGTTAGCAGGACAATCTTTAGTAATGATTTCTCCAGAGCTCTGTCTTACAGTTGGTTTACCATTGATCTGATTTTTTAACCTTTGTAGCAAGCTGAAAAACCCACTTCACTGTATCCACTCTACTGAGAAAAGCTGAGCTGAGAGCTGGAGGGATTTTTTTGTTTGTTTTCTTGACATTAGACTGGTCAGTATTTGCCTTTCATTGGAGGGATATTTTTTTTTCGATAAAATTTAAATTTGGGCGGAATGCAGCGTAAGATAGCTGTTTATTGAGGGTTTTGTAAATATAAATGAATAAACTATATTATACGTATAAATGGCTATAACAATCCCCTTTCTTACCTTCCCTGAGATATTTCTTTCTTTATACTTTCTACTGCAAGAATAACTACTTGAAGAAAATGTGCTTTGTAATATTGCACTGGGGCGCTATGGATTTTTAAAAAGTACCTTTTTTTGCGATATGTTAAAAAAAATCTTGGCTGATTACACTTGTTAGCTTTGCTGCTGCTCCAGTTCCGTTTAGGAAAAAAAAAATATGGCTTTATATTCCCTCCCACTGATTTTCAACTAAAACAGAACTTAGTTGCCTGCTGATCCTGCTGGCTTTTTTAAATGAAAAACTTATTCTTCTTAAACTACTGGAAAATTATGTTTAAAAATCAGCATAATTTCATTGCCTTTTATTTCTGTCTGTCATGAAAACTGCTAGGCTGCTTTCTGGAACAACCCAATGTAATTTAATGCACAAATTTAGTTATAGTTATGAATATACTGACTGAAAAATATTTTAATGATCCAGAGATATTAGTCACTCTACAGTAAAATTGGCTGTGTGAATACATTGAAAAAGAAAAAAAAATCTGTGTCTATAGGTGCCTCTATCTTCATAACAGGTAATTGTGTAAGATTGAGAGATGGCAGGTTCAGTAAGGAGTGACTTAGCTCAATCAGCGTACCAGATATGGTTCAGCCATTTAAATTGCAGAGGACATAGAAATTAATACAAAATTATGACATCACAGTCCTGCTACTTTTAAGAATGGTAAGGAGAGTCAGAAGAACAGGAAATAAGGCACTTCACTTGAAGGTTGGTGGAAAATGACACATTTCTGGTTGTAGGATCACCCGGTTATTTTGCATAATTTCCCATGCGTCTTCAATAGGGAGAATGTACAGTGATGACAAGTCCAAATCTTGCAGAGGTCAAAACTCACATGCTGTTCTGAATCTCTTGTTGATGAAAATTTGGATTGTTTTATGAACCAAGCTTTTTTGGTGAATTTCCAAACATTCAATTTCCATTTATTCCTCCTGGAGTGACTACATACCTGTCCTTTTCAGTTCTAATATTTTGTAGGAAATTATTGTCCATAAGAAAGAAATAAAGGTGTGAGCGGTCCTACATATACCACCTGGTAAACTTCAATGTACCCTCTAGCACGTAGTTCAATGTGCAAGACAAGGCATGAGTTGCAAGACAAGAATAACCACTAAGACCTTATATAAGCCAGAGAATTACACTGTAAGGATTACTTTGCATCAAATCCTTATTTTTTGACTGAGTAGGAGGCAGGGGAAACACTGACTACACTGATGGAAGAAGTTCATGTGATGGAAAATCTGCTCCATCTCCCAGTTTCCAATGGTTAGTTACATTCACTGTTCAAACCATGTGCCTGGCTGTGGCTGAAAAGATCATAAATTCTTGAAGAGTGCAGCTTGCTTATTTTAAATTCAGCCAACTGACCGTCAAATGATCCTTAATGGAAAGTTCAAAGAAAATTAATACTCTATATTGCAGGTTTCCAGTTCTATGAGAAACCTTTTGGCATCTCTACTTCCCTCCCTGTCTATACTATTATTACATGGAAGGTATCACACAGTTCTACTTTGGCACTGTTCAGTCAGTGCCTGAATAAAAATTAGCTGGGGAAGCAAATGGTAGATATATTTTTCTGTCTTTGAGCGGCGTAATTTTGTCACTAAATTTTGGCCTAGGGAATGTGACCAACATTGCAGGACTTTGTCACATACTTAAAAATGAGAGACAAGAGCTTCTATCCCAGTAGTTTTTGACTATGAAAGAAATTCAGCTTATGCTGTGTCCCTAGCATTCTGGAAAAATTTTATTTGCTACTAGGTCACTCAGAAGCGTATAGTTGTTATTGCAGTGACTGTTAGATTAACAAGTCTTCAAATAATTTGGAATAAAGTGACTGACATAATAAATCAGAGTAGTGTCCCAGCAATCCTAATGCCCTGTGTTTAACATCGCCTGGGACTGGATGCTTCAGAAAAAAAGAAATAATGGGTGTTCTTAAACTCCATCTGTTGGCTTATTTGCACAGTCATTTTCTACTAGTAACATGATATTCATATTTAGAGTGGTGGGAAGTTTCTTCCACCAACCTAGACTTGATCTGTTTCTTCAGCAGTAGCCTTTGAGCATTTCAAGGAAGTAGACAGAGTCTTATAAAGTTCACCCTGCTGCTGCCTGTACTCCTCAGAGACTGTTTCTCACTCATTACTGCAAGTGGGCGAGTGCCTTTTTCAAGCCCTGTAAAATTGGAAAATCTAGCAGATGGTAGATATGGCCTATATGCCTGAAGTCCCTTCATATCACTCTGTCGTGTTTCCCAAACTACTTTCCAATGTGCTTTCCCTTGGAAGTAACTGGAATATTCCTGTTAGGTTGGATGATTAAATTTCCCTTTCCACTTATTTATTTATTTATTTATTCCACAGATGTAATTCAGAAAAATTAAGAGGCTTTTGTCATAATGTAAACATGTATTTATAGTAGATTTTGAGGAAAGAAAAATTGATCAGGCTAGGACTCCTACCTTCTGCAACATAGTTCAGGGAACTATAAATCATCTTTAGTGAAATCCAGGTTTGTATCAAACCTACCACTTCCACTACTTCCCATGGGTTATCATCACATAGTTTAACTTGTTTTTCCTACTCGTGTTGTGTGTTCTGAAACCGTGGTGTATGGACATCGGTCTAGACCTCTGACTAGCCTAACATGATCACTACAAGAATAACCATTACCTACAGATGATAAACAGAGGGATTTCTTTTGCGTGCTTGGGTCAGAAAATTAATGTTGGGATGGTTGGCTCATACGGTATAAAAAAGGAATCATAGAAAAGAGAGTTGCTCACCCAATGGCATGAGCATTCTGTCACGTCTCTCTTATGCTGCTGGTTGTTGTACAGCATAGACACTAAGCCTAGGGAGGATTTATGAAGCAGAAGCTCCTCTCTGCTCTCAGTATACTCATTATTTGTTGTGTCACCTCTATCAGTGTTTACCCAAGCTTTAGATTGTCTTCAGTGAGATGAATTTTCTACTTGTCATGTGAGGCCACAATTAGTCCCTTTTGTGTAAGCTAGATAGCACAAAGATGCTTCACCAAAATAGGCCTTTAAATTTTTAGTACATTGCTTTCCTTAATTACCAAGGAAAAAGTTATCTTCCTCATGGCTAGTAGGTCATAAAACAATTGATGCTAGTAACATCTATATGCTTTCCTGCCAATTGTACAGATCCACAGTGGTCCACAGAGTAATAAATGTAGCAATTTTTTTAGAACTGATGTGGAGGGATCATACAGGACAAGAGGGAAGTTCAGATGGTGAATTTTGGTCCAGATTCTCTTACAAGTGGCAGCACTAACTAAACTGCAACATCAAGCCACCTTCCATTATAGGTGTCTACTGAACACAACGTCAAAATTACTATTGACTTCAAAGGAGATGGAATCGGGTCCAGCAGTGCTTGCAGTACATGCTCACTGCTTGCAAATAGTCTGAAAATGTCGAGACTGGGACTTCAAGGACAGTACTGGAAGGGATGGTTTGTGAACTCTGCCTGCACTCCAGAAATAAGCCAAGGTCACTTTGAGAAGGTGTGCCCAGTACAACCAAGCCTTTGAGCCAGGTGTCTAGACTTAAAGTAGTAGAAAAAACTAGGCATAAATCTTATACTTATGCAAAGCTGTAATCTATTGTGTGAGCAGTTTTCCATTATCTTCTTCACATATTACAAGGCCGTTCAAAACCTGTGTATGAGTGAGTGCACATGTATGCTTCTGTGGGCACACACAGGCTTTGAAAGGCCACATCATAGACAACATCTTCTCCTCTCCTCCCTAGAGTGGGTTACTCAAATGTAGCTGAATTCCAGAGCTCAGATCATAGCTAGCAAATAGCGCTAGTAACCAAATTCAAAAAAAATAATCACAATTCATTTTTTTTCCCAGAAAATAAATTCACAATTGGATTTTAATAATGCATTAAAGTAGACATTAAAGTTCATTTTTTAATGACCATTTTCCATTTCAAACTGATAATCACTTATTTACAGCAGCTGAACTACTATCACTCTGCTACATTGGATATAAAGGCATTTATAAAGGCATTTCTGCTAGCATTTGAGACACCACATAGAATGCTACCTCTCTGTGTATGCTGGGACTGTTGATGGGAAAACTGGTTTGTGCCAAATGAGGAGAAGCTTTTTCTCTTCAATCACGGGTGTCTGAAGTTCAAAGACAAGAAGTGAACATTTGCTGACCTATATATGGTCAGCTTGAAAAAATTTTATAGAGAGTGTCTATTTTCCTTTCTGTCAAAGTGCATCTAATGTTCTCGAAACAGATATCAATATTCCCATCACAACGCATCAAGAATATTTTTGGACTATTTCTACTGGAAACTATGGACTAAACATACTAGGAAATGTTTGTTGAAGAAGTTAGTTTTTGTGAATTTCCTAACTAGAAAGAAATTACTTTTTTTTCTACACACACACCCACCTCCCCCTCAGCTGACCACATTTATTTACATTTGAATTCAAATTTCAGCTTCCAGGAGACAGTTTGGAAGAAAGCAATACAAAATAATTTCAGCAAATACCAGATTTCTCACTCATGTTTCCCTTTTCCATAATTTTTCATCAGTTCACAAGCATTTTCAAAATTTTGACTTCTTCTGATACAAGAGGGGAAAAAAATCAGGTGAAAAATTCTCATGGGATAAGAAAGACACTTCACTATCTTGATCTACAGCTAATTTGTCTCTTCAGCATTCAAGGACATCTCTTGTGTTGGAGAACAGAGTATTAGCAGTCAGCTGAATAGCAGTCCCGCTTCCCATGAGTTTAGGTGCTCCTGTCCTTTTGTGGAGTAAACATTTTGGGTCTCAATGATGTATTACTGCAAATTCATCTCCTCCCTTGCAAGACAGTATTTTCTTACAGCTTCTTAGAACTGTATTCTGCTAGCAAAATTGTTGGATGGCTTATGTTGCAGCTATCAGGCCTGCGTATGTGTACTAGAAAAGTACATTATCTTTGCTTCAGGGATCACCACTGCCTGCCTTTATTTGTACTCCACTATTGTACCCTCCAGCCCTGTCATTCCAATAGTATTCTTGAAGAGAGCTTGATCCAAAGCACATTACAGAATTGCAAACTCTCTTAAGAGTTTTGTGGCAATGTGGCAAAAATGGTTATAACTTTTGAAATGCTGTGGAAATGTTTGCTGGAAGCCAATGAATTTCCTTGCAAAAATGTCACAAACAAGTGGAAGTGAATAGAAAGTCTGGGAAATCATTCAGATTTTTACAAAGACAAAAAAAATTTTTAAAAAAAGAATTTAAAGGCTTCAAACTCCCTAACCTGTTGGGTTTTGCCCAGCTTTAATCAATTCTTTATGACTCCTTCATTAGTCCAGACTTCAAGGTCAGTGTATTGAGTCTTCTATCTGGAGAGGAGCTTTGAAAGGAAAAGTCATTATACGCAGCGCCTGTACAGATCCAATATGCATGTGTTAGTTTTACAGACTGGTGTCAGTGTTGTATTTATTTATTTGGGACAGTAGTGATGATGTGTAAGCCATTTTGCTCCAAGAGAACAATACACTGGGATATTTTTTTAAGCATTAAATTCTGGTTTACTCAGGGCCTTCTCCACCCACTTTAGATGAGGGAGGAAAAAATCTTGGCAAGCGGATTCTCTGAGGGGGCACATGGAGGCGTGTGTAATCATCTTGCCAGTTTAATTAACAGTGCTTTTGACTGATATGTGTTAATGAGGATAATGTACAGTATGGAGGGAAAGAACCCTGTGTGCTATATTAAAGGGACAGGTGCTGGGTATACTGGAAAGTTCATGCTACTAAAAGGAAATAAAGTGCATGAAATGACTTAGAAAGTGAGGGAGAGGAAGCGTTTCTGAGAGTGCTTGTGAGGGAGTAAATCTGTGCCCCCAGTTCACGTGCCTTCAAAATGGTGGAAAAAGAGGGAGTGGAGAAAATCTTCCCCTTGGCAGTGCAGTTCTGCACAGGCAGGCAGGGGAGGGTGGCTCCTGCCTGCCGGTGCCTGGCAGACCTCACCAGATCGGCTCACCTGTGTAAATGTTCTCCTGTGCACAAATGTTTGCAAGAGTGGGCCTAAAGTGTAATGCATTTGACATTCTGCGTTACTTCCTCTGAAATGACACAATTTATAGTTAAGAGCAATCAATGAAAGATTTCCTTCTGCACAAGGGCCTGATCGTCTGATGTTGCAAGAGCCTCCTGCAAGGTGCTGAGTGCCCTCAACTCTAAGTGAAATCAATAGGATTGGGCACTAGCATTTTTAATTCTTATTTATGGGATATTTTTATTTCCTTTCCTACGCTTTGAGAGTAGAACTGGCTTTATAGAATTCATTACCAGACTGAAAAAAAGGGTAAAAGTTCAGTGTGACAAGCTTATTTATCTTGAAGATATGCTTAGAGATTGACAGTGTCCTATCAGGGGCTTGAAACATTTATAAAATTTATGTCTTTCTACAGTCTTTACTCCCGCAAAGTTGGATACAAGAGTTTCCAACATGAAATCTTCACTTACAGGAAACAATTGTTTTGGGGGTCCAAGAAAGTTAAGTTCTTAGTGAGTGTCTCAAACTGCGTTGTGGCATTGTTTTTTTTTCCATGACCTTATTTATTTTGCAAAAGGACAACTGAAGTGCAGTTATTCTAGTTTTAATATAATTCTCTGCCTTCAATGTTCGCATTTTCTAAGGCTTTCTATTTATTTGGGGTTTTTTTTGTTTTTTTTTTTCCAAATCTTTATCTCTCTACAAGAATTATGTATTTTAAATCAAAACCTATAAATGTGACTTACAATTAAGGGAGATGTTTACAACATCTTGCTTTGAATACCTTGAAAATTAATAATGTGTTCACTGTCTTAAATAAAAATCTGAGATTACTACATATGTAGTTCATTGAAAATGATCTAGATCTGTGAAAATATATGTATGTTTCTGTAACCTTTTCATTAAAAGGAAGAAGCAGACACTTTTTGGAAAATATTTACTCTTTTACCATGGGCTGTACTTGTTTTCTGTGAATCCTCTGCCAAGGCTATAAATGGCAGAAGAGGTCTACAGGCTTGGGATAAGACCAATGGATGGTGCCTATAACAAGGAGACAAAGATGTTTGTACTACTTTCCTTAAAACAAAAAAGAACCCAAAAACCCTACCAAAAACCCCCTTATCTTGGCTGGGAAAACCCTGTTACGTGACCAGTTCAATGATAGGAGGAAAACATTTTTTTGCCCTCATAGAACAATGGCTTTTGTGTAAATAGCCTTGAACTGGTGCAATCCAGAAACCTTGAAGATTTTGGAAGCTGATTTCCAGAGTTTTCTAACTGTGAGAAACAAAGGGTACCCCAGAGAGGGGTGATTTGACCAGTGGCTTTTCAAAATAGCTGTTAAACTGGGCTAGAAAGAAAATGACAAGGTTACCTCTTGATTTAGTCGGAATTTATTCTAGGGGTAGATTCTTGGTTTTCTTATTCAGGAGGGTCCAGACTTATAAATCTGTTTCTCAAGAGAAAGGTAAAACTATGTTTGGTTTAGATTTCAATGGGTCCTACCAAAAGTGACTAAATGTGCCCAAAAATCAGGATAAGGGAGTATTTTCTATTTTCTAAATTTTAATGATGTCAGTATAACAGGTTTTGCAACATTACCGCCTTTTCTCCTTTAAATTTTTTTACTGTGTTTCTTCAACTAGGGAGGGGTTAAAATCCAAGACAATGTTGGCGTTAAGATCAAATGGGTATAAACTGGTTGTAAACACATCTAGGACAGAAATGAGAAGATTTATAACTAGCAGAGGACTGAAGTTCTGGAACAGTTTTCAGATAGGAGCAATGAAAGAAAAAAACAAATCTAAGGGGTTTAAATGAAGTGTTTGATAATTTTATTAACAGAATTATATGACCTGGTTGCCTCCGCTAGCCATAGACTGGACCTGATTACACAAGTTCCCTTCTACTTCTGTTTTCCCAAAGTAATGATGCAAGCACCAGTATCTGTGCTGCAGAAGTACAATACATTGAAAAAAACCCTGAGTAAATAGAAAACAAAGCAATCTGGAATCAGGTCTTACCTGTAGTAAACTGACATCAATAAACTTCAGACAAAAGGCAGAAACTGGTACTATATCCAAATGCAGGCCCCCCAGTTTTGACCTTCTTTACTTCTTTTCCCAAATATGGCAGATTTCAGACATTAATTTTATTCCATCTCTATTCAAAGCAGACATGAGCAAAAACATTGGCTGAATGTACTGTTATTCATTTTAGGGTCAGTATCTCATCCTCCCTGGGCAGCTTTACACATAATAAAAGAACTAACATCCAGCAGAGTTGAAAGCCTTCAATAGATCAAGGATCAGGCTCACAGTTTTGGGATCTGTGCCTCAGCAAAGCATCTGTTTAACCCTGCGTACGCACTTCATTCCACTTGAAGCATATGCCGAAATATTTAGATGAGTGTAGACAGACTTCAGCGCATGCTTAAAGCTAAGATTACATCTAAATGCTCTATTACTTTGAAACCCTGCTTAACCTACAGGAAGCACAGGCTATTAATGGATGATGTTATTTGAATAATCATCAGTACAATCCTCTCCATTATTTTGATTTACGTATTGAAGCTTCCGTTATAAACAAGCGTCTCAAAAATACTGTACAAAATTAATGGTGCAAATATTAAACCATCCACTTATAAATAAGAGGAAAAGAAGAAGAAAGGAGGGAGAGGAATAAAAGAAATAAAAGAGACTTCCAGATAACTTTAAATATCACTATTGTAACACAGTAGATATTAAACTATATCAGATGACCTGTCTTTTTCCAACGTAAATAATAAATAAAAATTAAAGTACAACATTACACACACTGTTCTTACCCATTATTATCTAATGATGTTCCATTCTTTTTCACTGAAGCATTTCTTATATTGTATGTTTAACCATCTCTCTATCACTTGCATCCCTGCTACTCTTGTTGTTTTCCTACAGACAGTTTGTTGCGGGATTCAACTGATGTTATTTCCTCTGCTAGTTTTTTTTTCTCCTTTTTTTTTCTTCTGTTTAGCATTCCATTATAAATTTCATGATACTAATTTAAATGCACCTAACATGTTCTCTCCAGATTCTAGATAACTATTTTGACGGATTTTACTTACTGGGAAGAAATATTTTTTTTCTTTTTTCTTTTTTTTTTAATCTTCGTGCATTATTGTAGTCTGAGTCTTTTTCCTCTCTTCTGTACTATTTGATATATATCCTGAGACATTTGTGATGAAGTTTTGAAACAGCAGGTGTCAAATTCTCAGACCGAGTATAATAATCACAATGATTTGAAGAAAAACATTGAGCTCCATGGAAGTGGCAATAAAGTCAGAGAATTAAATGTGTCATTTTTCGAGGGATGATGCTATTTACAAATAAATGCTTAATAAACCCAGATCTTGCATTTTTCTTTTGCATGATATTATGCTTCATATACAAATAGAATAATTTTATTTCCATTGTAACTTTTCCACTTAAACAGCATACAGTCCATCAGCAAATAACAAAGGTATACATTGCCTTAGAGTTATAAAAATAAGCCCTCTTAAACACCCATTGCAATAACTTTTACATTTACCTCTAACATTTTTAATACACAGAAATAATTATCAATCAAAACTACTGTCTCTTGAGGGTTATGGCTCAATTATTTGCATATATTTTAATTTTGAAAATGGATTTTTCTGTTGAAAATAACATTAGCACCTCTGTTAGAGAACAGTTTTATAATTAGGCGAATACTGTACCATAAAATACTCATCACCATAGCAATGGTTTTTCATGGGGCATAAGTAAGTTGGTAACAGAGGCAATACATTTACTACAGAGACTATTGTGGTTGAATAATGTAAAGTTATAACTTCTAGTAAAGCACCTACTAACATAAGAAATCATGGCACAGTCACACTACATATTGACATTAAGAGTCATTTTAATGAAATACATTAATATTTTATATAGCATCCTTCATACAAAGCATAATAACATTGCAATGTCTTACAACGCAGTGTCTCATATACTGCCTCTCATCTTGAAGGGTCGTGTGCTTGTGCGCGCACGTGTGTATAAGAATCACTTCAACTACTCCTCAAATTCCTTTATTTATTTATATGTATTGTTCTAATATTAACCATTGCAGTATCTGAATTGCCCTGAACCTCTCTCTGAAGAGCAGAACAACAATTGTTTAAAAGCAATTGTGCCCCTAAACATTTGAATTCTGGCAGTGAAAAAGAGTTGGTCTGTCCAACAGAACTCCAGAACAGAAATTCAGGTGGGCAGGATGCAATTATCCCAATTTGAAACCAGACATAACACTGGGGATGCTATTGTGAAAATTACTCCAAGGTCTATAATGTAGCCAAATAGCCAAAAACTTAGTTTTATTTCTCCTTTTGACATTTCCTCTACCACAGTTGACTCCAAATGCCCAGCAGAAACACAACTTTGCTACTGACTTGAAGAAATGGTACCATTCACTAAGGTACGAACTGGCTGCTTTTCCCCAGGTGGCTTTCCCATCTGAGGACCAATATGCTCCTGCTTTGCTGAACTCATGGGACATGATAACTGATTCCCTGCAAGGGGAAGATGAACACTAAAATCAAGGTTGGCTTTGTACAGGAATACTCAGACTTAGCGGGACTAGAGAGGAAGAGAGTAATGCATGTGGAAATTTGTGAAGAGCACAAATAAGGACAGTAGATCCTCTCCTGCTGAGCTGAAGGGTCGATCACAAGCTAAAATAGACAGGCACGCATCATAGAATACTGGCAAGCAGAAATAACAGGAGCCCCAGCGCAAGATCCATCACAAGCTTTACAGCTGTGAGTGCTCCCTTGAAGTCAATGGGACTTAACTGCTCATGGGCATATGTTTAAAAAATGGCTTCAGGCATGGCCAGTAACAGAAGCAGGATACTTGTGGAGCTGAGATGTTTCATCTCAATGGGATCTCAGTGCCTGAATAAGTACTGCATATAATCATAACAAGGCCTACAGTAGTTATTTTCTATACAACAACTTGACCTCCTGCTTTTTTTTCCTTTTTTTTTTTTTCCTATGACTGTATTTGTCCAAATCACTGAGTCTTCTCTTTTTATGAAATGCAATCAATGGCATATTTTGGAGAAAATAAAGACTGAGGCTTGCTATATTGGTAAAACAGAAAGAAAGGGTTATACAATCCACCAAAAATACCCATAAAAGTTCGCTTGTTCCCCTTCATTTGTAACAATGTCCATATCATGCTTGTTCATATGCTTAAAACATTTTTTTTTCTAAAATATTACTGGATTATACTGAGGACTCTTGAATTAAATTTTGAAAATAAACAGTGCTCTGAAATTTGTTAGAAGGGTTCTGAGAGCAGGAGCTCTCATCTGCTGTTCAAGGTATTTCATCTTTACTGACCTGACCATGTAATAACATGATATCTCTTCTGAGACTGAAGTCACTGAGAACTGAGGTTTCCTGGTAACGGGTCAGAATGAACTTTCTACCCTTCAAGTCTTCTGAGAGCATCTGTTGAGTCTGCCGTATTTTTAAATATTTTATACCTATTGTTTGTATTGTAGGTACACAAACCCTCAAAATTATGGGGCATGCTTTCCCTTGAAATTATCCCCAAGGAGTTTGTAAGATGTTTTAGTTTTGCTTAAGTGAGTTTAAATTTTGGATGGTATGAGAGGATCTGAAGCTTGTGAAGTAGCTGTGTTAGGAACACACTTGTGAAATAGCATCAGGAAAGGAGGGGGCTTGTTATAAAAGGAGAGAGCTGGTTCTGTATTATTTTTCTCTTGCAGTGCTTCTAAACCCTTGATATTTAAAATGAGACTGAAGGTTGAACCCATTTCTACCATGTTTTTTTATATTGGCAAAACAGTATTGGATGTGTAAGGGATGTAAAAGGGATTCTTGGAGCTGAATGCACATGAGGAAATTATAATCTAGGGCTACCATGGCTAACGGATTTTTTATAAAAGAAACATGTTGATGTTAATTACGTCAGGTAATTTTATAAGCATTCTATTTAGATGGCAGGAGACTGCATAACATTTTTTACAGCGTACCACATAACCAGGCTGACATCCTAAAAAAGACATGGTTTGTTTCAGTCCTGTGCCTTTTTATTATCACTTCTTATTACATTATGGTTGGAGATAAAAAAATCACACCTTGGGCAGTTGAATACACTCAGTTTCACCTCCTCCCTCACAGGTGTCCCTCGAGGTGCATTGTTATGTTACAGTATCACACTCCCTGTCATATCTCATTGCTTACTTGCAGATTGTGGTAATATTTTGAATCCTGACAGAGTGGGCACAGCCTCTGAGCATCAGCACCAGTTTGCACTAATGTAATGTGCCACTGCACCAGTCCTAAAGACAACAAAAGCAAAAAAATCTGCAAAAATATACTGAAGACATCTCTGGGAAGTGCGCGTTGCCCACTCCGTATTCCCTATCGATTTGTCTGTTTTAGCTACGACTGCAAGAACAACCTCCCTGTCACCTTGGCACTACTGCCAAGAAAACAGTATGAGCCACATGAAAAAATTTTGGGTTCATTGACTTTTAGGGTTCGGTGCACTCACTGACAGACACCAAGTCTTGGCCACTCCGCTGCGTGGCTGCCATGGTCAGAGGAACAGCGACGGTGCAGGCTGGAGAAGCGGTGAGCCATGGCTGTGGATGTTCCCTGAGCAGCATCAGGCAAACGGGGGCTGGAAACTGAGGTTTCTCTGCAGTGAGTGAGGGGGCAGTGGCAATTTCCATTTGTCTTCTCATTATGAAGGCAAGATAAAGGACTGAAAGTCTGGTGGGGTGGAGGTGGCAGCTGACATTCCCTGATGTTGGTTAGTAAGTTTGAAGAGGTGAAATTTCAGAAGGAAAGTAGGGATTTGGGATGCAAAGGACAGTACAAAAAAAGAAGAGATAACAATCTCTCCTGTAGTCCAGGTATTTTATGCCAAGTGAAAGCACATGATGATGCCTACGAAAGGCCAGAACACTGTAAACTGGAAGTAAAACTCAGGATTTCCTACTGCAGAAATGTCAGAAAACAATCTTAAAGGCTCCTTTTTGGATTTGGGTATAGCAGATGCTGCAACAGAGCAAAGAAGTAGGGCTGCAACATGTAATGTGGGAAGACTGGCAGCAGCATCCTGGGTGAGGATATCTGGGATGTGCCCTTCGTGTTAGCACTCTGTTGTGGAACAGTTGTGGTTCAACAGCCACAAAGCAATCAGTGCTGGCAGGAAAAAATGGCCTGGGGACTTTCTGGAAGGATCTCGATGTCTCTGACCAGTAAGAGACATCAGATTTGGGATAGCAAATACTAGGACTACCCAGATTCAGGTTGTTCCTAGGAGGGCTGTATCTTAGGTAAGTGAAACACTGCCACAGTGACCTGTGTGACAGCCTGGATGTGCAGCTTTTTTAGAAGGTGCTGAGGTTTGCCTAAGTGATTTTAAGGGTCTCTTCCACCTCTGAAGCAGTCTCGTAGCAGGAAGATTGCAGAAGTGCTTAAAATGGCACAGACTTATACCCAAGACCTGCCGATGGACTTCAAATAGGAGAGTGTTGGCAGCAGCAGGGGCCGTGTGATGGAAAAGGTCACCTCAAATGAGTAATTTAGGAACATGGAATGGCTTCTCTGGGTCAGGAGAGAGGAAGAAAAGCTTTCACAAAGAGAAAAAAAAGAAAAAAAGAAAAAAAAAGAAGAAAAGAAAAAAATGTTATCTGTCAAATCATAAATGCATTAACATGCTTTAGCAGTATTAAAAAAATCAAGTTTTGAAAATGGGTCAAATTTGCACACACATTTTTCATTCAAAAATTTCAAGCTACTCTAGAGAATAAAAATGAGGCTGTTAAAGTCAACAAACCTGAGCTGTTCAAACTTTAGCTTAAGTCTCTAATGCAGCATCTTAAAAGGACGGTTGATTGAAGTGACCACGTAGGTGGGACATGTGTGATTTTTCTCTTCTTTTGAGCACTTCACAAATTGATTTCTACTTTTGATTCTACTTAATTGCAGTTGTTAGAAGACCCACTGATGGATGAACTGTCACATAGAAGGATATGATCTGGGGCATACAGTATAGTAGAGATTTAGCTATATAACCCCCATTAATGCTGAAAGAGTTGTTCACTTGGCTTTTTCGGGACAGCAAGTACAAACATAGGAAAAATCTCTATGCATAAACCAGGGTTTGCTTTTGTCTGGCTTCAGGCACATATCCACGGTCATTTTGAGTCTCATTCTGCTATGCCTATTTTTGCCATGTAGTACTTCTCTTTTTTTTTTTTCATAATAAAAAGAATATAAATATGTAGATTTTCATTTGATTGCAGTTTGATTTGTTTAAAAATAATCTTGGTATGTTTCAACCATCCTGCTTGCATTCAAGAGATGACATTGTGCCAGTGATGACTGTGGTCACGAAGGAACTTGAGTAGGCGATAGAGACTCTATAACCACCCAGTCTCAGTTTTTTGCTGAATACTCTCTTTGGGAGTTGTAGGCATGTGTATTTTCCTCTCTATTCAGTAAGAGATGGTGTGCCTTTGTTCTTAATGAGGAAACAAAGTTCACATCCCTACACTAGTAGATGTCTTTCAGCTGCAGCTGCTTTGCAACCTTTCTTCATGGGCATGCGGGAGAGTTCACAGTCCAACAAATTTAGGGCAGCTGTAAGTTATTGCATAGTTTTGGAGAAAGGCTAATGTTAAAGATTTCCTTGCTGGTAACATAAGTCAGCTTTATCCATTCATCTAGCATGGAAGACATCCATGCACGCTACAGTTGTGTGTTTTGCTTTGTTTTGGGTTTAGACTGTTGATGAACATGCAAATAGCAAGCGGCTAATGGATCTCAAATGATCAGAAAGCATGCTCTTGCCCAGATTTTGGGAGGCACAGGTAGGTAGGCGGCTCAAAAGATGTGAGAGATGTTGGACTTCACACGGCATACGCAGCTTTTTACCGTTAAGCAGAAGGCAGAAATAAACATGGTCCCAAGAAGTTTAACCTGCTTGGCAACGCTGCTTAAGGCTACAAAGGTTTGAGGAACTTGAGGAACAAAGGTTTAGCCATACTGTTGGGATCTGTCTTGACACTGTTATGCACTTCCAAGCATGGGAGGTTGTATGAGTCCATCCAAAAGGGCAAGAAGGCTGTCTTGGACTCTGCCCAGAAGAAAAAGCAAAGATACAGCTATTGCAGAAGCCCTTTCTTTCATTATTTTCATTTTTCCTTCTCTCTCACTCATAGACTTTTTTTCCCTTTTTTTTTTTTTTTTTTTCCTTTTTGGGTCACACATGTCTGCAGGCCACAGAGAGTTGAGAAGCAGCCTGGGAGATGAAGAGCTTATGGAAATGAGCTCTCCTCCTCCTCCTCGTGCGGACTGCTAATCCTGATTCAACAAGATTTTTAATTCCCCCTCCGTGGCTGTGCAAACAATTTGCTGATCCCCAAGAGTTGCTCCGATCCAAGGCTGGAGTAACTCTCAGGTGCAGCTGTGAACAGGATTTTGGTTAAAGTCAAGTTCATAAATATTTGCCTAATAAACCAGACTCTTTAGGTGCCAAATAAAACAAGCCCAGGCTGGGGGGTTGGGGGTGGGGGGAGGCAGAAGGAGAGAGAGAAAAATGCCCCTAAGTTTTTAAATGCTTATTTAAATACTTTTCAGTACTGCTGATATTTTATGTAACACTGGCCTTATTTATGTATTTATGTATTTTGCTTTGATGGGGGATTATTTTTCTCACTGCAGTCTTCTTTTGATTGATGCAGTGTGCCTGCTCACTTTCAGATATGGTTGGAGAAGAAGCAGCATAAGTTGGGTGACTGTATTTAAAATGGGTAATACAGAATGGTTTTAAACTTTAATATTTCATATAGACATTTAGTTTTACAAGTAATTTATTTTGTGAGACGCAAGTTTCTGCCTGGACAGTGTTGATTTTGAGTAACTTGATGTTCATTTCCCACCTCTGCATATTAATATTATTTGGACTATGTGCTTTCCAAATACCTTATCACTGTTGGATTCTTTAATAGCCACGAAGGAAATAAAGCGAACTCCTTCATATCAGGATATTGTTTTTTTCCTTGTGATGACTTTACCAATGTATTCGTCAACAAGAAAAACAGCAGCATCTACTGTTTGAGACAACTCTCTTAATCATGAAAAACATTAGATATAAGACCGAATAATTTGTAAAATCATGAATGTTTCCCAGCTGAAGTATATAGAGCTTGGGTTAGATTCACAGTTGATATAAATGAACATTCCTCCATCAACTTGAAATCAACTTTGCTAATTTACAGCCATTGAGAATCCTGTCCCTCCCTGATGTGTTCTTCTTTTGTGGTGGTGTTTTTTGTTTGTCTGGTTGTTTTTTTTGGTGGTTTTTTTAAAATTCTTTTTAAATTTGACAAAGAAAAAGTCGCATTTCAAAAATCAGATGCCTCTGGAAGTTAGAATCTTAGTAAAGCTAAAAACAAGCAAATAAAAAATCCTCATTTCAAGTCCTTGAAGAGAGTTGGCATCTCTGACCGCAGTATGTTTAATTGAACTCCTAATTGGTTCTACAGAAAAAAACTGACCAAACGTATTTAGATTTGTCACTGATTTACTTATTTTGAAGGGAGATCTCAGCAGGTTTTGAAACAGAACAAAAGAAGAAATGTTTAATTTAATGATGCTTCTTGTACCAATATTTTTTGAAAAGCAAACAGTACTTACCTGTTGGGGAAAGATGGTGAAATGTATCTGTGAATCAAAGGTGTCCAGCACATTGCTTTATTCATCAATTTTATGCCACCAAACAGATATACCTAGTAAAAGATTGATTTAAGAATATTACATGAGTGCTGGGAGAGGAAAAATATGCTTCCACCACTTATGCCTGATACATTTAAACCTTGATTATGCATGCTTAATATTTCCAATTCTTCTGCGTTTAAATTTCAAATATACTTAGATATAGAAATAATTGTGACATGTCAGCTGTCTCAACATGGACTGGAGCAGTAGTGGTGCTTAGCATGCATAACATGGCTTAACAGAAATGATCATTATTTTATTAGATCTAAGGTATTAAATGCTCAGAAATATATGTTAGTCAACACCTCATTCTTTTTCTTTTTTAACTAGAGAGAATATTGTGTTTTTATTTAAAAAATAAAAACAGTACTGATGATTAAACATTAATTGTGGTTTGACCTTGGTATCTTAGGAAAAGAAAGTGAGTCTGGGACCCGGTCTAGTAATGAAAAGTGGTTTCCATGGAAATCTAAGTAAAGAGGAGTCAGGTTACATCTGTCTAATTCCTGCCATGACTTCTAGGACTTGGTAAAAGCTCTAGGTTAATATAAGGTTGAGTTCCCGTCTTTCACCAGTACAAACCTGATCTGTAATATTTTAACGGTCATATGATTCTCTGAGAGAATCTTCACCTGTATTAATATTGGTGTTTCATGGAATAAAATTATGTGAAAAAGGTAAAATATGTACCATACTTAGACACAGTTAACATAGCTCATGACTGTAAATGGTAAAATACATGATAGAAAACTGTAGAAATCTTAGCGTTCATATCACTAATTCATGTTTGGGTCCCCCCCGTGTGTGACAGTCTGTCCCGTCCCTGTCCTCCCCCTGCCTAGGGAAACATTTGTATTTTCTTTCTGAAGAAACATGACTGTGAGATTCACCTCCCTCATCACTAATGACCATCAGTTCTGGATCCGGTGTTCTTCTAGAGCAGGCAGCAGAAGGCAAAATGCAGATCTGTTCATATCTTCTTTGCTAACTTATGAGGGCAAACTTCTAATGAATCAATAAATAGAATGGTTCCTGCTAACTCACTTCATCAACATGAATGAAACTTGGCCTTCCATTAATGAAAGATGTCACATTAAGTAGTATAAAATATGTGGCAGGGAGCTTGAAATTCACGAGACCGTGCAGATATCTCTTCCCAGGTTCCTGCTTTGGTGCTGATTCTTTATCTTTTCATAATCTAAATTACCACATCATTTCTGGATAAGAGAAGAGCGAGCCCCTCTGATCATTTGCACCAGCATCACACTGCCCTGACCTTCATCCAGAAAAAACTCCTAACCTTGGTTCTCCTACATGGAGGTTTGTTTTTCAGAGCTGGTGCTTCTTAGCTCATTTACCACTGGAGACTTATGTGGAGAAGCGCAGTGACCTTTAGTTTCTTGAACCATCACTTCTACATGGAGTTGAAGTTCACCAGTCATTTGAGTTTCTAACCAGTATAATGATTTCAATAGTTAGGTTTTACCCTGAGAGCTCTGATACAATTGATACCTTTGAAGTTCAGCTCATTGTGCCTTGGTACATTTTGCCTTGATCAATTTATTATGACACCTTTGATAGGAGCTCTAGCTGCCGCTGCAATGCCTTGGGAGGGTACTACTGTCTCCTCTTCCAACCCACTGCCCTCTATGAATGTTTTGTTCTCTCACTTTTTTATTAATAGTTTTCTGGAGGCCTTGAGTACCCTTTAGTTGCCTCTCTTGGCCTTACAAAATTAAACACCTGATTGGGGTTTGCTAAGTTTCTTGCTATCTCAGGAGCTGTCATCATTTAGCCAACATTTCTGACTTTCCCCAAGTCGTCTTCATAACTGCATTGGATAAAGTTTGACCAGAATCACAGAGTAACATAGGTTGGAAAAGACATCTGGAGATTATCTGGTCCAAAATAGTGGTCAAAGCTGAGCTAACTTTGATGTTAGATTTTATTTCTCAAGGTTTTGTCCTATATTCTGTGACCATAAGCCTTTTAATAAAGTTAGGAGACATCATGAAAGTGGAGTTAAAACAGTGAGTAGCCTGCAAAAGCAGATGTAAAGTGTAGACTGTCCTCTTTCCACCAGCATTTTAGATCATTGTTACCCCATGAACCTAACTGTTGAGTGGGGAAGTTACCCCACTCACCTGCTCTTAATAATAGCTCTGAACATGGAACTTCAATATTGTTTTGGTCAAGAAAGTGATCTTTGAGATGCCTGATGATTCATTAATCTCTGCAGAACCAAGTGACATTTTAAGAATTCTAAAAAAAAAAGGAAAGAAAACCAAAACCAGTCAGAGGTATCCTTATGTATTCTGTGGCTTTGGAAATCAGGGCACTTATTTAACTGCTAAATGTAAGCACCGACATTTGAAAATACAGGTCATAACTTGATAAGGAAAGTGACATGAATCTCTTTTGGTAGAGTTATAATGTGCTAGGCAAACAGTACACCCCCAAAATTAAGCCATCTGCTTAAATAAGCCCTCTATAGATTGCGTCTCTCTACACACATTTGTGTGATTCTGCTGAGGGCAATGGGTTTTCATAGGTGTCACAGAGCAGTGTTTGGCTCTGTGAGACTTCAAAATCTGAAAGATCGCTGTCCCGGCCTGCATTCTGGCTCATAACAATAATAGAGTCTCCTGATGTTTTGGGACCTGTTAGATTTTGTTGACATTTTCTCCCAATTTTGTTACTTTCTGAGGAAGTACATTACAAATAAAGCTACAAATAATATTCAGGTTGTGGCACCTTGGAGAGAGCTTTCGCAAAACATCACGGAGGAAATAGGCGCACACAAAACCTGTGAAGAAAATACAGTAGGTTGTACATACACTTCTCCCACTCATTGTTTGCAATTTGCGCCATTTGTGTCAGTGTTTGTAGGCAGCCCTAGAAAACAAGCCACTGCCTCACTGTGAAATGTAGCCTTGGGACTGAAACTATTAAAGAGCTCATGACTCCACTTCCTCTCCTTGGCTTTACTTGCTTATAAACCCCTGTCTGATGGAGAGTGCAATTCTACCACTGTCCACTTAACCTATGCTTTCACAAGAGTTTTATGCAAACTTCCCTGACCACCCATGTAGAAAATCTTCCAGCCTGCTCTGGGAAATGCCTTTGCCATCTGACACAATTACAGTGGGTTGCAGGCTGAATGCTCCTCCAGCCCCCAGTGTGACCCACTGGCTGGTGGGAATGTAACCAAAATCCCTTCACTCCAGTTCAGGCAAAAATGGGATGTGAACTTGGGTGTCCCACCTTCCAAATGAGTGTCCTCTCTCTCCCTCTGCTGTTGACTAGAGAATAGTGAAAAAAATTCCCATTCAGTTCTCAAGAGAGAGTTCTTCAGTTCTGCAGACCAGTTGTAATAAAATGCAGTGCTTAAAATCAGACAATTCGGATGAAAACTTTCAACAGTACACATTTTGAGGGAATATTTATTTGTTAGTTGTTTGGATAGAGAGAGCAATTATGGTGCGCTGTAGTGAATTGTCCATTCGATAAACCCTTTTTTGTTTTTTTCAAGTATCTAATTTGAGAAAGACCTAAGTCATGTGGTGTATCTTAGATGATCAGAATAACCCTTTCTGACCTTGAAATCCAAAGTCCTGATTGAGGACCATGCAAGTGCTTACCTGGAGCAAGACCTCCTCTATTATCTTCTCCAATCAATCTCTTGCTGGATGCACCCTGCCCACATGCTGAAGCGTATTTGCTTTCCTTTGACACTTTTGCAAATTACGGAGTTACCGCCTCAACTCACAGGCTCCTGACAGCAACTGCAAGAGGAAAAAAAATTTAGCTCAATTGCATATGTGACTTTTTTTATCAATCTAGCCTTAGGTGTGCAGGGATCTTATGCTCATCAAGTGTATTCAAGTATGCATTTTAGAACTGGCACTTTACAGAGCTAATTTTCCTTGTCAAAGCAAGCAAAGGCAATTATATAATGTAAACATTTGATTCACTTTCATTGTGTAGACTGTATTTTTGTTAACCCCACATTCTTAAAAGCACCTTAATTTCAATGGAAAGCATCTGCATTTGTGTAAAGTCTATGAGGTCGATTCTCTCCTTTGGTGCAGCCTTGTCGCTCCCAGTGCCACTAATGGGAGTTAAGCATGTGCACCGTGGGGCTAATATTCAATTGGTGGGTTGATCTCACAAACTGTTTGGTAAGTCCCTATCCCTGCACTCAGCTTCTCTGGCACCTCTATGTAGTGTGAAGAGGTTTTTAATTGAAAAATATATTTCTAGCATTCAGTACTCATCTCCACATTCAATCTAATGCACTCTGTAAAGACATTTATTTATGGAGCAGATGCCCTATGATGGAAGCTAAAAATCAGCCTTAAACTGACCTTATGCTGGTTCTTATTACAGAAACCATTAACTTGTATTATCACTGGTTTGCTGTAAAAGGCTCTGGGGCATTACAAGCATTCCCCATGCTCCCCCTGTCCCTCTGTGTCTCTTTGACATTGTGCCACCCCATTGTTTAGAAATTAAAATATGCAGCGTTCCCCGCACTGCATGCAAACAAATGAGCGTTCATGCAACCCATACAAAATAATGGTGTTGACCTTGTTAACAGAAAGATATCCTCCATCTAAGACTAACTTTCAACTGCAGTAGAGAGCTACTAAATGCCTGCCTGCCTTATAGATATAAAGAAGAGAATAATCTAGGTGAACTTCTTCTCTTGCAAAAACTATATTCCAGCCTGCTGAAGGGATAGCAGATGCTTCTTGTCTGGAGTAAATGCTGTATCATACCCATCATCCATGTGTGCATCCTGTATTTGTACAGAAAGTGATTCAGAAAAGCTAATACCTATGGCTGAAAAATAGATTTTAGGATGCCATTCTGAGCCATCTCACCACAGCCAGCCCTGTGCACTCTACCTGTTACATCCCAGCAGTGTCCAAGTGACTCCTGTATTCTTGTTTTAAGAAAGATCAGATTCTAAGGTCCTTCCTGGAGAGATCCTGCTTTCTTGCTTGCCTGGACTCTTTCACGTTGTGAGGGTTCTTCACAGACAGACAAGAGTCTGTTTGCACCAAACATGCTGCAAGGATGCAGCTATGAAGGATTGTGTAGAAGGATTACTGTGCTGCTTCCAACCATATGCCAATAGTCTCTTCTCCTCTCAAGAGCAGACTGCAATCTGGGTAATAGCATCTACTCCTCAGCTAACAATTCTTATTTTGGGTAGAATTCAGACCAGTGCAGAGGCCTCAAGAACTTAATTGGTGCACAGACCCTTTCCTAAGGCTCTTCAAATAGTGCTGGATTTTACCCTTAATAAAGTACTGAGCGGGCTGCCTATGAGTCTCGGGGGAAAACGTATTGGAGTGCTCTGGCACCATTGCTCCCACTTTATGTAAACCCACTCCAGCTTGCTCCATGCTTCTGGCTCAGTGCCTAGCTTTGCAGACAAATGTCAACCTGCCAAATATCTTCCATTTGCATTCCAGACCATTTCAGAGACCATCCAAACCAAACAAAAAAAAAAAATGAAAGGGGAGAGGCAGTGACTTGTCGAATTTCCTTCCTTGATCCCTTAGGGAAAGGGGTTATTACTGAGTGTTGTTGCACAGGCACCACCGTGAAGAATACGTGAATGGGAGGGTGGGAAAGAGGCAGAAAAAAATGCCTTTAAATCATAAAATTGACAGTGAGCTTAAAAACATAGAGCAACATTTCAGTCTCAAAGCTGATCGTGTAGGAACTGTTATACATGTTATGGTTTCTAAGGGACTTATTCAAAGGCTATACTTTTTTTTCTTCCGCATTCATCAGGTAGCAGGCACAGTTTCTGCTGGACAAATTAATAGATTTATAGGAAAGTTTATTTCTTAATGTATGAACATATAGAAATGTGCAGAGTATTAATCTGTGAATATAAAAGGGAGTTTAAAACACTGTTATGGGTGCCATAAGCTAGTAGCTGTAGTGTTCCTGCACAAGAGAGGCTTTTTAAAGGGTAGTTCTCAGGAGAAACTAATTCACATGCTCTGAATAGTCCTCTTGAGCAGCTCAGCTGCCTAGATAAGGAATTGAGGGAGACCAGTTTCCTAATGGAGATAGCTGGAGTCTACCACTGGGGAAATGAGCCTAAGATCCTTACTCATCTTTTCAGTAGAAGGAGGAATAAATGTTATTGCAGGTCTGTGGCTGCATACATTGTGCCTGACAACTGAATGCAAACGAGAGACATTCATCAGGCTTTGGAGCTGGCACAGGGCACCATGGTGGACTCCTCTGAATCAGACAAACTAGACACCCGGACAGCTGCAGGGGAGAATCACCGATACATGCTGTAGTTGCTTTCGTGGCTGGGCATTTGATAAGAAATGGAGCCTCTAACTCTTGCAGTGACCTTGTTCACTTGGCCTGCACGTACCAGGAGCTGGTGCTTGTGTGCAGGCAGGTGGAACTTGCACTGTCAAGTGAAGCTGTAGCAGGCAGCAAGATAACCTACCTCGGCTCCCTGCCACACGTCCCGTTTGCATTTGCTTCCTAAACACCAGTTCTACATAAACCCCTTACTTGTTGAGCTGGAGGGTTGGGAATCCAATTCAAATCCCTTTATGTTTCTGAAAACACGGTGATAGCCAGAAAAGAAACTCCTGGGTGGATATGGTGAACTCTTGTCAGTGCCTTTTAGTGCCCTCTCTGGAAAGCCTCAAAATGTGTTCTTCCAAAGGGAAACAGCACAACTGTGCCTCACTTTCAGGCAGCCGAGGACTTGTGCACATTTATCAGTTACCCTCTACCCACATGAAGCTGTTTCCTGTCATTCACTGCCATTTTTCAAACTTTACTCTGATAATTAAAATATTAGCATTGGGAACAGACTTCATCACCTCAGACCACTGCAAGCAAAGATGATTATGTTATAAACTGACATCACAGAAGCTGAACAAAAGCCACACGCCACCAACAACTAAACAAAGTGACTCCCTGCTTAAAAGCACCATAACACATGAATAATTAGCTAATTAAGCTACAAAATAAATAATTATCCAGTATAAGAGTGAGAGGAGGAAAGAGAAAAAGAGTTAAAAGGTTACACACAGACACATTGTTTTCCTCTGGAAAGATAACTAAATTGTTCCACCAGGAACTCACCAGCTTTATTTGTGCTTTTCATTCAGGACTGTCTACTGAACGGTTTGCTAATTACATGTATCCACTGGAAATGGCAGTGGCTGTTAACTGCGATCTTTCTGGGTGATGAACAGTCTGCCTTGTCCACCCTCGGTACAGATTTTTTTTCTTCCTTGAGAAATTGCGCAGGAGTGCTTGAGAGTAAAGAGTTGCCTGGCTGTCATGGCTGGGGCTGTGCCTGAGGACATAGCTGTTCAGGTCTTGCTCCTCCCAGGCTCCCTGGGTGGTCTTTGGCAGGTGACCTGGGGCTGGATTCAAGCAACGATGGGGGGCCCTTGCATCCTGGCAGAGCCCCCTTCCAGCCCCTGCTTGCCTGCCACCTCCCCAGTGCTCCTCTCATCCGGACAGGGAGATCCCCTGGTGCCTCCAGCTCTGCTGCCGGGCACACCACCAAGTGTCTTAGTGCCGGGTAGCTCAGCACCTAATTCATATCTGGCTGGATGGGGAACTACAGATGAGGTATTATTTTGTGTGTGGTCCCCTTAGGGGCTCAGTCTGCCGGGTGATCTCAGAGCACACACAGCCGCCGGAGGAGCAGTGCCACCACTCTTTCTGTGAACCCACGGCTCAGGACCAGGAGGCTTCAGCTGAGTTTCCTGTTCTGTCTGACAGCCTTTGAACCCACCTTTCCAAAAACAGAGCAAAGGCGGTGAGGGAGGGGTGTTTTCTCCATCTTTGCTGTGGAAGCTGTTCAACTTTGCATCAAATAATTACAGATTCATTAGAGAGAGACAGGGAGATAAGATAGCAAGACCGAGCAGGACTCTACTGGTTTGGGGCCCTCACCTGGAAGGGGAGGGGACAGACCCAGGTTACCGTCCCTGTTCTAATGTCTATTTAAGTATTTTATCCAATGGCTGTTTAATATAAACCACATAAATACTCATTGAAAGAAGAGACTGGAGCCCCGGTCTCCTCCCTTCCAGGTGAGTGCCCTAACCAGTAGGATAGAGATTCATGCTCGGTCTTGCTTTCTCTCTTTGGCCAAATAAATCCCTGAATGTTTCTTGCAAAGTGAAACAGATTCAGCAGGAGGGACTGAGAGCTCCTGAAATGGCTTCCCAGCTGGGAGCAGCTGACGGGCATTGCTCCTCCAAAGAGGGGAGCATCTCCCAACTCTGTGGGTGGGTGCTGTGACCCTGCCTGCCACAGGGATGCGAAGGTGGGGAGAGAAAACAGCATGGGGAATCCCTACTCTCTCCCTCTCCCCTCTGAAAGAAAGGTGCCTAATGCCAGGGGAAAGATTGACTTTGGTCCCAACTGAGGCACGGAAAGTCCCGCAGAGGGTGGATCTGCACTCCTAGTGCTTCAGTCCCAGCTATGTCATGGAACGGGCACAAAGAAATGCACTCTTGTGCTGCCAGATGCTCCAGAGCTGATTTTTCCTTGCACCGGTATCCTTTCATCTCCTTGCGCCTCAGTTTCTCCTGATCATATTTCTCGCACTGGTCATACAGCCTGTTTATTTTGGTGACTCCTTCTCTTACTGTCAAGATGTACAGCTTCTAGCAGTGCAAAGTACTCATTTCAGTCAAAGCTTTCTAGGTGTTTTCAGATTTGATAATAATAATTAATAAAAAAAGAATCCTCTCCTCGAAGCAAAATTCTTAGAAATTCAGAAATAGGGTACAAGGACTTGTTTGGGCATTTTGTTTCAGTACGGGGTAGTACTCAGGCTTGAGTTAGATTTAGCAAAAGAAGATCTGACCCTGAAGATTCGTTCACTGAGCCATAATCACCAGCCTGAGACTGCTAGCCTAAATTATCTTCTTACAGCACTTATTTTGATTTGGCCTAAATGAATTGACTCTATGGTAAATAGATGCATATGGAGACATAGGTTTCTCTTAATAAAATAGGGTACTAAAATATTATGGCAAAATGTTTATCTGGGTAGCGAGATCATACACTTGCCTAGATTCATTCACTTGAGTACTGAATGTTTTCTCAAATATCCCCTAGTGCATATCTGGCAAGATCTCAAAACATTCTTAACGCAAATTGTCTTTGGTCAATAAATACCAGAACAGAAGTGTCCTAGAGGAGAAGATTTATGATATGAGCAATACAAACACACCCATAAATCAGGACAGGAACGCTTTCAGGTAGCACAGTCGGCATTTATGCAAATCACAGTAAAGGCAAAAATACACGTATAGGACTTTTAACCAATGACTTACCTTTCAGCAGCTCACATTAACTAAATAAAATCCCAGAATTTGCTTAGGAAACACATGGATATGATTATCTCAGCTACCTCGATTGTATTACCTGTAGATAAAGCATTTTCTTCTTCCTTAACTTCACTGATTTGGTGAATTGGATGCTTCAGATTTGTAATTACAATATCAACAAGATTGCAAGGAATCGCAGTCTTAATTCATCGCAAGCCTGTGTTTTCTGTAGAGGATGTTAAACCATTAATGTTGACAATAAATTTCCTGTTGTCCCTTTCTTTTTCCCCTGGACTGCCTTAGGTCTCCCAGTCTGGCATGTACATTCAGGGCAGCGCAGGCAGCGTGACCAGAAGGTGTGTGTGGGGGTAGGTGAACAGCAAAGTCATTACAAACAGACGGAATTGTGCTAAGGTGCAGTCACTTAGCGCTGCAAGGGGAGCAAGGCAGCGCACAAGGTGTGTAGCAATCGGGCTGACTGTGGTGGGAAACAACGCGCAACAACACCCGGCAAAGCTCAGCAGCGCAGACGTAACCGAGATTAAAGCAGGTGTGCATATTAATGCAGGGCACATGCAGGCAAAGGGACCAGATAACTGGCTTTGCAGTTCCAGCATCTCTCACACTCCCCTAATTCTCGTGTTATCATCATGTGATACATGGTTTTGAAGCAGAACATAGTCACATGGCAACCCTATATTTTACTGCTTGTGGGTAATTTTCTTGTCCTGTCAGAATCGAGTAACTTTCTCTTTGCTATCAACGTGTGGTCTAATGCATATATCATGTCAGCGCTGCGCCAGGCTGACAAACGCATTAGATGCGCTGACAGTAAACAGGAAGTAATCCAAAGTTATTAGGCAGGAAAAATACAAAGAAGCCTGTAAGCTTTTACACCGCAAAGCTATCAGCATCTCAAAGATTTTTTTCTTGTTGCTTCTTGATGTTGAGGACTATCAATATACATATTTAAAAGCTTTGTTTTCATAATCTGTAAAAATAAGAATAGCTACAGACCTCCCTGCTGAAAAGAGTCAGGGCCTAGGTGAATTCTCACTTCACTGCTGCTGTTGCCAAAACACTCATTGGCTACCCTAAATCTGTCCCCGATTAGCAATGTAATAACTTTACCAGCTTCGTAAAAGGATTGGAATATCTTTCACTATCTCCCTACAAATTAACATTTCTCCTTTCTTGTAGGCCTCCATATCTCCCTGCCTGGTAACTTTTCACAGTTGGAAACTGCGTTGTAACTTTCTAAAGCTAGTTATAAAGTTATAACTATGTAACTTATGCTGCTTTATCTGTAATCAGCTGTTTTTCTCCTCTCTCAGACCACTATATAACTGTACAATTTTAAACAACTGTCACTGGAAGGTGCTCCAGCCCTGTAAATATCAAGTTACCTGAAAATTTCTCTCTGTACCTCCTGCAGAATTAAGTAAATAGTCTTTAACTTGGCAAGAGCTGGTACTGAGAAGCATTTGCGAAAGCCATTGTGACAAGGTAAAGGTGGATAAGTCCTATGACATTCGAAGGAAGAAAGATGAGATGAGGAAAAGCAGTAATCCTCAGGTAAAGAAAAGGTAGATCTGACTGTCCCTGTAGGCACCTTGGTGTGTCCTGTCACCACAAGATCTTTCAAAAGGCAGTGTAAAGAAGAAGAATGGGAAGTCTTTAGACTCTTACTCAGGAACACTAAAATTAAGAGAGATTATTGTCCCATATCTTGTTGAGGGCAGAGAGATATTTTTGTGAGGAAAGACGGCTTTATACTTTGACAACACCATTATTCAATGGCGCCAAATCTTGTGCCACATTTTAGACAGGCTAAGAGGCTTTTGTAAAATAAATCCACCTTCTTGGGGTCTTGATACCTTGGGACTCTTAAGTCAGTATGACAGTAAGACAGGATGACATAAGAAAAAGTAAACAAACAGCTTAGAAATGAGGAAACAGCCCATTTTTTTCTAAAGTCCTAAATATCTGTATTCCCTTACATTACCCAAAATTCCTTCCAAAATTATTATGATTATTGAAGCCAGACTTCCCTGGTCTGAAGTCCTGAGCTTTGGAAGTCCACTGGATGCTTATTAAAGACACATTTTTTACATTGAAAACTCCTTTTTTTTTTCCTGTGTAAAAGGTGTGGGAGTACATTTCGTGCTTGCATGTTTGAGACCTGGACTGAAAGATAGTCACATGCTGCCAGCACTTCACAGGAGTTAGGTCAGATTTTAATCTCTTGGTACAGGGACCATGTTTTTCATCTGGTAGTGCCTACTTCACTTTTCATGGTGGGATAAGTAATCGTATAGGGCGTGTTTAATCTGTGATCTAATGCATCAGCATGTAGGATATTTTCTCTATTAGCAGCTTTAGCAAAGGACTATTTTCCCCTTTGGAACCACTGAAGCCTGTCTCTTATCATTCACACCATGTCTGCAAGAGAGGTGGACCATGGGGTATGAAAAGACCATCAGAAATCTGTAATGATGGTGGTGAATTTGAGGCAGCCTGGGCAGCAGCCCAGGCAAAAACACGGGAAAATTAAATCAGAGTAAAACTTATTTCTATCGCAACCTTGGGCAAACCTCATTGCCCGTGGCTGAGCTGTGTAGCTTTACCAGGAAGGATACCGTACATTCTCCAGGATGCCTGGAACAGTTGTAGAAACACATGGAGCAAGGGTAAATTTTAGCACCCTCCCTAATGTTATGGTGGGGCCCACAGGTGAATCTGAGTGTTAATTTGAGAGATGTGCAATGGGTATCCTCTTATCTGAAGTTCAGCCAAATCATCATCAGCTGGAAATTCCAGTGACTTTAAGCCCTCACAACATTCCTGCTATTAGTGTTTTACCACAGTGGACCACTTAAAAAAACCTCCAAAATATCCAAAACCCCTTCAAATCCCACTGAACTCTGGTGGAGAAGAGGACTGAGTGGGTAACAATGCTTGGGGTTACTTTTAACTTCAGGCATGGTATGATTCTTATTATAGCTAGGTCTGGGTAATCTGGTTGGAGTAAATGATCTTGTTGCTGTTTCCAGCTTTGCAAGCTCTTGGAAATATTTTACCCTTTTTTTTTTATCTCTCTTTTTTTTTTTTTTTTTTTCCCCATTCCCTAAAGTTAGTTTAAAAAAAAATAAAAAATGCTGTCCTCCTGGCTGGAGACACGTTCATGCCAACTTTCACCCTGGAGCAAATCTTTCATGCCTGAGTTATAAAAACCTCAGAAAAATAGGTGGTGATATGTAAGGTAAACATCAGAGGACCTTGAACTACAATTTTGTGAAGGGTGTTGTGAACCTGACAGGACAAAAGATTAATCAGACAAAGGCCTCTCTTCATAGCTGTTCATCTTAACAGGGCCGTGGTGTCTTGTGGTGGATAGGGTACAGACACAGGAGACATAACACCTCGCTTCTGCTCATGTTTCAGCTTGCTGAGTGACCTTTAGCAAAACACAGTATCTGTAAGGGAGAATAACAAATACCCATTTTTTGCAAAGATCCTCGGATAAAAAATGCTGCGTAGTTTTTAAATATTGGCATGCATTAGTGTGCAGGTTTGCTCTCCAGACATACTCCCTTTTCAGACTTTTATACTGTGGAGTTAATTGCTTGCAAAAGCATAAAATATTTTCGGTTTTCCTGTATACTCCTCCTTCTCTCTGCCTTTCTTAGCTCCCATAAACTTTCTAAAAATATGCTGAGCGTGTAACTCAGCCTGGGTATAATTCCAGAGATGAAGCTACAAAGGAAGCAATCTTGTAGAAACATAAGGTGTGTTCTGGATATTCTGAGCATGGTGATAGTAAGGAATTTTTGGAAAGGACTTCTCTCTCACTTGGTTCCTAGATTTTTCATGACTGACGCCTGAAGCAGAGACACAGTGGCATCTGCTATATGTCCAGAACATTAACTGTTATGGTTATACTTGGAAAGATTTTTCAGAAAACCAATGTTTTATTTTCTAATCATGTCTGTGGAAAAAAGAACACAAAATACTTTCATAAACTGAAAGCAATAGGGCTTGTACAGCTACAGTTCTTTTCCAGGGGACTGGAATATTGCATAAGGATGCTATACAAAAGAGAAGTTGAATGAAAACGCTTAACCTGTAGAGATCTTTTCTTCATTTTTCCTTCTGTTTATAGACTGTCACATCTGTTTAAATGTTGCAGGGAAACTGAACACCCATCTTTTTTTTTTTTTCTTTTAAGAAAACAAACCTGAGGAATTAAAAGACTCTTGGCCTTGGTTTTTATTTTATAAAATGGTCCTGTTATGCACCCACTTGAACAACCCGTGCACTCATTTTAGAAGAGTGTAAGAGAGATTCTGTCCCTAAGAGTAAAGAAGAGATGTATCCACATCTGCTCTATTTCATTCACAACTATTAAGGATGGTAATAGTGGCTGATTTATTGTAAACATCAGTCTGCAGCTTATTAACGCTAAATTAAATTACTTTTCTTTCCTTTGCTTCTTTTTCACCACAAAGAGAGAAATGTAGTTAGATGATTCAATGATTCACATTGATACTTTGTAACAAAATTAAAGGAAAATGAATCAAATTGCATGGATTAAGTAAAATACATTTAATGTCATTCAGAGCACAAAGAATAAAACGAAGTAAAAGTACAGTTGGTTAAGTAAACTAATTAACCATTTTCTGAGTATACTTAAATAATGAGCCATCTTTCACATGAAACATTTGACTTCTCTGTAATTAACCAGAACACTCAGAGTGTTCTTAGTGTGTGGGTTAACCACCATGTTTGTTACTTCCTCTTCCCCTGCACACCATGTTATTCTTACTCACTGAGGCAATTCAGATATATGTATATATTTTATGGCTCTCTTCATCTTTTGCTAAAATACAACTTTGCAGCACTGAAAACATTTCTATTTCTCCAGCAACCGATGCAGAGATAAAAAGGCATTGGAATATTACTACTAATTCCAACCAAGCTCATCATGCTTTAACAGCATGATGAAATGCAGTAAGATGCAATCATTTATGGGGAAATGAAGTGGTATTTGGAGATCGATGCAACCGTGGTAACATTTATAATTTGGTGGTTTTTTGAGATAATTACTCCCTGACTTTATACCACTGTTTTTCAAAGGAAATTTAATTTTCAAATAAACATTCCTTTTCCAGCATGTTCAAGTCTGGTAATATAGCCTTTGCCCCTACCTAGATCAGTGAAGGATGAGGTGAGGGAGTAATGTCAGCCGTTTAGAACTCGAACAACATCAGAGCCAGCTGAAATCCTAACCTGAGACTTTACAAGTTCCTTTGTAAAACTGGAACCTCATGTTTGTGAGATGGCAAGAGGACAGTCAGAAGACATTCCCAGGCTCTTCTTAGGTGTCTTAGCTCAGACAACTACATGTTTATATTTTCAAGTGTAAACTTATTCAAACTTGCCTCTTTCTCTGTCATTTTTGCCCCAGCCTACTTAGAATTGTTCAAGTCACAGTCTGAATGAAATCAAATATTCTGTGAACTTACTTTCAGTCACAGACCTATGGAACATTTTTGAGTGCATAAAAAAGAACTTTTGTCATTAGCCACACAGGATTTAGCTGATTAAGCCAGGACTTTTCTTCTAATCACAGATTTCTTTCATATTGCCTCTTGTTGGCTGGATTGTGACTTGCAAATGCTGCTAATCCAATGAACACTGGCAGTTCTCCATTTTTGACATTTCCAGAGCTCTTTCTCCAACTTCTGTGACATTTTGATGTCTGAAATGCTATCCTGTCAACATTTTTAAATCAACACATGATGTTAATGTTATTCAAATTCATTGCCTTCATTGGGTTTCCATCGGGGGTGAAGTTGGCCCATGAACTTAAACAAAGGCCCGTATTAGTAAATTCTTAAGAACTAATTTCAATTACATGTTGCAGTACCAGGCAGTATTGTGCAGCTGCCATTGCATGAATACAAGGATGACATGAAACCCATAGCTATTCAACTTCAGTAGTTATTCTGAAATTCGTGAAAAGTGTGTAAATTGGAGAAATTATTCAGAAACAAATATATTATTTAGAAACATTTCTGTTGTATTCCATCTGATTGCCTACTGTACTGGTGACACAAAAATTTCAGTGCTTTTTTTTAATACATCCAACAAATACAAAGACAAATTCTTCCCCTCCCCATGAAGTGCCAAGTTCCAAGTTTTGCACAAAAACATTGTTAAATACAACACCTTATGGTTAGTTCACTAATTGTTCTTCTGAATAGCACATTAGCTCCTTCCATCATAGTCTGTGAGATGAAAGGTACTGCTATGATATCTAACCACAGGAGTTCCAATAAAGCATACTTTATATTAACAATAGACACCTCTCACTCTTTTCTGTACCCTTCCATTATTTTATTGTTAAAAGAAATTATGTTTGAACAATAGCTAGATATTGCAATGTTTCCCTTTTGGGTATCTGACACAAGTCATGTCACAATACTCTCAACAAAGGGAGTTTTGCACCACTCTTCTGGATATCATGCTGTATAACCAAATGACCAACCAGGCCATTTGTCACCAAGAGTGTCTTCAGTGCAGATTTGCTAAATCAATGAACTATGTGGAGAATACATGTTATTTCAGTTCATGTAGTGTAGTGATTTTAAAAAACCATTCATACTGAGTCATTCTAGGAGTTCATTCAGCACAATATCCTTTCTCAAAGAGTAGCTGTAAGTGCAAGAGCATACCAGGAGAAGACATGGTAAATGTATATGATCTTCCCCTGTCATTCTCCTCAAACATTCTCTCAGGTTCAGCTCAAAGGACTTCCTGAGCCTGCTGTTGTGTGTCTGTTTAGTAACCTGCAGATCTTTCTTCAGTCTCTGGAACTCATGTAAATGGACCTCATCCTTTTCCTTTGGCAAGGAGCTCCACTGGGCTGCTACCACTGTATAAAGAAACACCTCCTTTTCTTTGTTTAGAGTCTAGTTTCTTTAAAGGCCCTTGGTACTTGAAATGGGAGATAACAAGGCATAGCTGCGCCTTACCTGACCTCTCCAGGCCACTTGGGATTTTGTAGATCTCTACCATATCCTCCCTATATTGTCTCTTTTCTGGGCAGAACAGTCCTCCTCTCCTCAGTCGTTCCTGTAGAGAAGCTATTCCAAGCTGAGATCCTTCTGACCTATGTCTGAATCTTTTCCCATTCTAACATATTATTTTTGTGAGACGGGATATGAATGCTGTGAAGTCATGGAATGAGCTAATCATGGATTTCTAGTGCAGTATGATGTTTTGGTTTTTGTTCTGTCTTTTCTTAAGGAATCTGAACACTTCATTCACTTTTGTGATGACTACTGAGCTGATATTTTTCATGGAACCTTCTTTAATATTTTAAAGACAAACTTTCTCCACTGAATAGTAATGATGTGAATGTAAGACAGCTTTTCCCAATGTGCTTCCCTTTATATGTATCTAGATATATCACATTTTATCACCTCAGCATTTACTCCGTGTCATCTATGAATGTGTTGAGCAGTGCTCTTTTCTGCAGAATTTCACAGGTGATCTTCATCCATTGCAAGAACAGGCCATTTACCCCTAACTTCTGCTTCATACCTGCTTCAGTCTGTAGCCCAAACACTTTTGGTGGTTTCTGGACTACTGAGGAGTCTAAGGAAAAGCAGCTTACTGCACATAAACTTAAATTCCCAGTGGGAGTTTCATTTCTTTTGGAAGATTTGCAGGGGGTTCCTAAATCAAATAAACTCAAAACCAGTGATTCAGACCATTTTCATAGGGAGTATCTTGTAAAATCTCAGTGAAGTTTTTGGCCTTTGCATCTGCTAAGCAACCAGAATGATTTTTAACAAGCTCAACTCCCACGTAGGCACTTAAATAAAGAGCAGATTTTCAAAGGTACCTAGTTCTCTGTAGTTCCTGATGGTAGCATTTTGGGACAGTTTTTCAAACAAGTGTAACATCTTTTAACAATCCTCTGTCTATTTACTAATATAATAAAGATGGAATGTTGTTTAAAGTCTGTTATATTTTGTGGATGTTTCATACTCAGAATTTTGCCCTTAATATGTGTTTGAGATATGCAGACTCTAGAATTTTAATTGATCTCTAAAGGAAAAAACAAGAATCACTGTGAAAATTATGTTTTGGAGGTCCTTATTTCTTTTTTCAGATTAAATTGGCTCATTTCACAGAGAGAGTGATTTTTGGGTCAGGGTTCTGTCTCTTTGGATCTCTATAAAATACTTAACAGTATCCTGAGTGCTGAAATGGTTGGATTAATTATAAAGTGTAAGCAAACTGATATGTTCTCAAATCATCCATTCTGTAAACTCAGGCAGGTATCTCAAAAATAAAGCTGTTCTTTTCTGTCTTCTCCTTTCTCCTCCTCCCTTAAGGGCAGCATGGAGTTTTGATATTACAGGTTATTAAAGTAATTATTTGGAAAGAAAAATATTACTCTGGGCTGTAGAGGCCACAGCCCTAGTACATTTTGTGAATGTTTTATTGTCAATTTTGTGGGCTTTGCTTTTTTTTTTTTAAAGCCCATCTCAACTTGTCCTATAGTATTTTAATAAATAAGAACGCATTGCCCATTAAAAACTTTTGCAATGAGAATTTGTTTGACATTTTTGCTGAGGAGGCAGAACAAGATCTGGCTTGATCTTACTGTTTTCTGGCTCCTTTTAGAGAGTTACATTTGTACCCATAATCACGCAAACCTTATGTGTTTCCCAACAAAACAGTAAATTGAATTATATAATCCAAAAACTCAACAAGACTCTGAAGTAATGGATGCACCATGACCCACTTGGGTTACAGGACGTTTTGTTTAAATTTCTAGTCTTCTTGAGACCTAAAAGCCTGGGCAAAAGACTGTACAGACCAGTTACTTGCATACATTTGTTAAGTAATGCAGTAATGTTAATTTGTATATGGTGTATATTGCTTGCAGAAGTGTGGGAGATAAATTCATTACTAAGAAAATAACCATCTTCTTCCTCCCATTGCCTTTTTCTGTGCCGGATAAAACTATTTTGAGTTCAATACCTATATCATACTGGACTGTCAGAAGTGTTCATCTCTAGAAAGCCACAAAAAAATATAAAGTTCTCCTCTCAGTTTCCTTCTTCTCTTTCCAATAGCTCTGTAGATATCTTCCCAGGCAGAGTATCATATTTATGTCTGGAGTAACAGAGATCATCACTGCAGTGACCAGAGTGGATTTGTGTCCACCTAGGCCAAGGTCTTCAGTTTGGCCAGTAAAAAGTATTGGGTTCAAAAATAGATGGCCCATTTTCTAGTTATGCAAAGGAAATTGGTCCTGCAAGGCTATAGAAAAAATGGAAATTACATGTGTGATATCAACATGACACATCAAGAAAAATAACAACTGTTCTTTATAATCTAAATTTCGCTGGCACCATTTTAAAGGTAAATGCATAAAGAATGGGTTCATTTTCAGAAAGCACATGAATTCAACATTCTTCATTCAAGGTACATCAGATTTGCTTCATCATGTACTTTAGAGAGTTGCCCAAGTTAGTATCAACAGCAACCAGCTGCTGTGAACAGTAAAACCTTGCATACAGAAGTAGAGCTGGGGATGGGGGAGCAAGGGAGGAGCAGGCTGAGCCCTTATAGCTGGTGCGTGTGCTAGCTACTTCAGAGATTCCTTCTGAATCCATAGCACCATTGCTGCTCCTGCACTCATTTTTCATCTGCTTTGAATCCACAGTTGTCAGTGCAGCCTTCAATATGTTCTGTTTAAATTCTCACCGAATCTCCATGGGTTCCTCTGTCTCTTCACACTAAGAGAGACGAGAGAGAGAAAGCAGCAAAGTGGTTAGAAATCTTCTGCCAAACACAGATGGTATCCTGATTGCTCTTTCAGCCTACCTGTGTCTGTCTGTGGAGCTGTGGATGTTGTGGACATGTGCGTGAAGATTTTCCAACGCTCTCAGAGCATTCACCCGAAGGAAAATTTACATCAGAGTTTTAATATTCACCACATCAGACAGCCTTGAGGAACAAATATGGCTATTTAGGATTTATGTCTGTAAAAGTGTGTTTTTGTGTGAATATATGTATAAGAAGAGAGAAGCAGGGAGGAAGAACAGGAAGATTCCAATATTACACATCAGATCGCTTTTAAAAATACTGACAAAAGCACTTGCTTGTACACTGTAGGCAGTCTGTGAAAACTCCAAAAACTGTGGGAAAAAATACCACACTGGCTTTACTTCGTGCTCAGCTATTTGTCCCTCTGCTCCTCAGGATACGGGCACAGTGTGGGATACGATTGCACTGCAGCAGTTTAACAAGTTAGTGCCTGTCAGCTGACTTGCTGCAACCTTGTGTGCGCTCTCTGCGTCTGCCCCGTTTGCGAGATAAAATGCATTGGCTTAAATTCACATACAGTGGATTTCTCTCCTGAGCCAGATCTCTAAATAGTTTTTGGCATACCTGACACAGTGAACTGGTATCCTCTTCTCAACACAGTAAATACCCAGTGCAGCAGAGGAAAGGGGAACCTTCCTCCTTGCAAGGAAACACATCAACCTACCAACGGTGCACTTAGCACATGGAGAAAAAACCCTTGCTCAACTCCTATAGGTAATCATTTTGCAGAATGAAGCATGAGATTTGATTATCCTTATTATCTTAGTTCAGATAGCTTCAAATGTTGCTAGTTGTCATGAAACATACAGCCCTTTGAAAAATCCGGTTATGGTATTTGACTTACTGACCTATTCTGGCATTAAATTGCACAGTATGCCAATGTACTGTGAAAATTCAAGTCCTTTTTTAGGTTCTATGCATACTATCCTTAGTTCAAACGAAGGAGCTTTGGATCTATTACCTTTTCCTTCTCTTTCTTTGATGAGACAGGCCTCAAAAGAAAGAGAAGCTGGTTTTCACTAACACCCTTCACACTTTTCAATTTTTCAAACTTACCCATTCTATTTATTCCCTTTTTGAGCCAAAATTCTGAAGGAGTAGTTGTGGGGTTTGGGATCTTGCTAGGCATTTCTCAATACACGTCCTTAATAAGGATGTCCTGAGAGCTCCGTGCTGGACCTGACCGTAAAGTCAATATAAGTGGTAGCAAGACGCACATCTCATGGTGACATGTAAAGAACTTCTTACAGTTTCCTTTTGCTTTTGTCACTGCAGATCAGGCCAGAATAAAACGATAATAAACTAAGTTCTGTTCTGTACCTCAGTTGCGGCTGGCATTTTTCTGTACCGATAACTAGGAGACCAATTAATTCAGGCCTACTTTAGACTTTTACTGGGGAAGTAACACAGATGTAAAAATGTGGGTGAAAGCTTTAGATCACTGAGTCCTACAAAGCTTCTTGTTCCTTCTCTCCACTGTTCCTACCTTCCTTCAGTGTCTTGTGTTTCCTTATGACAGGGAGGTCTATGACCCAGTGTGTCCATGTTTTAACATAGCTATTATTCATTGATTCATTCTTTTCTTTTTTTTTTTTTCGCAAATGAGAGCTTTACAGGACGGTTGTCACGGCTGCAGTTCTTGCTTGGCAGCATTTAAATGCATGCTAAACAAAAGTCTCTGTCTTGCCCATCTCAAATATAGGCAAGTTAGTTGATAAATAGCATTATGCCACCCGAGGGTGTGATTATACTTTGAGATAGCACCACCCGTAGGATGGGTGAAGGCCCTTTGATTTTGGCCCTGTGTCTAATCATGCTTTTTAACTCTTTCCAAGCGCTGGGTTTCTGTTGATCTCAGCAATTCTGTACGTGTTACAACTGATATGGTTACTGATATACCTGATAATGTAGCTGGCATCAATGAAGGAACCCATTTGGTCGGGCTAGACAGAGCTGCACCAAGACTGCAGTCGTCATTCAGTTAATATGCCGGATTATTGGCAAACTTTTCCACTGCCTCCTTCTGTTGTTTTCTGCAAAGCATTAATGTCGTTGACAGCCATGGTGATCCCATCCGCCAGTTTTGGTTTTTGCTAACCTTAATGCTCCTGGTTCCACCTGGGCATGTTCTCATCTGTTTTCCTGTCTCCTTTGTGCCTTGCAGCAGGAGACTTGTAATGTTCCCAGTATTTGGGTTCTGTTCTCTTCCCATTTTTCTGGGGCAATTTTCATGAATCCCTAGTGTTGTTCTTCAGCCTTTCCTCGAGAGTTGCAAGCACTTTGGTAAGTGGGCAAGTCTCTCTTCTAGTCACTGTTTTTATTTGTTTAGGTGCTGAAAGTTATTTTTCTGTAAGAATGAAATAGCTTAACAAAATTCTACCATTGATTCATGACATAGTATAGTAAAGCTCGCACTTGCAATTTTTGTGCTTTGGATCTATGCTAATATATGCTTACACAAGACTGACAGAGGAAAGTTTCTTAATGTAAATTACATTTGCATTGGCTTTAAATCAGCTTTATACTATCAGAAAAGAGAAGAATAAATTCCAAAGGGTTTACAACTACAAATACTCCAAGAAAGTAACTGGTCCTGATTTCCTTATATTTACACTAGTATAAATCAGGAATGACTTCATTAAAGTGGTTGGGATTATTTTCATTTATACTGTAGCTTTATTATACTGCTCGGAAGCACTGTATATTTATGCTACCACTGCGGCGTGAAGGGGGCCATAGTTTCAGGTCTAATGGCCCTACATGGGTGCAGGAGAGAGGAGACTGAGGCATGCTGGGACTATATCCAGCAGTTATTGTCTGCAGGACTGGGCTCTTTGATTGTAAAATAAGAGAACATGCTTTTCTGGAATTTTGCCTAGCTGTATCTTTTATATAATATTCACTTCTAAATAAGCCAAGCAAGCTACAAAATCTTTAACTGTAACATAGACCTGTCACTTTTAGTACTCACCCATTTCCTTAGCCTGTAAACTTTGGGATCTCAAAATAATAGTTGTTTGATGCTTACATGATTGTACATGTAAAAAAACACCCCACTTTCAGATGCATTCTGGTTGCATAATATGAATGCCTAAGAGTCTGGCTGCTTAAAAAGGACTAATTTTCTAGGTATGGGGGGGTAAAAAGCTCTTAAAGATGTTCCCACAGATATCTAAATGGGAAGGAAGTTGAGATCCCTCTATCCCATTTGCTTTCAGTGAATGCTGCATTTACTAGCTGGGAGCAAGGTGTAAGTTTAGGATGTAAGGAAATCCTGGAGAGTATTCACAGAGAATGAAATATTATTTATAAAATTGTCATTATTACATCTTAATTATTTATGTTTAAAAAAATGAATAATATATTTTCTGAGTGCTTGCTAATTATTAAATGACAGAAGCAACTCCACATTTCAATTAGCTTGCCTTTCCTGGCAACAGCTTCAAATAAAAAAAAAAACACACCAAAACACAACAAACAAAACTCCAGCACATTGCTCTAGACTTCTGAGCGCTCTAGTTTTTCATAATGGCCTGATGAGGAGAATGACTCAAACAGGAAAATGAAAATTTCACATTATTTTGAACCACAAAGGTGTTTAAGGGCACTGGGTCATTTAGGGTGAACACCCTGCTAACTGCCCCTTTTATTTTCTCTATATACAAATATTAGTGAAACTAGTGGCAGCCATGTTACTTACATAGGTGATAGTAATGTTCTTCTTTATAGCAGCACTGTTTCAAACACATAGAAAAATATATGCCCTGTCCTAAAGATCTTGTAGTCAGAAGCAATGTTTCCACCAGCTTTATGAGTTTTGGCCAGTGAAGGGTTACCACTGATATCTTCAACACAATGGAAAATATCAATATTGCACCCAGTAGACAATGACAAAAATTGTAACTAAATATTGTAATAAATCTACATTTTCTGCATTTCAGTTTGTTGCACTGTGAACCATCTCCTCCCGTATCCTCTGATTTAAAAAATCCTTCTCCGAGAATAAATTTTCATGATTAGGATAGCTCTGGGTATGATTCTTTACGAAAATGATGTGGCAAATGGTGGTGGCAGGTTTGATTGTTGTTTTGTTTTTTTTTTAAAGATTTGACAGTTTACAAAAAGTTCCTTGGTTTTACCAATGGGAGAAGTTTGCTTCTTTCCTCCCTAGACAGAAAAGTGAGGTTTACTGGCCATGGAGGATAGCCCCAAAAATCTTACCAAAACTCCTGTTTTTCAGGCTCTGTAGGAAGCTGGGAAAGATGCAAAGGTCAGAGACCTCCTGGTTCTACTTCCAACTACATGACTAATTAAAGACGAGCAATATTTGGGACTGCTGTAGATTGAGAGAACAGCCAAGCCAAGCCCAGAGGCTTCTTTCTCTGCTTGGAGTTTATCAATTAACTTGGAGCTTTTTATGTTGCAGTTCTAGCTGGAAGCTTCATTTGAACTTCCTCCGCAGACTTTAATTTCCATTTGGTCTTAGAGAGACACCATCAAATAGTTTGGGTTCTATAAAGCTGAGAGATAAGTTTATTGCTGTGTTTCATACCAAACCTGAAGAAAACATCCAGTGATTGCTGAAACATGATATTTACTGAGTTCTTTAAAACCACAATAGAGCTATGATTATTTACGTACTTAAATGATGGCTTTTTTAGTGGCAAGGTGGTGTACCTATTGAGAAAAATCCAGTTTTGATGCCAGGGAAGAAAGGGATTGCAAAGGTTGCCATTTCCGATAATTATTTTTTACTGCCTTTACTGTCTGTTGAACTACATGTGAACAAAAAAACCCATGCACAACAAAAGTGATTTTTTTTTCTTTTTTAATAAAAAAGCCTGTGCAGTCATACTTCAATGAAATTTTCCTCCTGACAGACTTCTAGGTCTTACAACCATACTCCCCCAAAATGAGCCCTAAGTTTTGCATGTTATATGTGGCAATGGTAGTGTGGTGGTGTGATTTGCAAAGTAAAAGCATCTATTGAAGACTTGAGATAGAGTTGTAGAGGGTTAACTTAGCCTAGCTGCAAAGTCCAGCAGGGCCTTTGAGAAATTCTAGTCACACACATAAACTGAATTATGCAGGTCTTGTCAACAACTGCCTCAGAAGCGTATAACTGGTAAAGAGGAATAAGGGAGGGTAAAAGTATGTGTTCATCCTTTTAGAAAAGGGGAAAAGAAGTCTTTTATCCTATGTTTGAGAACCGCTTGTAGGGGTCAGAACATTTGTACTCCCATGTCAAACCTAAGACAAAAGACATTTGACTGAGAGGATAAACAGATGTAAATACCTAAATGGCAGTTGTTGGCATCTGTCCAAAGGTTAGGGTTGTTCTCCCAAAGGTTGAGCTGATTAGACAATTAAAACAATGTCTTCTTTTTTGTCGATTTCCAACCTCTCTCTCATTCTTTTAAAGTATTTATATTTTGAAAGACAATGTATATAAAAAAGAAAAGTAAATAAAGACATCTTTATTTTCTAAAGATCAAAATGAGGAGATTAGACTACATTCCAGCATGTCTGAATCTATGTCCTCTCACAACCTTTTATGCAGGAGACCACAATGGTTGCCAGAAGAAAAAAAACAACAAAAAAACCAAAAGACAACCTGTGTGTCTTTGTGCAGTGCTGAATTATGCCCAGAGAGATCTATAGCAGATATCTAGATACATGCCTGACTCTGATCTCTCTACGTACTAGTTTAAATCAAGAGGAACTCTTGACTTGTGAAAAGTTAATATAAGATCAAAATCAGAACTATGTACTTCATTAAGGTCGTGACCAAGATATTTATTGTGGTTTGAGAACAGACAAGATTAAACCACCACAATGCCAATAATTGTACATTGTGTGGGATTGTTGGGGAAGGAATTTAAAAGAAGTCATTGCAAATTGACTCCTCCCTCTCATGTATTTTGTTTATATTTCAAGGCAAATGAACACATTCTGGTTTGTAACTGATGGAATAACTCTTCTGTTTGATATAGCTCACAGGCCTATAGCTGTAGCATCTGAGTGCTGATAGCAGAAATTCTTCTCTCCTAATTTTCTTTGCTGAGATGAGTGATTACACAGCTACTGGTCCATATCTGGTTGCCACTACATTTATGTCTCCACATTTAAATGCTAATTCCCCATCAGAATGAGAGTGTACATGCCAGTTTGCCTGCTGACAATGAGGCAGTGTAAAAATAAATAAGCAAATTATAAGTAGATAAGTAGAGCCTATATGTAATTTCTCTGCCCTTCCCTGCAAGGCCATTGGGCCCAGCTAATGTTGGGTTTCTCAGACAATGGAGGGGTAGCAGGGAATGGAGGAACACTCTGTTATCTGGGAATCAATCTGTGCTGCTGCCTCTTTTCCCCCTGTAGGTAAAGCACTTTTCAAGAACATCTTGCTACTTTCTGTAGTAGACAGCAGAAACTAGTAGCACCTACAATTTGCTATGAGACGTAGACTTCCGTGTGGCTGCTCTGAATTAGTTATTTAGTTCCCATATCATTGTTCGCTTTCCTTTATGCTAAAAGTGCTTCCGCAGCATAAATAACAAAAGTAACATAGAAAATACAGAGGGATAAGTATTCCTACTTTAAATACATTTTTCTGTGCTTTTTTTGCTAATTTTTTTCCTTTAGCCCTTGGAGAAAAAAAAAAAAAAGTCTGTTTCTCACTAACCATGCATAGAACAGGAGAACTATGTAAAGAAAACACCTTACTTTAATTAATATTGTCTACCGCAGTCTTTATCACAGATCGAACACAAGTTTGGGGCAGAGATATACCCATTTGTAATTCAGATCTGATACTGTTTGCTCCAAGAGGTACTAAACCACTAATGTTAGTTAATTAGGACTTTGGGGCCTGATTTTCAAAGATGGTTGATAAAAAGCAATAAATTATTATCTTCAGCTTGATTCTGCGAAACTTTCCCTCCAATGAAGAGGGCAGTTTGTAGTAAATTGCAAACAATAGATAAGTGTTAACCTCTTATATTGGTAATTCCTTTTAGAGTAAATGAAACAATGTATTTTCACTAGCTGTGTGTTTTTAATTACCTACAGATATTTTAGCAATTTTTCTGTGATGACTATAATTGCTTTGCAGGGAAGAAGGAAGTTTGTCTTTCAATCTACCTATAAGCCACTTAGGAAAATTAAAATTCATATTGCTGAACTTATCAAGAAGAAGGTTGCTCAGCTTAAACCTGAACCCAGTCGAATAGGGCTGCTAGATCAGTAACATGTTTTGGACAGTCAGGCTTTAATTACCCACCTAACCTCACGTGTTGGCAAGATTCTCGTTTAGTCTGCTTCTAGAAAATTCCTTATATATCATTCCTTATACAATCCTATTGTTTTCCACACAGGGATTTGGAGATAGCTCAGAGTACAAAGCAGAATAACAGAATTTCACTTCTTGTTGCATCTATTCTAAGCAGCAAGGGACTGCCACGTACTGCTGGGACAAAGTGTTTGGAGCTGAGGTTCAATGTGGCAAAGTGCTGGGTCCTGCACTTTGGTCACAACAACCCCAGGCAGCACAACAGGCTTGGGGCGGGGTGACTGGAAAGCTGTGCAGGGGAAAAGGACCTGGGGGTGTTGGTTGACACTTGCCTGGACTTGAGGGGGAACGGCTGCAAGTTGCACCAGGGGTGGTTTAGGTTGGAGATTAGGAGAAATTTTTTCTCGGAAAGGGTGATTGGGCATTGGAACAGGTTCCCCAGGGAGGTGGTGGAATCACCGTCCCTGGGGGTGTTTAAAGAAAGGTTGGATGTGGTACTTAGGGACATGGTTTAGTGGGTAATAGGTGGTAGGGGGAAGGTTGGACTAGATGATCCTTGAGGTCTCTTCCAAACTTAACGATTCTATGATTCTATGATTTCAGCACTCTAGTTTTGGAATCCTGGGTAAGTCACGTAAAACTGCATTTCTAAACTACAGATAGTGAAACGTACTTGCAAATGTTCTGTAGGAGGCTTAATACGTTAATATTGTGCAGCATTTGTGATAGCTATGTAAAGATTATTGCACTTTATCACACACTTACTAGCTTTGCAATCTTTTTATTTGGGCTTACTTTGCATGGGTGGAAATGCATACTCAGATGTGCAAGTCCTAAGTCTTTCCCATGAAGAGTAGTCTAGGCTCTTCTACTCTATTGTCATTATCTGTACTTAAACCTCTTTCAGTACAGATATTGGGGAAGTTTGGCCATTAACCTATCCTGTCCATTGCTGTTCTCAAGTCCTGTGAATAGTTCCTAGTGGTGTAGACCTTCAATTTGTTAAAAGATGCTGTTACTTTTCACCTACCCACTGCTGATCTTTCTGTTTTCCTGGGTCTTTTAACATCTGGTGTACGTTAGAGGTGCCTTATGCTGTCTTCTGCTGTGCCAAAAGGCTGACCCTGTGCCCAGTGGTCACAGAATCATAGAGAAAGAGATGGGGTCGTGTCTATTTATTGAGTTTTGCAACTTGCCCCAAACCTAGGCTGCATTCACTTGAGCTGAAACTGTGTTTCTGGCCCATGGTGCGTGGACGCTGCTAATGTTGCAAGCACTCCCATAATTCAACTATTACAAGTAGTAGTGGTAGTAAAATAATCTTATCTTCAACTCATCAGAGCTTTTTTAATTGAATTTTACTTAACATGAGTGTTGAAAGAGTCAGGCTCAACATGCAGCCTTGACTTTGAAACCTCTGGCGTTTTGCGAGTGTTAGTCACATCCTTAACATTACAGTAATACAGTTTTTGTGGCTTAATATTTACATATTTTTATTGCTGTCTGAAAGATAAATGGGAAGAGGATGATCACAGGAGAAGCCTGGAGCAGGATTTTAATATGTTGAATTAAAAAAAAATAATATATATATATGGGAATGTGAACTTAAGGTTGGATAGGTAAATTAAAGACATTAGGAGACACAAAAGAAAAGGCTGGCAACGCAGCATTTAGTTGGCATATAGAAATGCACTGCATTTTGTGGAGTGTGCATAGTGGAAAATTTGAAACTGAGGGAAAAATATTCTAGAAGTTCAGGCAGCTGAATTAACATCATCAAAGGAGTTGCATTTTCTACATTTTTAACATAATTTTGTAGCAGTAGCATTTAAAACAAAAGACCAAATTGGAAACTTTTACCCCCTGGAGCTCCTCTGATGTTTACTGAAATTTACCCGAATAATTCTGAAAAAGGAACAGAAGATTAAGTGTAATTTTTCCATCTATTTTGTGATTGAGTTGCGCAAGTGGCTTTAAAGCACCTGATGCATGGCATTAAAGTCTCCATTACTTGTGTTGCATATCCTGAACAATGATGTCTTGGTTTGCAAAAAAGCTCTGTTCCATATTAGATTGTGGACTTGGAAGAAAGGTCCAGCTACAGGCAATAAGATCTCCTGCACAATTCTCTCCCCATCATCTGGTCTTGACATCCTCTACCTGAGGATAGAGAATTGCTCTTCACGACACTGTTTCACATCATTGATGAGTCATGATAGAATGGCACACGGTGCTTTCTGCAGGAAAGGAAGCATGCCCAAGCACCTAGCAGGGATCTCCGTGTGCTTTTTCAGCTCTTTTCACCTGTCTTACATATAAGAGTGAACACCATCTGTGGGAATCACTGCAGTGCATGTTATGTCGATATTGTGGGGTTTTGAAATCAGCAGAACGTAGAGCAGGACAAAGAATAATCCTGCTATCACTCAAAGAATCATGTCCTGAACTCTTTAGCACTCCTTACCTCAACAGAATGAAAGCAAGATTTTCATTGCTAGTAGTTAAATAGAAGGAGCAAGAAGAACATGTTCTACTAGGAAAGAGAAATTTACCCATTCTTATTGCCCTGTCCTGGGATCATTTCTAGGCATTATGAAGAAAGGCAATTAAATAGTACTGAATTTGTCTGTGGTGAGCGCAAAGGACATTTTGTTTTTCAGAAGAAACACAGAAGAAGAAAGTTTTGATGCTTCGCAAAGGGATTTGAAGATAGCTGAAGGCAGAGGACTCCCTCATATCTGTAGCCTTGTAATGTGTTTTAATGAAGAAGAAAAAGGGTTTATAGCTTAGAGTGGGGAGTGGAGAGCACATGCTTTTGCTGACACCAATGCCCTTGTGAAGTATTTGAGCCTCAAATTGAACTGTGAATTCAAGTGCAACCAAGGAGTGTTCAGAAAGAGAAGACCTGTCTCAGTAAGGTTGGCATCTCAGAGATATGCAGATGCTGCCTTTGTGCTCATCTCATGGGAGAGGCCACTGATCTGATTAGGTCAGCAGACTTATTTAGAGGAACATAACAATTTTGAAATCGTTTTCAAAATGTGGGAACAAATGCATGGGCTTTTTCCTCTGCTTTGATATGATTTGAAATGGCAAAAGGATCTGACTCAAACTTTCAAGGAGGTGGGGGGAAACAAACCCAACATATTTACATCTCTTTTGGACAGAAGCCAAACAAAGAAAGTACTGACTAGTAAGAGTGTGTGAAAATGGGTTATTATATTGGAAATCAGCTTAGTGTTTTAACTCTCATGTTTTCTGAGTGATGTGATACAGGAACATAGATGCTGACCATGTTTATTACAGTGAGTATCACAAATGTTCTGTAAAAGACCATTCTAGACCTAAAATCAATGGATTTAGTCCAAAGGGGGAGAAGGAAAGAAAAAAAAAAAAGAGTATTCTTATCTCTTTTAAGAGAGGGCACTTCAGGTATTGCAGAAAGAAGGCTGTTATTAATTTGGGCTGTTTCCCATAGGAATGCTAGGTTGTTGTGGAGCCAGAATTCATGTTAGGACACATGCTTTAAGTTAATTGTTTGTGTGAGAGTAAATGGCTGCAGGTCAAGGTTGCTTGTTTAGTCTGGGAAAAGTACACAGGAGTACTTAACAGGGGAAATAAGAAAAAGGGAGGCTTTATCCTGCAGTGCTGAGTTTGGAATAACCAGTTCTAGATTAAGCTGTAGGCTGAATTCAGGGAGTAACCTGGGTGGAGAGTTTGACTCCTTGAAAGCCAACCTCAGCATTCCAGTGAAAAAGGTCCCATTTGTGCAAGGTGATGATTATCTTCTTCCTGATTCTGAGCACCTCCTGGAACCAGCGGGAGCTGACGATGCATGGCTCAGGCACAGTGATGCGCCTTTCCCTGTTTCAAGATTTGGAATTATTTTGGGACTTCCTTAATGAATTCTAGTAAATTTTTCTGGCTAACAAAGACATCTCATTAAACCAAGTAATCTAAGGAAGCAAATGAAAAAAAGCTTTGCTTGCAAGGTATGACACCCTATTTAATTTGCGTTTTCAGCCTTCGACTCACTATTTGCTACAAGTGAGATCAAGTTGACTGGTGATTTCCCTCGCCTGCAAATCCTTTCTTAGGTTCTTTTTAGAACTTTATAGACTTCATTCTTAAGGCTCCTTGTACCACAAATACTTTGCAGAAAAGCATCTTGCCAGTCTTCCTAAAATGGAAAGGATAACACTAATTGTATAGCACAACTGCAAATTTAGGACTAAGTTGCAATACATTTGCTTTATAGAAACTCATATTCAAAAACCAGTCTATTGAATTTAGCTGGAGGATTTGTGCAGTAAGGCAGTAGGCCCCAGAGTGAGGGAAGTGTCACAGTTTGGTCCTTAATACTGTATAAAGTAATTTTAGTAGAAAATTTGAAAAATCTGTCATCCTTTATGTCTTATTGTCATGTGTTTTATGAAGAACAAAAAATCCCTTGACATAGCTGCATCCTTATAAGAGAACTTGTGTGTTGGGCAGAAAAAAATTATGATCTCTTGGAACTGCATTCTGATCAAGTGTGGATTTATGGAGTTAACCATTTGTAAGTAAATATGCAAGCTTTTTTGCCACGTAACAAGACTGACTTATACAGTGCTCAAAGAGAACCCCCTAGGAATCAATTGGCTTTATTTGCAAGCAAATCTCTGCTTGCTACTGGTACTCTGAGCTCCAAGTGTCATTTTGAGATTCAGCAGCCGTTTATAAATAAGCTATAAGGGCTGAATGCTAAAAGGATAAAGTCTGTAATGCTACTTTTTTTCCTAAATTGAAAATGCCTACGACCGTGTGGAACTTATGTTGCTCATGTGTATGAATATGGGCTCTCACCAGAGGCATGGTTCACATTAAATCTCAGTATTACACCGCCATGTATTTCTGCAGTTCAACGTGAGAGAACATTATTCTTGAGCCAGCCTGGTCAAGGTTGTGAATACAGGGGCAGAAACCTTAAATCTGTTGGCAGATCTGCTGCGGCCTATTGTATATCTGTGAGCACACCACAGTGCTTCTGTTCCCATCTTCATCCTTTGTCTGCATAGCCTATTTAGACTGAAAAATCTTTGAGGCAAGAACTTTCCCACTGTGTTTGCAAAGGGGATCTGATCTCACTTGGGGCCCCAAGGCATTGCTGAAGTAAAAATAATAGGAATAATTGCATTAAAAATTGGCAAAGGAAAGAATATTTCTTTACTTTGAGACTGAATAAGTTGCTGTATTACATCCATAGCTTTTCTTTTTTTTTTTTCCAGGATATCAGAAGGCCTTTTTTCTCTTGATCAAATCTTTACATATCGCTTCTCTTACTCACTGAAGAAGGGACAGAGTGCTCCCTATGCTGCCACATGATTAACCGAAGTCCACAGCACATGCAGAACTGGGGCTCAGGGATGTTTTATAGTCTAGAAGTTTTATTTAGGGATTCAGAGGTTTACATTTTTCACCTCTGAAGTTGGCTACTATGTGATTATTCTGTTATCGTACTGTTCTCAGAGGGTTTGCTTTGCATCAACAAAGTAGATTTGGTTGAAAATTATTAACACTTTTGTTGCATTCATGGGTTACCTGTGAAACTATGCTAACTGACTCAAAAAGCCCCCAGCATGGCAGTATTTTCAATCAAAAAATGGAAATATCTTTTCCGATTCTTTATGATATACTGTGTTTTAGACATGCAATGCTATAAGAGCAAGAAGTAATCTTTAAGAGAAAAAAAATCTATCTGTCCTAAACAGTGCATGGGTTGGAAGAATTAAACATGAATAAAGGGAGTTGTTAGCTGATATTGCAGTTGTGAGATTTCACAGATTTGGGGGAAGAAAAGGTATGGCATGACTCAACAACCTATGTTATCATCTGAAACAAAGACTTGAAGAAGTATAAGGTAATGAGACCTATGTTATATTGATGAATTACTTTATAAGTTATCTGTTAGTGGCCTTTGTTCCTGCAAAGGCAGTATGCTGTCACGAAGAAAGACTCTAGATTTTTCATTTACTTGCTTATATCTTCCTTTATTTTGACTATTATTTTCTTCTAATTTCACAATTAATTTAAGCAATTTATGCTATAAAAAGGAAGATCCTGATTTTTTTTAATAAATTAGTGTATTAATTTCAAAAGTTTGATTTACAATGTAGATGGCTGTATGCAATTAAACTCTTTCTCCAGTTACCTTTTAACTGATTGGTCTTTTCTATGCTCTGGGACACTTGATATCATTGCCAGAAAAGAAAGGTTTCTTGATGGTTCATTTTTGTGCACACCTCCTGCAACCTATGAATATGTGGGGTAGTAGAGGATGCACATTCTTTATGGTAATACAGTATCTGTTGGGTGATGACCTCTCTCCTCTCCTCTCCTCTCCTCTCCTCTCCTCTCCTCTCCTTAGGCCATGAAATTAAACTTCTGCAAGATTATTTGAACTGATGTATAGCCTTGGTAGTAGAGGCCTGATCTCAATGAGAATGTTTTAATGGGGACTGAGTTGGGTCTCATTAAGGCATTTCTGCAGTAGACTATCTCCAATGTATCTGGAGATTTCTAAAGTACAGTAGGTATCTTGATTGATTTTCACCAGGGTTGTCCCTGATGAATTGACTGAAGATGCTTTTTTGCCATGGCTTCCAAATACATCCCAAAATTCAAAGACTTGTACTTGATTCAGACAAAACATCTGACAGAATGTCACAAACCCCTTGAACTTACAGGGACTTACAGGGACACTCCGGTGGCGAGAAAAAACACCCCTCTTTCAGTGTCTAGAAGTGTTTTGACCTCTCTTTGTCTGTTTGGGATGGAACCATACTTTGGATCATCACTCAGTTTCATATATTATTTTTCTGTTGGAGAAACTAGAAAATAGAACTATATATGGAAAGAATTGTTCTATAGGACCAGGCCTGAAGACCTAGAAATTCTCCTCCAGTTATGTGCAAGTGCTAGCACAAGAACAAGTGCCAGATTCTGCACCTGGGAAGGGGCAACCCTGGCTGTACATACAGACTGGGCAATGAGACACTGGAGGCCAGCCATGCTGAAAGGGATTTGGGGATCCTGGTCAACAGAAAGTTGAACATGACCCAACAGTGTGCACAGGCTGCCAGGAAAGCCAACCGTGTCCTGGGGTGCATCAGGCACAGCATTGCCGGCTGCTCTAGGGAACTGACTGCCCCACTCTACACTGCGCCGGTGCGGCCTCGCCTAGAGTACTGGGTGCAGTTTTGGGCACCACAGTACAAAAAGGACATGAAACTGTTGGAGAATGTCCACAGGCGGGCATTCAAGATGGTGAAGGGTCTAGAGGGGAGGCTGAAGTCCTTTGGTTTGTTCAGCCTAGAGAAGAGGAGACTGAGGGGAGACCTCATGGTGGCCTACAGCTTCCTCATGAGGGGGAGCGAAGGGCAGGCATTGATCTCCTCCCTCTGGTGACCAACGATAGAAGTCAAGGGAGCGGCATGAAGCTGTGATAGGGGAGGGTTAGGTTGGAGATCAGGAAAAGGTTCTTCACTGAGAGGGTGGTTGGGCACTGGAACAGGCTCCCCAGGGAAGTAGTCACAGAACCGAGCTTGGCTGAGTTCAAGAAGCATCTGGACAATGCTCTCAGTCATCTGCTCTGATTGGGCTGGTCCTGTGTGGAGCCAGGAGTTGGACTCGATGATCCTTATGGGTCTCTTCCAACTTGGGATATTATATGATTCTATGATTCTATGTGTTCTTACATGCAAACTGAGGAGGAAGAACAGAAAAGAAAGGAGTCAGACATTGGAATGGTTTATCTTGGGTGTGATTAATTCATCCATTCTTCATTTAAGTTATTTAAGTTATTACCTAAATTATTAAGTTGGACTAGTGACAAGCTCGATTATTATATATATTATATGCATACTGAAATTAAACCAAAGAAATAAAATGTTGGAGTGGAAAAAATAAACAACCCAAACCAAAACTACTAAAAGACAATCTTCCTTATTTCAGTGGCAAAACCAGCAAGTTTCACTTCTCTGAATCACCTGAGTTGTATGGTTGTACAAATTTAGTTTTTGTTCTTGATCTCCCATTGAAACATACTTTTAATCAAAACAAGCAGAGTTTTAGAGGAAGCAAATGTTGATCAGTCAGCTAAAGGATATTTTTAAAAAAAAAAAGTAAGAAAAAGCAGGTTTACCACTCACTGAATCTGAGGATCTTGACAAATGTTCTATATTGCAGCAAGAAAAAACAGATTAGCAAAGTGGCAACACAATCTAAAATGAAGTAGTTCGAGAAAATACTGAATCTACTTATCCTGAGCTGGTCATGAGAGCAGGACAATTTTTTTAAGTGTTCTGGTTCTGAAATTGGCTCTCGCACCTTATGAACAAACGGGTAGAATTTGAGCTTTATACAGAACTGCTCAGAGGGACAGTTGCTTCTCTGACAAAGAAGAGACAGGTAAAACTGGCAATTACTTCAGTGATGTAACATATATTTGGCAATGTATGAAAACTGGACAATCACAGAATCATAGAATGGTTAGGGTTGGAAGGGACCACATGGATCATCTAGTTCCACCACCTGCCCCCCTGCCATGGGCAGGGACACCCTACACTAGACCAGATTGCCCAAAGCCCCATCCAACCTGGCCTTGAGCACTGCAAGGGATGGGGCCTCCACAGCTTCTCTGGGCAACCTGTTCCAGTGCCTCACCACCCTCACAGGGAAGAATTTCTTCCTAATATCTCATCTAAATCCCCCCTCTTTTAGTTTATACCCATTACCCCTTGTCCTGTCACTACATTCCCTAAGAAACAGTCCTTCGCCAGCTTTCCTGTAGGCCCCTTTAGGTACTGGTGGGCTGCAATTAGGTCTTCCTGGGGCATTCTCTTCTCCAGGCTGAACAACCCCAACTCCCTCAGCCTGTCCTTGTAGGAGAGGTGTTCCACCTCTCTGATCAACTTTGTGGCCCTCCTCTGGACCTGCTCCAGCAGCTCCAT